>BSBM01000549.1:8935000-9357500 GCA_027924585.1 Larix kaempferi | reverse complement strand
GGGTTAAATTTGCAAAATCGTCGATTGAGAACTTATGGATAGTGTTCTGAGATGGAACCTTCCTAGAAACAATTGCAGGACTCCCCGGAACCCGATTTTGTTGCACGATTGGAATTCTATGCCCTCGGTAGGTATCCAGCAGGTGTCTCTGGAGGCCTTTTGGATGCGAGATGGAACGAACCATAGAATGAAGACCGTGGCTCGGATCAACAAACCGTTGAATCCGTTTGATTCAGGATGTCGGGATAGTGATCGGGGTGGTACTCTCCTCTGGTCCCATGGCCGAGGTGTCATCTTGTAGGTCCATATTGGAAACTAGGGTTTTGCTCAGTAAGGGAGTAAGCAATTTTTGCACATTGGGGTAAAATTTGCCAAATCATCGACCGGGCACTTATGGATAGTGTTCCCAGCTAAACCTTCCTAGACACACTTGAAGGACTCCTTGGAAGCCATTTTTTTTGCACAGTTGGAATTCTATGCCCCTGGTAGGTATCAAGCAGGTGTCCTTGAAGGCCTTTTGGATGCGAGACAGAACGAGCCATAGAATGATGACCATGGCTCGAATCGACAAACCATTGACTCCATTGGATTCAAGACGTCGGGATAGTGTTAGGGGTTCCCATCGCCTCCGATCCCATGGCCTAGGTGTCATCTTGTAGGTCCATTTTGGAAACTAGGGTTTTGCTCAGTAAGGGAGTGTGCAATTTTTGCACACTGGGGTCAAATTTGCAAAATCGTCAACCAAGCACTTATGGCTAGATGTTGATGAGGAACCTAGAGATGACAATGATGAAGAAGATGATGATGATAGTGATGATGGTGATGATGATTAAGATGTTGTTGATGATGGTGATGAAGATGATGATGATGATGATGATGATGATGAAGATGATGATGATGGAGATGTCGATGAGGAACCTAGAGATGACAATGATGATGAAGGGTTTTGCTTAGTAAATTTATCAAGCTTTTGAGTTTCATGATAGTGGCACCATTGTGGAGAGGGTGAAGAGGTAGTGTTACTTGTAGGGAGATTAGGACATATTGGAGGAAGTATCTAAAGGGTACAAATGGTTTAGTGCTAGGGTTTGGGTGAGGGTTACGGTTAGTGTTAGAGTTTTAAAAGGAAATTGAATTAGGTCATTTCTCTAATGTACATTTTATATTAATGGTATGGCTTGGTCTAAGCTGGTGCTCTCAAATAGCTATTTCATGTAACATCCCGAAAATTCATAAAAAATTAAAATTTTCAATGTAGCATTAAATGTTGTACTTTGCTGTGCGGAATCATATTAAATGCTTCTATGTCGACATGTTGAAATGAATGTTTGTAATGATTATACAATTGTATTGTTTTGCGACAATGTCAATGCTTCAAAGGTTCCCTTTGCTATAGTTATTGTTTATATGTGCCAACTTTGTTCTTTTGTTTGTTGATGATGAAAGGGTCCTATGGGTACCCTGAGGCTTAGCATTTATGCTAAAGCATTTGAACCTTCCTTTTCGTAGATTATAGGTAAGAGCACTTAATGTTTTCGAAGTGTAACAGAAGAGTTCCTAATTAACTTCAATAGTCTTCAATTGTCTTAATGGATTTAAAGAAAATCTTGAAATGTAGCCGGGTGAGATATTTTAGTTTAATTCTTCAGTTATATTCTAATTTTGTATTAAATTTGACATCTGATACACCCATTCTCATTACCCATGCTATTTATTTCATACGTTTATACAATATTGTAAGTATTGACCATAATGACATGATTTCCAAGGTAATTGGATTTTCTTCACCTAGTAACAATGACATGTAAATTAGGATCTAGTTAGTGGGATCATAAATTGACCCTTAAAGCGTTTATTGTAATTCTTGTGATTACCTTATGATCCAAATTATGCATAATATATATATGTTAATAATATTATGGTGACTTGACTAAGTCTATAGTTGTGAGCTTTGTACTTCATGCACTTTCTTATAATTTGTAAACTATATGTAACTACCATGCATTTCCTATGGTATGCGAAATATATGCAATTACCATATTATTCCTATAGTATGTAAACTATATGCATTGGTCCGAAATGTGAAACAATATGAAATGTGGGCATCATTGTGAAACTTTAAACTTATACCTGATACCTAGTTTATACAATACCAAGGTTGTAACTATGACTTACGTTAATGTATAATGTGACAGGTTTGCAACCATAACCTTCGTGTCAACGTATGGTAAGGACAAGGTATTTAATGGTGTGGTGGTTATGTGGAGGCAATCATTCGTATCCGGTTTTTAGCATTAAACACTCCTATCTACTACCTTGGTGGAATGTCTCGGTGGCTACTATTGTGGTGTTTAACACATGAAGACATCGTGAAAAATACAATCAACATGGTCGAGCTGTACATGGTTTAACCTGGAGGTCTTTTGAGCTAGATTACACGGTGGAAATGGTCATTAATGTGGCCTTAAATGTAGTGGTTTCTTGGAATTTCGATGTGTTGTGATGGCAGGCTATCCATCGTTGATCTTGTGATGCTCTTGGGTCTTGGGACTAAACCCTAGTCCTCCACTATGCCTTGTCAATGTTGTTTCTTTGGCATTCATTGTGTTAGAGAGTGGATCAGTGGAGAGGCCGACTTGCCTGCGAAAGCTTAGGGTTTACAATGTTGTTTTTAGGAGGAACTTCTACAGGTTTCGATACCCCGACCTTTAGTTTGTGAGTGTTATTACAGTGAGCTTGCAATAGTTGTCTCTCTCCCTTGCTGGGTTCGTTCACGGTGATTTGGCTCTGGTTCTCTTCGAACATGGTCATGTTTTGTTTCCAGCATCTGGTTCTTTCGCGAGGTAAAATAATAGGCTTCGAAAACTCCTTTCGTGGTTAGTGTATTCGAATTTACAATTTTTGTTATTTCATTCTTTGAACTCCATAAATATCTTTTAACCAAACTCTGTTTATGTGGCAGGTAAACCTTGTCCTCGAATTTCTTCATTCGTAGCAGAAGTGGAAAAGAAACACTCAGAATCATTCAGTAAGCCCCGAAGGTTTCCTGTAGGTGACCCTAATGATTCCTTGTATGGCTTAGCCGAGACTTCCATCATGTGGTTGGATGTTTTTTGTACTATCGATGTAGGGTTTGGTATCCATATGGCATGTAAGGAGGAAGTGGATTCTCGGTTTACTCTGTGTTTGTCATAACAATGCGACTCTTGTTTCCATGATGTTGTACCGTATTGGCCACAAGATTTAACTCTCGTCTTTTTGGATAATAAAACAATGTTGAAAGTTTAAGAACCTGTGTTTTGTTTTTGCTGTTGTTGTGTTGAATGTCAACTCGACCAACTGTTATTTTAAATACGTATTGCTTATAAAAAGGGTTGAACTGTGTTGTAGAAAGTTAATACGTAATTCATAATATCATAACTTGTGGTTCAGAGGAATTAAGCTTGGTTACAAACTCGGTCGACATGTGTTGGTAACTGTTAATAGTGTGCAATCCACGACTATTTGAAATAAGGAAAGGTTTTCAGTCTAAGTGTTTTTATATTGTATGAGTAAATTTGTTAATGGCCAAGATCCAAAATACTTCTTTTTCATTTCAAAACCTCATGTTTAACTTCGTTTTACTGTATGGAATGTTTACGGCCTTGAGCCTTGGATTTGGTATGTGACTAAGATGTTGAATGGTTAATGTTGATAGCCGAGAGGCTTGATCCTTTGAACTGTAATTTCAACTCAGTTTTGTTTTAAAAACAAGAAGGTTATCGATGGTTAGATGATTTTGTTATCGTAAGATGACTATTTTTATTTTGTTAAAGCTGGGTTATCATCCCAAGCTTGTTCTGTAAAAGAACTGTTGTTTATTAGGTTGAAAGGCTATAGTTCTTTTGTCAACAAAAAGTTTCCCATGTTAGGATTACAACTATATAGGATGTGACTGTATAATTATAAAGTATAAGGCATAATGCCTTAGTCGAAACTCTGTTTTAGTGAAGCTTATGTTTTAAGGGGTTTTCGATTTACTAGTGTTGATATAAAGAAACTATAGAGATGATGATAAGAGGTTTATCAGTTTTGTTTACCCTATTTGTTTTGTTAGATGTTTTCAAACGAGAAAGTTGGTAACTGTTTTGCTTATAATACATAATGAAATAAAGGTCATATTAGAAGGTTCGAATATTATAAAGTAAGAAAAGAGCAGATGGAAAATAAACAGTGTTTATCTACTATAGGGAAACAGTTAAACTGAAATAAAACCCTAGGTTTTGTACAGAATTGAAAAGTGTTTTACTTCTATTGTAATAACATATTATAATGTTTATATGCAATGAATGTTTATTATGTTTTCTAAAACTAGACATAATAAAATTTAAATAGCAGAATAAAACAAATAAGGAAATCTTAAGAAATCATAACAAAGTTAGGTTATTCATTAAATCTATTCACTGCCTATCATTCATCTATTTTAATCTTCCTTCGCAATACTGGAGTACAATACAGAAAACAATATGGGGAAAAATACAAAGAGGGCATTTATTCTATCAATTCATAAATATATTCAACAGTCCAACAAATCCTAACAGATCAAAAAATCACACTTATATTTCTATATTATCATTAGTTAGCTAAAGAGTACTAAATCAACAATTACAGAAAGTAAATTAACTACCTAGAGATAAAATAAGAAGTAGAGCCTGTAACTGTAAATAGGGTGGACAAACACCCAATGAGGCCTATTCCTCCCAACCTTCTCCAGAAGAAGCAGCCAATATCTCTTACTCCTTTGGACCCCCGAGCCTATTTACTGAACCACTAGGTAGAAGACTGTGTGTAGAAGCAAGGAACTCAATTTGTATAACCAACAATCAATAGAGACTTGCCAAAAACCTCGATCTCTGCACTCAGCAGTAAACAAGGAAGACTTACACCATGATCAAAAACCTAGACTTCCCCTCATCGAATCTCTTGTGTGCATACAGCAGAGCCACTAGGTAAATTTCCTCGTCAAGAAAAGTGATGAACCTCAATCCAAAATTCGATGGTTCTTAAAAAGATTGCCTAGGTCTTAATGGTCAGCTTTCAATAAATGAGCCTCAAGCTCCAGTCCCATCATTCAGGGAACTATGACCACATATCAAGGGAGTTGTCCCATACCAATAGCTAGTTACTTGCCTCACGATGCTGTCACTTGTCCATTGCCTTCTACCCTAGATTCCATTCTACGTAGTGGGTCAGTAAACACTCTTTCAACAGTTCTCCTTGGGTGAGTGTCTCCTATTTTATTTATTTAAATAATAATATTGTGCAATTACAGTCATCCTTGGACACTTGTCCGGATATAAAACTTTACAATAAAAGTTAAGATAGTGTCTTCTTCAAACATAAAATGTTTTCAGCAAAGGGGTATGTTACATTTCATTATGAAATATTTAACAAGACATGAATTAAATTTAAGATAAGTGTTTCTTTAGAATCCTAAATTTAGTCAGAGATTAGTAAAAACCTCTATGTATTGTTGTATACTTTGTCTATAATCCTATCACAATTGGAACCACCTATTTATTAAGTTTGATTCATAACCTAGAGGATAAAAATTTCCTTTTCAAATCCTAACACAAAGCATCCCATTTAATGTGTCATGGTGAAGATCACTAGTGGATTGTTCCTCATTGAATTTGTTGTAGATATTTGTAGTGTGGGACTAGAATAGGCTTGGACAAGTCCCTCTAAGTGGTTATCTATAGGAATCAAGCATCAATCTTCAACCATAAATGAGCATGTTTAAAATAAATTGTTAGGATACATATCTAAGAGTCTAGAAGATCTCTATGCATTTGTCCACCAAATTTGGTCAAGGAGATTCTAGTATCTAGTTAGAATATATTAGTGGAAACCCTAGGTTGATGACACGATGCTTTGATAAGGGAAAAAACCCAAAATCTAGCTAGATTTGGGTGAGCATTGACCATGGGGAACCAAATCTATGAATATGTGTATTGTTAAATATAATTTTGTTGGGTGAAGCCAATAACCAACATAATCAACATAATATAAGATTTTTTTGGGTTGGGGATATACCTCAAGGTACCCAAAGCATGGAAAAAGTTTGAGTGGGCACAAAACCAAGAGAAAAAAAAAAGTTTAAGAGGACATGTGGAGTGGTAGGTCGACCTCCAAAAACTCAAGCATTGAAATGAGTGAGGTAGGTCTAAAGCAACTTCTCTCATACCAAATGAGAGAAGTGGTAGGTAGGTCTCTAGGTCTCTAAAGCAATTTCTCTCATACCAAATGAGGTAGGTTTAAAGAAACTTCTTTTGTGGAGTGGTGTTGCATTTTGAAGTTGCATTGGTCATTGTGTTCTAGTTGCATTGTTGGTTTTGGCTGTTTGTTCCCAATGTTAGGATTTTTTCTTGTTTTTTCTTTAACTTGTGTGTAGAGCTCTAGGAATCAATGGTTGTTGGGTGTATCCCTAGTGGTTCTATTCACATTGCCTTCCAAAGTGCTTGGCCACAATAAATGCAATATGTTATCCTTCGGTGGTTGTGCTTCGGTCACCTTGGTGGTTTTCGTTCAGTGATCCCCATGTTTGAAGTTCTTCCTCTATTTTAAGAGGATTAGGTATCAATTGTTGGTGGTTGCATTCTCACTAATTTTTTTCTCATTGCCTTTCGATTTTGGTTCTTTACATTGTGGGGTCACTTGTGTTTTTGAGGACTACATTGGTGGTTTTGGAGGACTTGTTCCATGGCCATTGTGTTGTTTTTGTTGTCGATTGTTGTTCACATTGTGATCTTGCCTCTAAATCAGTGCATGGAAGGGCCCCCATGTGTTTTTTCTGATAAATTTATGGTTCATGTTGCTTGTGTTGTGGGTGGTTGTGAAACATGCAAGTAAGGGAGTCAATATAGAGTGTTTAGTGCTTCTTTTTTATCTCAAGGTTCCTTGTTATGTAAGGATTAATAAACCAATTTATACTATAATTTATCTAAAGTGAATTTCTTTAGAATTATTGGACACCAAAATGACCGTTAAATGAAGGCATGCAAAGATCACAAGATCAAAGCATGCATCACTCATCCACAACATTCCCATGGATTGTTGAGATCCATAATTTAGTCTTTACATGGTTTTCTATGTGTTTGACTCCAACACCCCAAAATTTATATGTTTTCCTCTTAAGATAAGTTGTTGTGAACATTGTTCATTATCATCATCATCATCACCGTAATCACCCTCTTCCTCATCATCATCTTCCTCATCACCCTCTTCCTCCTCATCATCTTCTTCTTCCTCCTCCTCCTCCTCCTCCTCCTCATCATCATATTCATCGTTGTCATCATCATCATCATCATCATCTCACACTAGTAATGATTCCACAAAATTAGAGAAGCTGCTTATATCCAAAATTAGAGAATCTCCTTATGATGATGAAGATGATGATGATGATGATGGTCATCATCATCATATTCATCATCGTCATCATCATCTTCATCATCATCATCATCGTATCACCCTCCTCCTCCTCCTCCTCCTCCTCATCATCACCCTCTTCATCATCACCATCGTCGTCGTCGCCGTCATCATCATCATCATCATCTCACACTAGTAATGATTCAACAAAATTAGAGAAGATCCTTATATCCAAAATTAGAGAAGCTCCTTATGATGATGAAGATTGGTAGATTTTTATTTTTATATAACATTTAACCCCATAACTTGCCTACAATCCCTATAACCTTTAACTCTTAACCTACAATCCTTATAACTGTAACCCCAAAACCCCTAAACACCTAGAAGCGCTTATGCACTTAGGGATTATGGTTTAGAAGAGGGCCTAAAGGCCTTTATGGGTGAGGAGCTCTAGGAATAAACCGACACATATCAATGTATTGGGAAATAAATGAAGTAAACGTTACCCACCGAACTATGCAATGTTCAACAGAGGCACGCACGTGCTAGCAACACATACGCACTCCTAGCATGTGTGCAACCCTGTTGAACATAAAATTTAGAAATTAACCCGCGCTCTTCTCCCACATTTTTTCTCTCATTCCACGGATATTTTTCGTTGTTTGCAAAATGACTTTGCACACACATGCACATGTGTGCAAAATGCGACTGAAATATTCATTAGTCAGTTTCGAAAAATAATAATAATTATAAATTTTTGAGGAAAATTAAAAGAAAAATATGTATGCACTAGTGCATTCTATCTAGATCATGTTCACATATTTCATTTTTTAAAATTATTACTTTAACATTAAATTATTTTGCACACACATGAGCCACTTGTTAATTGCTCTTCAAAATTTTGAAGGACACACATTTCATTAAATGAAAATTTGACACAATAAATGACATTGGTATATTTAAAAAAAAATATCATTGGAAAGACAACATAATTCAGTACATTTCATTTTTTAACTGCATGTCGAAATTCATATGGAAAATATGAGTTTTGAGGGCTTCAATTTAATATATGGGTAAATTTTCCATTTTTCCTCACCATATTTGGCAAAAAAGAGTTACCCATCTTCATGGAATCACCCATAATTAAATCCCACCCAAGAAGGTTGTTCCACCCAACAACAAAGGTCAAGATTGTTGTAATTCAAACTGAAATTAATTCCTTCGACCCAACCGCCGTGTTAGGCTGTTTATCTTTGGAGGGAGGAATGAGTGACGCAAATGACTGCCCTCATTTCGCTTCGCTCAGGAAGATACGCTTCCTTACTGACTTACTTATATATTGTCCCCGCCCTCTCCCCTATTATCTAGGCCATACTTTATTTAAATCTCCCTTCCTACATCGTCTAATTCTCCCGAACTTGACTAAATCGACACTTTTTATTTATGTAGAAGCATTGTTAACAGCAGATCAGGTGCAATTCCTTTCGGGTCTCCATTGTAGTATACATCAAATGGTCTGGCAGGATATTGGCCCTAGCTCACGACTCATATTATACTTTGGGAATAGTTTATACAAAGAGTAGCAGCGAAAGCCTTTTGTATGCATTTTTCTTCGCTCGCTTGGGCACCAAAGGGTCGCCCCTCATGGGCGACGCGATGCTGAGAGGAGTGTGAGCAGAGGAGCATGGAGAAGGGAGGAAGGGGAGGCAGGAGAAGGGATGAGGATGGAGGAGTGGGAGGAGGGGGAAGGGAAGGAGAATATGAGAATCTTGTGTTGAAAGCAATGAAAATATGTGCTTAGAATTGGCAGTTACTATTACACAATGTTTGAAAAGTAGCAAACATGTATTTCTTCAGGATTCGGTGTCCTTGATTTGAACCTGTTCTCAAAGTTATTAGGTTTTTAAATTTCATTGAACATGCATTTTCTAGTTAAAATCAAGTTCAATCGGCATGCTAGTTACAATCTCTTTAGAAAGAGAACCTCATATGTATTTCCAATACTATGCTATAGATTTTACCATGCGGGTTGCATTTCCAGAATTTACATTTTCATAATTCCCTTATCTAGTTAGTGTTGGTTTTGATTTTTTGTAGAGATTGTATGATATGTTGCATTTACACTCTTTAACAAGTAATATTTTAATGCATATTCAAAATTTTGATAAGTGGTTAGCTATATTTTCTAGTTCTGTTGTAGCATTTTATTCTATCAAGTGCATACTTCTTTATCCTGTGTTCAAAATCAACATGGTTGGCTTGGTAAACAGTCTCTAGGTTTCTCTATTGGCAATTTGTAGACAATGTGGCATTCTTTGTGTCATACCAGAAACGCGCAAATTTTGTGTGATGGTTGATATAGAAAGGACTCATATTCTTAGTGATAACATAATCAATCATGTTATACTTGATAGCATCATTTGAAGTTTTAATTATGTAACATAGAGCTCAAGGGAAAGATTGCATTAGTCACTGGAGGAGGAGTTGGAATTGGACGAGTTCTTTGTCTTGCTTTGACAAAGAAAGGTCTTCATATGACAATTATTAATTATTAAAAATCATTTGGAAAAGAATTTGTTGGTGTTCTTTAAGAAGAGCATGCCAATTTGGAAAACCCTACAGATCCAATGTCGCTAATTCAAGGGCCTTTACATATGTTTTGGACACCTTTCAAAGACCAGTAACAAAATAACTCACGATGGATAATTTTTTGTTAGCTCTTATCATTGCAACATCAAAGTAGCGATTTATCTGCCATGAATTTCTTTATCATCCTAAACTAAATTTTTAATATATAGTTTAGTTTAGGGGTTAGGGTAGTTTTTAATGTTTTTTTTAAAAAAAATCTAATATATAGTTTAGGGGGTTGGGGTAGTTATTAATGTTTTTTTTTTTTTCACATGGATGAATTTGAATAATTTCACATAAAGCATTTTAGATGTTTTTTATTAGTATGATGTTTGTAATTGAAACTTTAAATGAGTTTTTGAATATTTATATGAATCATTTGTTCTTGTATGGTCTAAAATATTATTTCAATATGAATCACATCATAATTTATTTTTTTTATATGGTTAGAGTGGTGAAATTATTTATGAATTTTTGTTTGTTTGTTTAATATGCAAGTTTAAAAAAAGTTGTAATTTATCTCTTGAAGAATTTTTTTTTTTTCAATTTAAGGGTTGATTTTAAAGTTTTTGTAAACAACAATATGGGATGTTTAGGCCATGGCTCTATTTTTTACCAAAAAAAAAAATCATGTATACTTGTCTCAACACTTTTCTATTTGGGGGGTTTCTTTTGGTGTTTTTTTTGCAAAAATCATTGTTTTTATGTCTAGAGTTCTCATTCATAGTATAAAGTTCTCGTTTCATAGTATAAGTGGTTTTTGCCAAAAAATAAAAATTGATTGTTAGAAAATATGAAATTTGATATAGCTATGTAAATTTTCAATACATAAAACTTATATATTCAGAAACGCGATTCGGTTTCCTACATTTCATCTTTTTTACTCAATGCAAGATATCTTATATAAGTATCTCAAAAAATCCAAGTAAGTTGAGGGATTCCTGATTTTTCAGTTTTCTATTACATATAAAACATCAAAAGTGACCCTTCATTAACTTACACTCACACATTGTGAAACTAAAAGGTAAGTTCACACTGAAATGAAATTTTTAGAGAGATCATCTATTATGAAATTTTGTAGAAATCGATATGAATGTTCTAATAAAGTGTAATCGATGAATTTTTCGTACTCTATAGGTTATGGAAATATTAAGGTTTCTATCAATTGGCATAGAATAGGTCATGGAAATATTAAGGTTTCTATCAATTGGCATGGAATAGGAAATCACATGTGGAATTCTACACTTTGTTGTCGTGCATGGTAATTGAGCTTAAACATTATGTATTCATATTGGAATTCTCCAAATTATGTTATCTTGGGATGAATCTAGATTGTATCTATGACACTTTTGGAATGATGGATTAGCTCAAATTCCTTACAAGAAAAATTAAGAGGTGGCGATGGCCATTTAGTAGAATTACGATAATATTTTATTGCTTTCATAATGTTCGAATGAAAGTGCATGAAGTAATTTAATTGACCAAAATTTGTTTGTAGGAATTGATATTTCGCAAAACATCACTTCAATGAAGTTTAAAAGAATAATATATACTTGTTTATATAAATTAAAAAGTCTTTGCAATATCACCAAATTTTTTGTGTATAATAATCATGATTTAGAATATATGAAAGGAGTATACACACTATTTTATGAATGCATTAACGGAATTTTATACTCTAAATGTTTTACAAATTTTATTTTTTTTAGTTATTCAAAATAATGGGAAAGGAACATGGTATTTTTTACTTAAAATCCAACAACAACCACTTTGCATTGATGGAGTTGCATAGATAAGATGATAACATTACATAATTTAGTTGCAATAGGTCATTCTTTGAGAGAGTTAAATCCATTTTTCTATTGAAAATGCAATTTCATCAATCAAAAAGTGCAATTTTGATAAATACTATTAAAAGTGCAATTTTGATAAATACTATTTGACTAGATTTTGGTGGTGGTAAACAAGAAAGGTCAAATTCATATAATGTTTAGAATTTTTCTACTAAAATTGTTTGGGATGTGTAAAAGGATCTTGAAAAGCAAGGCATGCTCAATTCTACTCAAAATGTTGTATAAATAAAGAAATAGATATATAGTAAAAACTTATTCTTTAGTTGCAATAAGGTAAACTTGATCAAGTAATTGGTATTTTAAGGTTGAATTATTTTTCTTTTGAGGTGATGTGTTTTGTAATAGAAGGTTATATTTGATGCATTTTTGGAAGAAGTCTAGTGGTGAGTTTTTGGATATGGAGTAGTGACACTACAAACTATCTTAACATTGGATGTTTGGATGTTTGTTTTCCTCAACATATTATGAGATTAATTTTATAAAGAGGTTAAATGACACATCTTCCATCCTTCACCTATGTAGTGGCATGTGCGATTACTATGTATATTATCCTCTTCTATTTTTTTAATAATATTTTCCATAATTTACATTCAAACATAATTCCTATATTTTTCATATTCATTCCATATGTATCCATAATTTCGATATGCATGAAAATATATAGTATAAATCCATTTAATTGTATTGATTTCCATAATCATTCATGAAAAAATGATCTAATAAATTAAGTTTACAATGATTATGTACATTGATTTCAATAATGATACAAAATGTAACCATCATCTATATAAACTTAAACAATGATTTAGTAGAGACAAAACAATGATACATTGATTTGTTTTAAAAAATAATACATAGCAAAAGATCCATTGCATTAAGTATAAAATGATTTAATGTAAACTATCTTATACCTATATCATTCCAAAATGAATTAAAATATATAATAAATATACCAAAAAATGTTTTTAATTAAATAACTATCCATATTTTAATAAATTTCATTAATTAAAATAACATTAAATTAATTTAAATAATGTTATATGAAAAAAATTTAATAAATTGATTTCCACAATGATTATGTTTTTAATTAAACAACTATTAATAATGATAAATTTCATTAATTAAAATATACATTAAATTAATTTAAATAATATTACATGAAAAAATATCTAATGAATCGATTTCCGCAATGATATCATGTAAACAATCCTATTCATCTATCTCAAGAATGATTTACAACACAAAGCTATTTTAAAATGCATCAAATTTGGTAAGGTTAAAAAATAACTATATGTTATCTTATCATTATGATTTGCAAATTAAAAATAGGATATTATGTTTTATTTTTAAAATGTTAATTTATATAAATAATAATTCAAAATATAAGAATAAAATATCCAAAAATAAGATAAAATATAATATAAATATATTTTTAATAAAAATGAATTTAGAGATATAGAATAAAATATAATATGAATAATTTGTTTTAATAAGACTGAATTTAGCTTCATGATATAAATATATTTTTTAATAAGAATGAATTTAGCTTCAAGTTAGATATAGGATAAAATATAATATAAATATTTTTTTAATAACAATGAAATTAACTTTATCTAACTTGAGAAGAATTAAAATAATTAAGAAGATGGTTTTTAATTTAATTGTTTATTAATGAGATAATACAAAATATTCTAATAAATTGTTGCATAAAAAAATATTTAATAAGTTAGCTCCTCGATACTAGTTTAAAATAAAAGAAATTACGATAATCTATAACGCAAAACTATTTTAAAATGCAATATTATCATAAAAAAATAATTTAATTAAAAAGTCATTAGATGTCATCTCATCATTATGATTTGAATATTAAATAGAGCAGATCATTGTTAAAATGTTAATACACAAACCTTATATAGGTTTCAAACAATAAGTCAAAATATAGAAATAGAATATCTAAAAATATGATAAGATAAACTTTTCTCTCTCTACTCAAGTACCTAGTCTGTTTTTTCAAATATACTATTATCTCCTTTGTCTTTCTCCAGTATTACGGGCCGAGCCCGAGATATTATTATTATTACACATTATATTGCCACGAGAGCTCTATTATTTCTCATCAGTAGAAAAGCTCTTTCCTTCCATTTATACAATAATTACATTTTCATGGCCCGACTTTCTCAGCACTTTCCAAAGCTACTTTGCACTTTCCCAGTACGAACGGAGAAACTTATAAGAAATTGTTGAATAATGTTAAACAAATAAAAATGCCTTCTATCGTAATTAGGAGTGGACGATTCTTTTCGTCTGCACTTTAGATCCGAAAACTTAGGTATAGTCAATGCACTATACTTCCGAAAACCAAGGTATAGGCAAAAATCCTGGTCAATTCTTTGCACCGCCCTGGTTCCACCCTGAAAAAGAATCCACTTTTTTTTTAAAAGTTGATATATTACAACTTTTCAAGTCGAAAGAGAGTACCACTTACCAAGGTCAAATCACCATTTATAAATAAAAGTGGTCGTTCTCTGTTGAAGACTGCGAAAATTTAGCACCGTTTTAATAGTCTAACGGAACATTGTCCCTCGTGCACCTTATAATTTTCATCAACTTTGCCTCTTGGAACGCCGTTTATTTTAAGTGGGGCTGAAGTAAAATATAATTTTATTAATCTTGACTCAAAATTTACTTTAAAAAATAAAATCAATGTTCAAAGAAGACCTATTGCATGACATTAACTTGAAAATAAAAGCATGTCATCATCATATAGTTATATAAAATAATAACATGATTATTAAAATAATGAGGATTTAGGAAAGCAAAAATCACCAAATCCATTTGTTAGATACCATTTCTTAGAGAGGTTGAGATTGAGTAAATTTCATTTTCCGTTATCTCCTTTACATTATAGTTTCATTGTTTATACACTTTTCAAGTTCTTCCCTATCCTAAATATGGGTAACATTGGAACCCACCAAGTCTAAATGATGGGTAACATTGGAACCCACCCAAATCTAAATGATGGATAACATTGTATAGTGATCAAATCTCTATCGAAATGTTAAAATACAATAGTAGCTCTCTTTCTTATTTTACTTGCTACTTCTTATTTTATTTTATTTTTATATCTATGCTACGTCTATATTAAATAGTTAGTCAATAATTACATTAGCCGATTTTTATGGTCATTTTTAGGATACCGATAACATTATAATAAAAAAATTGTCAATAATTACATTGATCGGTCATTTTTTTGGATACGAATAAAATTATATTAAAATGTGTTTAGTGTGCCAACCATCTTCCTTAATTGAATCGCACATCTAATCATAGAAATGCATCATCCTTAATGGACCCACATCTAATCACAAATCTTTATACATGAATGGGACTTTAACTAATCATAGAAAAGCATCATCCTTAATTGGGGACCCACATCTATCACAAATCTTTAGACATGACTGGAACTTTAAATGGTAATATCAAAATCAAGATTCCATTATTAAAACATATATCATTAAAAAATATTTAAATTACAATAACCACAATAGACATGATCCTTAGTTAGACCCACATCTAATCATAAATCATTATACAGGGTTGGAACTTTAAATGGAAATGAAAGTCAGATAATTTTTTCCACTTCCCCTTGACAAAAAGAGGACTTTGAATAAAAAAGGTATGCACAGTCAAGCATGCCACCCGCTAAGACATTACCGTATACCCTTCACGAGGCGATATCTATATCTTTTATGATACATAGGTACGGGAGATAAATCTAAAGGAAAAAAAATAATAAACACTACAAATTCTAAAGAGATAGCAAGTTCGTACTGTGAGTCGTCAGTATTGGGATACGCAATATCTGAAAAAATGTCGCTATTTTGAAAAAAATAACCACGTGGTCATACTCATCACCTCACCAAGGGCGTTTACTAAAGGGTCAATTATTTGTTTTTTCCAACACCCGCCGATCACCCGATCCCGACAGCTATCTCCGCCGGCGAGTCCACAAACTCCACCCCATCTTACGGCAGCCTCTTTCACCCAGACGCTGTTAACTAACTGTTCCTTTATCGTGCCGAATTTCCAACGTATGCTAGATGGAATTGGACGGATTTAAATTTAAAATTTAAATTGAAAAACGTGCGCTATTCGCCCGCCACAAACGTTTGTGGCGTGCATTGTATTAATTCCAAAAAACTATTAATCGTTTGATGGAAGGACATCCCATGCGTTTACGAGCAAAGCATGTATCATGCCATTGAGCTAGCCAAACAACTTATTGATAATATGCAGCTGACATGCTCTAACATCCTGACATCGTGTATGCTCTGACATCCTCTACTTTGCAGTCATCCTATTCCTCAGCTTAGCATGGCAGTGTAGGCAGCTTAGCATGGCAGTGTAGGCAAGGATTGGTTGATATTTCGCTGTGATAAAGGAGTAGTCTAACGCTTTGACGATTTTGCTCGGCGTTCGTCAAAGCATTAGACCCTCCATTAACGGCGTCGGGACCTCCCTCCGGCAGCTCCCATCCACGTCACGGTCCCCACCGAATCTGCTCCCTGACCGCAAATCCCCCCGCCAGCCCATCCACCGTCCCGTTGCCGCAGTTGCTCCGACTGCATTAACTCCCTACACCGCAGGTTGGTGGCTCCATCACCCTCCATCCCCTGCAGCGTTCAAGCTCAACCTCCTGCAAACTACTCCTCTCACGAACATAATAGAATAGAACAGAACAAAGGACCACGCGAAGCACCTGGTTCTGCATTATTGCAACCGTGGTTTATTCACCAGTCGCTCTTTTCCTGGTTAAAAATCGGAGACTCTTTTTCAACATCTCCATCTTGTGTTCATCTGTAAGTATCAATGTGGCAAACCAACTTCATGTCTATTGTTCAGCAAAGCATAGTAGCATACTACAACCACCATGAACTTCCGTCTGCAAAATAAATCGTAGAAGTCATCCTTGAACAAAAAAATACCCACAAACCTACAACAACAGAGAACGAAAAAATTATTAAACATGATTACAACCCAGGCCAGGATCTTTATCTGAAACTAATGCTCACTAAAACATATAAAAACCAATATAATACATAAAAAAGGAAACATGGTTACCAACGCCTTGAAAACCATTTTTGTTGAGAACCCTCACTACAACAGGAAGAGGTTTGAGGCCTTCTCTAACATTCTCATCTATATACCCCTTATATACAGCTCCAAAGCCTCCTTCCACCAAAATATAATCAGAACATAAACTTTTGGTGATGATCTCTAGTTCAAACAATGTGAAAACCAACATGTTGGATCCAGAGTCCTGTCTCAGGTCTTCTACAGCCCTAGGAGTTGATGGATTGCTTAGATCTGATGAAGACAAGGATAGTCTCTTAATGGGGATGGGTTTTTTGCTTATTGCAGGAGATGGGTCTTGCTACTCAATATTGCGTTGTTGTTCTTGTTTATGTGCTAATGGTACCGACTGTGTCTAGATTGTGCCAAAAAACAAAACATGGCCCTGATAAATAACAGTAGATCAACACTCTCAGAAATGAATACATTTGTAGTTACAAAGTTTAGGAGTTTTAACGCTATGCCAATATTCCACACTGGAGCATGCCACAGTGGCAATGTATATCCAACCTAGAAGGTAAGACCGTGACCTTATTATCTAGCAAGTTAGCTCAGATAAAAACCATATATTCTCTTAGCCACATAGAATGTGGGGCAATCGCATTTGGTTAATCAAGACTCAAGAGGCTGGCTGGTGATGGCAATCGCATTTGGGGCAATGTTCTGCAAGGAAGCATAACATAATGGGATTATATACCCCCCCACACACCATATTGTATACTGGTGAAATTGGATACCAGAAAGACCAATGCTTCTCACTATGTATTCTCCTACTTGAAAGGCCTTGTTGGGCATATTGAAATCAACTCCTATACCCCCCCCCCACACCATATTGTATACTGGTGAAATTGGATACCAGAAAAACCAATGCTTCTCACTCAGTATTCTCCTACCTGAAAAGCCTTGCTGGGCATATTGAAATCAACAACCCTTCTAGCTCTAGGAATATCTTTCATGACATTATTGTGTAGAGTTTGGTGCAGGATAAACTCATGCACAAACAACAGCAAAAGAAGTAAATAAAAAGCATCAGTAGTGCTTACCTGGATTAGCTATGGGGACAACAGTGGTGATAGCAGACTCCTCTCTTGTTCCACAATTTCCCATGATCAATCTCAATCCAAATGCATCCTCCCTCCTAGCTCCACTGTTGCAACCACTGCACAACAGCATTGCTCACCATTGCAGTCACTGCAAAAGTGGGTCTAACACATAATGCATATAAACTTAGATCTCACATTGGATAGGTACTTAATACCTGAGATTGGGCTTGTAGACAAAGGCCAATGTGGTCACATGCCGACAGCAAATGGGCCCTTAAAATCTGGGTTTGGGCTCCAAGATCCATGGCAATGTGGTCACATACTCACAACAAATGGGCTATCAAAATCTGTGTTTGGGCTTGCAAATGAACAACAATGCACTAACATGCTCACAAGAGTGGTGTGGCTTCTTCTCCTAAAACATCCTACAACATGGGCCAATAAGCTCCTTCTCTAAGTTCCCAACTCCATGTGACCTTGACTTTGAGTTGTGTTTTCTGATACGAGAAGAACACACATCATGAAGATCCTTTGCAGTTTTTGTAGGAATTCAGTGCCCCCATGAAAATCTGTAGCTCTACCATTGGATACATTTCATTAATCTAGATTTAAGATATAAAGTTATAATACTACATAATAACATAAACAACAATTTCAGAGGTTGAAACTTCTCACCTTCTTATAAATAAATTTAAAAAATTAGTAAAAAAATATGTGTATACCACTTAAACTACTCTACCAAACTATATGTCATGTCATTCACTACATTAAACTACCCTACTAAACTATATAAATCATATTCATTCAATTAAATCTTTGATCCCTCGTTGGATTTCCCAATTTTATGCAAACCCTTCGACCACTCACTGGATTACTGCCCTGTATGGAGTGCCTACATAAACCGTACACGACTCACTAACATTCAATTTTTTTGGGAAGGCTCTTTGTTGCATTTGCACCTACCCAGATATTTTTCAACAATTTTCGATTACTTTGCTAAACTTACACTTGCTTTTAGTATTTCCAAGGGTTGAATTCAAAGTAAGAACTTCCATTGCAATTAAAAAGAAAAAGGAAAAGTGAAGAATGACAGTTTGTCCCTCCAGCGATTGTCCCTCTGGTTTTGGATTCTAAAATTGCTCTACTTAAGCCTTCAGTTGTTACGAGAAAGAGTAGCTCCAGAATAATTTCAATGATTGGAAAGTTTGACCCCCTGAAACATACCCCAATAAGTTAATGGATTTATAAATTTTTAGTTAATGAATTTATAATTGTTTTGTTGGTCACGACTCCAATTGAATTTTGATACCTGTATCTTAGTGTTTAGCCAATGGGGTGCTCTATGTATCTTAGTGTTTAGCCAACGGGGTGCTCTCTATATCTCATCATCTCATTGTTGACTAAGAACAGAGAGAGTTCTGCATATTTTTATGTGTATCATCTTCCATGTATCATTTGAACCTTCTAATTCAAACTTAGTGAAAAAACTGTTTGTGTTTATGTTTTGGTTTTTTCAGGTCATTCAAATCATACCCGATGGTACAGAAATGGACGTTGTGTATCAATGTGTACTGCTATCCCAACCCAGGACACAGAATAAATGTGTGTGTCCTATACAACAATGCTTCACATAAGGTTTTACAAAAAAAGAGGGATATACGTAGAGAACCACGAACAACGAGGCATATTACTTTGCCCTTAAGGGATAAAAGCAGCCAAAAACTGTGGTGTAAATGACATTTCAGTCTTCACCAACTATAAGCTCCTGTGTAACTAGATGAAAGGAGTGTATCAAGTTCGAAAAGACAATTTAAAAGTTCTCCATTGAGAAGCAAGAACCTTTGTTGGTCAATTTAATTGTTTTACCATAAATCACCACTCAGATATTAAGAGAATGTCCAGTGAACTGTTGTCTGGGGTGTTGACTATTTTAGGGGAGGGTGTCAAAGATGAATTGGTGTCAACATCTATTCTATCGAAACTTGTTGATGGGCACTATTACACTTCTCTGATATGGATATGCTCGTTTGTTATAATTTTTTTGGTGTTTGTCATGGTGTGGCTATTCCAATAAGGAAGAAGGCAATACTATACTACATGTGCCCCACCGTGTAATGACATTGTATTGTACAAAATTTTGAGTTTTTGATTATGGAGTTCTTTATGGCTCCTTCAATAGGAAAATTTAATGATCTATAAATGTTTTTATAATTCTGACATCTCTTCCGTTGTAATTGTCCAAAGTTTGTTAATACATTTATTATATTTTTTATGACTCAAGATTCAGGACACAATTCATTTTTTATGTGTGATATATCACTAAGCATCTTATATATCTTATATGTCAATTGTCTTTCCATATTCATGTGGCAATGTGTTTTTTTTTAATTGAAAAAAATGATTATTTTTGTATTTTTTAAATTTGCCCATAAATTGCCAATATTTACTAAATGTTTTCTGGACCCTACAAATTTTTTAGCTGATGTTTGCATTTTGACAAACTTGTGTTCTATTACATTGTTTATAGTTTAATTTTAGTTATCAAACATTATTCTTTGTCACTTAGTGTCTAAGAGATGCATCTTGGATGAGATGTCTATCGAGTGTTTAGGGTTGGGTTGTGAAGAAAGAAATTAATAGAACTGAATATACCTTCAATAAATGCAAGGATAAGATTTGAGAAATTTACTTGTTTCCTTACTATAACTCACTCCACTTTGGTGGATTCTCTGCAGATATGAGGCAGGAACAACATTCTCTAGAGCCCAAAAACTCATAGGAAACCCTCCCTGATTGGAAAAGTTTCAACTTTCCCATGTTTGGACAAGGTGTCAAATATGATGTCAATAAGGAAAATACTTGACCGACTTCATCATGTAATCTGAATGCAATACTGCCTCAACCATTATGGCATGATTGCACTCGTGTTTAAGAATTGTCACTTCACTTTTCACACTGCATACAATATGATACAAAATAATCTAAGGTTTAGTAAATAAATCGGCCTATACCTCTTATCCTGTTTCCTTTCAATCAGTTGCACTTGTGTTAAGAGTCTTTTTTTACTGTAATGATTAGCCATATTTTTTTCACCAAGAGATCTGACATCATTTTGATCTTCCAAATGCCATAATTCTCTCCATTAAGCCACTCCACAACTCATTTGATTTCTCTCAAATGGGTTCTCATCACTCATCCACATAACTCCCATTGTGATAATCAGACAAGTAATAATTCAACCTGGTGAAATATGGCATGGAGAGGATCATTAAATAAATTAATCACAAACAACAGTGACAAGTAATTTCTTCTCTTTCAAGCATTCAAATAACAAGCACCTATCCAAGGTATGGAGAGAAGCCATGAACAACCATGTTTCAGTTTAACATAATAGAAAAAGAATCAAATTTATGAGTAGGGCCAATATCAACATTTTGGGAAAAAAGTACAAGCACCAATTTTATGTAGGTGCAATCAACTCTATCTACTATTGGCATGAAAAAAATACATATACCATTTGAAGAAAACTCGAATGTATTCTAGATCTCACTCAAACACAATCTTAGTCTAAGCCACTTAGTCATCCAGTATTCCTCTATAGCATCATTTTATCCAGAATAAACATTTCTTCTCAATGTAAGAACACTAAAAAAAATCCATGGCCATAACAAACTATACACAGTAGACACCAATGTTGTCCAGAGAAAGGAACAAAATTAAATGCTCAGGGAGGAGCTAGCAATAAAATGCCAATGGAAAGGGTATACAGGAGTTCCATTCAAGTTGAAAAGCTCTGGAAATGAGTCATGTAAAAATAAGAAACATGCCCTGCCAATTCCGTAAGGTAGCCATAATGTTAGATGCCAGAAAACACTTCAATGCTCAATATCAACTTTTATTAATATATAAGATCTTTGTACAACCAAATCAACCTTAATGTAATATTTGGTTCAGGAACCTTGGTGATGTTCCTGACAAGATATGATAGGGAGGACAACTACCAACTCCTCTACCCTTGGTGCTTTCTATTATTAAGATAGAAAAATGTAAAAAGCCTTGGGACCTATTCTTTTGAAAGGAACAAAACAACATAAACCATAATAAGAAAGATGATTAAAAACTACAAAAAATACAAGGACAAAACTTATTAAAGATATATACATATATAAACAATATTGAATTTCTCTTTCATTTCAGGGCTCAGGGATAGTAAAAAGAACCGTGAATGGCTGAAGCTGCAGGGTAAGGGATTGCTAAAACCAGTAAAAAACAACATAACTCCGTGTTTTGGATGACTGATTATAAAGACAATGAAAACATGGTAAATTTATGAATAACCCATAATTTGCTTTAGATAATAAGAATATTATTACTATATCTACAATCGATTATGTGAACCGAGTTGAATAGCCCCATCATAGATCTATCAAAGATTTTTTGGCAAATATATTTCATTTGCCTCTTTCGTGGATCAAAATCAATTACTTTTTCCCCCTCGGCAAGCACAAATCTTTCCTCGATCTAAATTATTCAGGAAGATAAGAGAAAGCCTCATGTGAAATCATATATGTTATAAGTACATTCTTCAATATTTACCCTGGCATATTAGTTTTGAAGGAGTGTCAACAACAATGTTTGTGTCCAAATGAATTCTTTCATTGTTAAGATTGTTTTGTATTTCTTTTGCACGTTGAATGAAGTTTAACTTCAATTGAACTGAGTAAATCAAATCTTAATGAATGACCAGCAAATAAGCCTTCTACTGTTACGAGAAAGAGCAGATCCAGAATAATTTCAATGATTGGAAAGTTTGACCCCCTGAAACATACCCCAATAAGTTAATGGATTTATAATTGTTTAGTTAATGAATTTATAATTGTTTTGTTGGTCACGACTCCAATTGAATTTTGATACCTATATCTTAGTGTTTAGCCAATGGGGTGCTCTATGTATCTTAGTGTTTAGACAACGGGGTGCTCTCTATATCTCATCATCTCATTGTTGACTAAGAACAGAGAGAGTTCTGCATATTTTTATGTGTATCATCTTCCATGTATCATTTGAACCTTCTAATTCAGACTTAGTGAAAAAATTGTTTGTGTTTATGTTTTGGTTTTTTCAGGTCATTCAAATCATACCCGATGGTACAGAAATGGACGTTGTGTATCAATGTGTACTGCTATCCCAACCCAGGACACAAAATAATTGTGTGTGTCCTATACAACAATGCTTCACATAAGGTTTTACAAAAAAAGAGGGATATACGTGGAGAACCACGAACAACGAGGCATATTACTTTGCCCTTAAGGGATAAAAGCAACCAAAAACTGTGGTGCAAATGACATTTCAGTCTTCACCAACTATAAGCTCCTGTGTAACTAGATGTAAGGGGTGTATCAAGTTCGGAAAGACAATTTAAAAGTTCTCCATGGAGAAGCAAGAGCCTTTGTTGGTCAATTTAATTGTTTTACCATAAATCACCACTCAGATATTAAGAGAATGTCCAGTGAACTGTTGTCTGGGGTGTTGACTATTCTAGGGGAGGGTGTCAAAGATGAATTGGTGTCAACATCTATTCTATCGAAACTTGTTGATGGGCACTATTACACCTCTCTGATATGGATATGCTCGTTTGTTATAATTTTTTTGGTGTTTGTCATGGTGTGGCTATTCCAATAAGGAAGAAGGCAATACTATACTACATGTGCCCCACCGTGTAATGACATTGTATTGTACAAAATTTTGAGTTTTTTATTATGGAGTTCTTTATGGCTCCTTCAATAGGAAAATTTAATGATCTATAAATGTTTTTATAATTCTGACATCTCTTCAGTTGTAATTGTCCAAAGTTTGTTAATACATTTATTATATTTTTTATGACTCAAGATTCAGGACACGATTCATTTTTTATGTGTGATATATCACTAAGCATCTTATATATCTTATATGTCAATTGTCTTTCCATATTCATGTGGCAATGTTTTTTTTTTTAATTGAAAAAAATGATTATTTTTGTATTTTTTAAATTTGCCCATAAATTGCCAATATTTACTAAATGTTTTCATGACCCTACAAATTTTTTAGCTGATGTTTGCATTTTGACACACGTGTGTTCTATTACATTGTTTATAGTTTAATTTTAGTTATCAAACATTATTCTTTGTCACTTAGTGTCTGAGATCTGCATCTTGGATGAGATGTCTATCGAGTGTTTAGGGTTGGGCTGTGAAGAAAGAAATTAATAGAACTGAATATACCTTCAATAAATGCAAGGATAAGATTTGAGAAATTTACTTGTTTCCTTACTATAACTCACTCCACTTTGGTGGATTCTCTGTAGATATGAAGCAGGAACAACATTCTCTAGAGCCCGAAAACTCATAGGAAACCCTCCCTGATTGGAAAAGTTTCAACTTTCCCATGTTTGGACAAGGTGTCAAATATGATGTCAATAAGGAAAATACTTGACCGACTTCATCATGTGATCTGAATGCAATACTGCCTCAACCATTATGGCATGATTGTACTCGTGTTTAAGAATTGTCACTTCACTTTTCACACTGCATACAATATGATACAAAATAATCTAAGGTTTAGTAAATAAATCGGCCTATACCTCTTATCCTGTTTCCTTTCAATCAGTTGCACTTGTGTTAAGAGTCTTTTTTTTACTGTAATGATCAACCATATTTTTTTCACCAAGATATCTGACATCATTTTGATCTTCCAAATGCCATAATTCTTTCCATTAATCCACTCCACAACTCATTTGATTTCTCTCAAAGGGGTTCTCACCACTCATCCACATAACTCCCATTGTGATAATCAGACAAGTAATAATTCAACCTGGTGAAATACGGCATGGAGAGGATCATTAAATAAATTAATCACAAACAACAGTGAGAAGTAATTTCTTCTCTTTCAAGCATTCAAATAACAAGCACCTATCCAAGGTATGTAGAGAAGCCGTGAACAACCATGTTTCAGTTAACATAATAGAGAAAGAATCAAATTTATGAGTAGGGCCAATATCAACATTTTGGGAAAAAGGTACAAGCAACAATTTTATGTAGGCATAATCAACTCTATCTACTATTGGCATGAAAAAAATGCATATACCATTTGAAGAAAACTCGAATGTATTCTAGATCTCACTCAAACACAATCTTAGTCTAAGTCACTTAGTCATCCAGTATTCCTCTATAGCAGCATTTTATCCAAAATAAACATTTATTCTCAATGTAAGAACACTAAAAAAATTCCATGGCCATAACAAACTATACACAGTAGACACCATTGTGGTTCAGAGAAAGGAACAAAATTAAATGCTCAGGGAGGAGCTAGCAATAAAATGCTAATGGAAAGGGCATACATGATTTCCATTCAAGTTGAAAAGCTCTGGAAATGAGTCATGTAAAAATAATAAACATGCCCTGCCAATTCCATAAGGTAGCCATAATGCTAGATGCCAGAAAACACTTCAATGCTCAATATCAACTTTTATTAATATACATGATCTTTGTACAACCAAATCAACCTTAATGTAATAGTTGGTACAGGAACCTTGGTGATGTTCCTGACAAGATATGATAGGGAGGACAACTACCAGCTCCTCTAGCCTTGGTGCTTTCTATTATTAAGATAGAAAAATGTAAAAAGCCTTGGGACCTATTCTTTTGAAAGGAACAAAACAACATAAACCATAATAAGAAAGATGATTAAAAACTACGAAAAATACAAGGACAAAACTTATTATAGATATATACATATATAAATAATATTGAATTTCTCTTTCATTTCAGGGCTTAGGGATATTAAAAAGAACCGTGAATGGCTAAAGCTGCAGGGTAAGGGATTGCTAAAACCAGCAAAAAACAACATAACTCCGTGTTTTGGATGACTGATTATAAAGACAATGAAAACATGGTAAATTTATGAATAACCCATAATTTGCTTTAGATAATAGGAATATTATTACTATATCTACAATCAATTATGTGAACCGAGTTGAACAGCCCCATCATAGATCTATCAAAGATTTTTTGGCAAATATATTTCATTTGCCTCCTTCTTGGATCAGAATCAATTACTTTTTCCCCCTCGACAAGCACAAATCTTTCCTCGATCTAAATTATTCAGGAAGATAAGAGAAAGCCTCATGTGAAATCATATATGTTATAAGTATTTTCTTCAATATTTACCCTGGCATATTAGTTTTGAAGGAGTGTCAACAACAATGTTTGTGTCCAAATGAATTCTTTCATTATTAAGATTGTTTTGTATTTCTTTTGCACGTTTAATGAAGTTTATCTTTGATCGAACTAAGTAAATCAAATCTTAACGAATGACTAGCAAATAAACACAAACAATGTATTTCTTTTGCACGTTTAATGAAGTTTATCTTCGATCAAACTGAGTAAACCAAATCTTAATGAATGACTAGCAAATAAACACAAACAACGTACACAAACGTGCTTCAGAAACCCATATTTATTGATAAAGATGAGAAGTAAAATATATCATTGTTCGAATATGGTGAAACACACAAATTTTCAATGACTATAACATTAAGAAGAACTACCCAACGATGCTTATGTTCTCTGAGGTCATCCACATTTTAAAACTTTAAGTGTGTTTTTTTCTCCCTTGAACATAACTCATTGCAGTATCGACAGAATAAAACATATAAAATACTTTGGCAAAAATCCATACAGTTGTTTGCATACATTGCTTTAGATAAAAAAGCATTGAAGCTGAAATATTTTACACATGGATATGGATCTTGATCAAAAAACCAAACCAGGGTCTTCAACAAAATATCCACAATCATTTGTTTTTCATTCTTATAGCAATAGCTTGTTAGATTTTAATTTTGTAACATCCTGGAAAAATCGCAAAAATTTAAAACTTTTCTACGTAACATTTATTGCTTATTCAATGATTGCGGAAATAGAACAATGCATGAAATATTAATTTGTTGTATTAAATGCCAACTTTTTTTATTAAATAGGAATTGGAGATAAACATAGTTCTGCTTAAGTCTTAATGTCATCCATGTTTCGTTGTGCTGTTACACATCACTTCTGTTGTTAAAAAAATGTTGAAATATCAGTGTGACTAAAGTACTCTTGTTTGAATGATGAAGGGGTCCTTCGGATGCCCCGAGGCTTACTTAGCATTCGTGCTAAAGCATGTTGATTCGTACTTGTGACATATTTACACGTAGGAGATTTATTTTACCACAAGTGATCAACAGTTTTCAAAAGATCTCCTAAGCGAAGGTCCTAAGTTAAGAGATTCTACTAAGGTAACAATGCCTTCTGTTATCATTATGACTTTAATAGTCTCTTGCATTATGATTCAATCTCCATACAATAGTGTGTATGTTCTCTTAATTTATTTATAAGATTTATATTATGATGCACTTTTGAGATATGATTCAATTCTCAACTATGTATTACATAATCCATGGTATGCATGTTATGTGCACCAAAATGCGCCTATATGGCACTTATAAAATTATGTGATACTATATGCACCAAGTAACCTTTATGCTTAATTATGAAATATGTGTGTTATGAATATGAGTGCAATTGTAACATTTTAATATGTATCCTACCCTAGGAATATTATTAAACATTATGCAACGGTTATAAATCATGTTCACACTTTGTAATATATGTGGGGGTTGTATGCGCTGTGGCTATATGCATTTATGTGATCAAATGTTGTTTTATTAACTATGGAGCTAACCCTCCACTATGTGTAAACGTAATGTGGCAAGGTCTAAGCCCTCGACCATATCTTATGCGAATCCAATGCATTTATTAATGTGATGTGAACTTTAAAATGCCATACAGATTGGCAGCCGTAACTTAACCTGGGCATTGAATGTTCATAACTACCAAGTCAAATAGAATTTCGATGTGGCACTGCTTAGTGCACTCGACCATGTGCTGCCATCGTGAATATAACTCTTTACAGTGTTGAAGTGTACATACGTATGCATATTTTGATGTGTTGGCTCCACCAAGACTCCACTGTGGCTCTTCGTGGCAATTGTAATGGTTCAGCAATTAATAGAGTAGTTGAAATGGGATCTCGTGATTCTATCTATCGATCTACACCATTGCTCTTTCAAGGGTTTCAATGCAAGGGTTTAATCCTATCTTGCTATGCTTTTGATGAGTTATTGTGTTCCAATCCTTTGGTAGTGGAGGCTCTGTGCGGTCGACAGGATGTTGGTTTTTAGCCTCGTTGTTCTGCCTGTAACTTCTGAGTTTTGGACTTATGATATCTGTATAATGTGAAGCCGAGCTTCTTCATTCTGTATAGTGTTGAAGGTTTAGGTTATCAGTTTAGAAATTGATTTGTAAATGGATTCGATAACCCGACTTGTTGAGGGTTTGTTCTTTTGAGCTTGGGATTTGAAAATAAATGGCCCAAGGCCTCGCCATAGTTGTTACATTTCCTGCCACTGCGTTGCTGTGATAGATAGTTGTTGGTTGGGTTTTGGCTCCGGTTACTTCAACATTTTAACGTGGTAGGGTTTCGTTGCAATGACTACAGACTTGGCGTTCGTCGATTTTACAACTAACAATCTGCGAGGTAATGTATTCACCTTCCTCCACTGTAATATTTCCACAATATATTTATTAGTTTATCAACCTTCTAATACTGAAGTCTTTTTCATTCAGATACTGTTTTAATCTCTGGTGATTGTCGTTGTAGGTATAGTAAGGAATGGCTACTCGAATCTGGCATTGAAGGTTGGAAAGCTATACCATTTGGTAAGCCTCGGCAGTAGCTTTGAAAACTTTGGGTTGATGAGATGGTGTTCGACTATGTGATATTCTGTCTATTGTGTTTGTAACTCAGTGAGTTTTGTAAAACTTAGATAGGGTTTGCATTCTGTTTGAAAGAATGGGGAGGATGTACCTCGACCCATAGGGCAATGGCCATGCTTGCAATGTTTTTATAACAAGGGTTTTACCCTCAGACTTGAATAATGCACTTCATGGTGTTTCTCGACCACTTGTTATCGTTTTTCTTTTGTATAAGGTGAAAATATAAGTGTTTAAAGTCTGTAAAAAACAACGCGTCTGTTTGCTACATGCTTGATAACTTGTATCTAGGTTGACCTATGGCGTGTATGAAGTTTTGTTTTATGTTATAAATCTGATCCTGTGTTTAGGGTTTGACTTGTGAACAAGATCTGTAACTTGTCGATGGGATGAGAATAAGCAATGTTTTTGGAAACCTTGTGTTTATTTTGGTTATCGACCGATGAGTGAATATTTTTATGAAACTGTTATATGACTGTTTGTTTTTAAAAGAACAATGGATAAATGTAATTGTTGACAAGGCTTACAGCCTGTATATGCTTCGTCTTGTTTCTAAAGTTGTTGCTGTGTCTTAAACGAATAGGGAAGTGTTTCCTGTGCTAGGGTTTAGCCCTTGATTTGAAAATAAAATACTTTTACTAAGCTCTGAGATGAGCTCTAGGCATAAACCTGTGCTCATTAAATTGTTTGTAAAATCTCATGTGGTTTTTTTGTTAACTCAATCCTAACTAGTCGATCTACGGGCATGTTTATGGTGTAACGATTTTGTCTTTAGTCTTGTTACAATGACGATAGTCAAGCTTGCATGTCTAGATACTTCTATCTGAAATGGCTTTCAAAAGAAAAGAACATCATAATGTTATTGAAATTGATAATGTTAACCAAGTTTTCTACTATGAATTGTTGAGATTAATACTTGTTCTTATTTACATGATACTGCTTTTGTAAGTATAAAGAAATAAAGTTAAACCTGTTGTGGAAATGAAAATGTTTACTATATGCTAGTGAATTATAAATCTATTAGGGTTTTGATACAAATAACAAATAACTAGATTTTCATTGTGGAAATGGGATTTAAATAAATGTATGAAAGTGAATATGAACGTGGAAAATTACATGATCTCTGTAGAAGAATATCATTCTGCTATATTTTGAAATTTAATCTTTATCTATCCTAGTTAAACAAAAACATCTTAACTGCTGAGTATGAATAAATAAATCCTATACTGTTAGAACATAATATAATTACTTGAAAACAATGACATTTATAAACAGAATTATTGTATATAAACTATGAATACTGCTAAATAAGAATAGTTAATAATTAGAATACTGAAATATAAATACAGGAATTTAATAGGAAGTAGAAACTTTGAGGAATTAAAAATAAATTAAATCTTCCCATTCACTTGGCGATTTGCCTATCAGACCTATCTATTTTTAATCTGTTTCTATACTAGAGTACGATGTTGTTCCTTTTGCATGGGGAAAAATACAGAAACCATTCTATTCAATCATTTCACATTTATGCAGAATTACTAACTTATACAGGAAAATGAAATAACTTATATATTAAACAGTGGAAATTTTAATAAACAACAGAACTATAATATACAAAATAGATAACAGAAATTAAAAATAAAACAGATAAGACAATAGAACCTATAACTGACGATAGGCCGACAAACACCCAAGGAGGCCTGTTCCTCCCAACCTGCTTCAGAAGAAGCATCTCAATTGCTAACTTCTAATGAACCCCCAAGCCTACTTACTGATCCAGTAAGTGGGTGGAATCAGTGTAGAAGCAAGGCACTCAAAAATACCTTCTCCACTCGATATCAACCTCCTGAAACAAATTCCTTCTCCACTCAACATCAAACTCCTGAACTCAATAAGAGTTTGCCAGAATAACAACATGATCAACAACAGCATATCCCCTCATCAAACCTCTTGGGTGAACACAACAAAACCCCAAGGTAAATTTCCTCGTCAGGAAAAGTGATGAACCTCAGTTCAATATTTGATGGCTATTATATAGACTACCTAGGTCTTTTAGTGGTCAGTTTAGAATAAATGAGCCTCAAGCTCTAGTCCCATCTTTCAGGCACTATGACCACATTTCAAGGGAGTTGTCCCATACCAACAGCTATTTAGTTGCATCATGATGTTGCCACTTGTCCATTTCCTTCTATCCCAAATTCCATTCCACCTAGTGGATCAGTAACCACTCTTTCAATAGTCCTCTTAGGTGTTTGTCTCCTATTTTATTTATTAAATAATAATATATTGTACAAATCACAGTCATCCTTGAACACCTGTCCAATACAAACTTTACAATAAAAGTTATCATAATGTTTCTAAACATAAAATGTTTTCCAGCTTAAAGGGTATGTTACAAACACCCCCTCTTAAGCTCAACATCGTCCTCAATGTTGCTTATTCATCATCAAGTTCCTCATGGAATAGAACTGGATATGCTGCCTACATATTACTTTCCAGTTCCCAAGTAGCTTCATCAGGGCTAAGGTGCTTCCATTACACCTTTACCCGCCCTATGGTGCGATTCCGAAGCATAATTTCCCTCCGGTCTAGAATACAGTCCGGTTCCACCTGAAAATCTCCTTTGAGTTCCACCTATATGTCATTCTAATTCAACACATGAGTAGCATCGTGCACATACTTCTTTAAAACAGAAACATGAAAAACATTGTGGATTTTTAAATTGTATGGCAATGCCAATTGATATGCAACAACTCCTATCCTTGATAGGATTTCAAATGGTACAAAATACCTTGGTGCTAATTTAGCACAACTCCCAAGCTTCAAAGAACTTTTCTTGAGCTTTACCTTTATGAAAACATGGTCTCCTACTTGAAATTCTCTTTCTGTTCGTTTCAAATCAGCATAGCTTTTTTGCCGATCTTGGGCAACTTTTAAGTTACCTTGAACCCGTTTCACAGTTAGCTCCATTTCTTTCAATAGATCTGGTCCTAACATCAATCTGTCTATAGGATTATCCCACGAAATTGGAGTACAACATTTTCTTCCATACAAAATTTCAAATGGACTTAACTTAGCAGATGCTTGATATTTATTATTGTAGGCAAATTCTGCTAAGTGCAAGTAATCCTCCCATTTAGATGGCTGATCTTTAACATATAATCTTAACATATTTTCTAAAATCTGATTTACTCTTTTTGTTTGACCATCAATTTGTGGGTGGAAAGAAGTGCTGAAATTTAACTTAGTATTTAATCATTTAAACAGTGCTGTCCAAAAGTTACCAGTAAACTTAGAGTCTCGATCTGAAATAATTACCTTTGGAATTCCATGCAAGCGAAAAATTTGCTTCATGAAAATATCTGCAATGTTAGAAGCCTTAAAAGTAGTTTTAACAGGAATGAAATGATCAGCTTTGCTAAGCTTATCAACAACAACCATAATTGAATCATTCTCCTTCTGATTTTTAGGCAAACCTGTAATAAAGTCCATGCTTATGATTTCCCACTTCCATTCTGGAATTTGTAAGGGCTACAATAACCTAGCTGGATGTTGATGTTCAACTTTTATAGTTTGACAGTCAAAGCATCTAGCTATATATTCAGCAACTTCACTCTTCATGTTAGGCCAAAAGTACTCATTTCTTAACATAGTTATCATTTTCTGATAACCAGGATGTCCTAAATAAGGACTCTTGTGAACTTCATCTAAAATCAACAACTTAAGCTTCGAAAAATTAGGCACATAAATTCTGTTTTTGTAAGTTAAGAAGCCTTTTTCATTAATACCGTAATCTGTTATAACATTTTCAGATGAATTTTCAGCTACTTTATCATGTAATTTTTGGTAATTTTGGTCTTGCTTAATTCCTTCCTCGATCTGATTTTCTAGATCAGTTTTAAAAGTAATGATTGTTGCCACAAAACTTAATCTAGCATTTATGCTCAATGGATCAACAATCTTATTTTCCTTTCCATTAATGTGATGGATCTCAAAATCGTACTCGCCAAGGAAAGCTAACCACCTAGCTTGGTTTGCATTCAAATTTGTTTGATCTAGTAAATACTTTAACCCCTTATTATCAGTCATTAAAATGAATTTTCTACCGATCAAGTGATGGCGCCACATCTTTAAAGCATGTATCATGGCTGCCAACTCAAGATCATGCGTAGCGTAACTATTTTCATGTATTTTTAACTTTCTTGACTCAAAAGCAATTGTATGACCTTCTTGACTTAAGACCCCTCCAAGTCCTTCGTTGCATGCATCAGTGCATATGATGAAATCCTTATTAGGATCTGCAATTTTTAAGATGGGTGCAGTAGTTAACAATTCTTTCAACTTATTAAAGTTGTCTTGACAGTTTTGATCCCATATGAATTTCTTCCCTTTCTTCTGCAAAGAAGTGATGGGGTTAGCAATTCTAGAGAACCCTTCGATAAACTTTCTATAATACCCTGTTATTCCCATGAATGACCGTACATCAATTACATCTTTTGGGATAGGCCACTCATTTATTGCTTTTATTTTATCAGGATCAACAGAAATACCATCTTTTGAAATTATATGACCCAAATACTGAATTTTATCTTTATAGAAATCATACTTACTGAACTTAGCGTAATGCTGGTGATCTCTAAGTACTTGTAAAATTATTTTTAGATGTTCATCATGCTCTTCTTTAGTCTTTGAGTAAATCAGGATATCATCAATGAATACCACTACAAACTTATCCAAATATTTATGCAGAACGTTGTTCATTAAACACATGAACACTGCAGGTGTGTTAGTTAGCCCAAAAGGCATAACTACGAACTCGTAGTGTCCATAACGTGTTCTGAACGCAGTTTTGAATATGTCCTCGTCTTTTATCTGGACTTGATGATAACCCAACCTTAGATCAATTTTAGTGAATATCTCTGCTCTGCGTACTTGATCAAATAGATCATCTATGCGGGGTAAGGGATACCGGTTCTTAATTCTCATTTTATTAAGCTGGCGGTAGTCAATGCACAAATGCATAGTACCGTCCTTCTTTTTAACAAATATTACTGGTGCTCCCCAAGGGGACACACTGGGCCGTATGTAGTTTTTATCTATTAATTCTTTCAGCTGAGACTTTAACTCATTTAACTCCAGAATATTCATCCTATAGGGGGCCTTTGAGTTTGGTACCGCACCAGGTACTAACTCAATGGTGAAATCAAGTTCTCTTTTCAAAGGAAATCCTGGAATTTCTTCTGGGAATACATCAGAAAAGTCCCTAAGGATGAGAATATCCTCTAGTTTTAACTTGTCTTCTTTAAATGTACATTCATCATTAACATCATTAAAAGAAAACAATTTACAACCTTTTCTAGCAGCTCTGTTCACTTATAAGGCAGAAATCTGCCTTACTGAAATCTGCCTATGAATTCCTTTTACTGTTTCTAAATTACCTTCATTATTTATACAAGTAAAATATTTACCATAACAATTCAATATAACTCTATGTTGTTCAAGCCAATCCATACCAATTAACAGATCATATGAACCTAAGGGTAAAACATTCAGATTAACTTGCATTTTCAACTGATTTAAAAATACTTCACAATTCTGAACAAAATCTGTAACCTTTCTTTTAGTTCCTGTTGCAAGATGAACTAACCATGCATTATCGAATTTTTCTGTTTCTAGCTTGCAACAGTTTACTAAAGTAGGTGAAATATAACTTAAATTAGCACCAGGATCTATCAAAATAGAAATAGACTCATTTTGTATCATACCTTCAATTTCGACCATGGATGTTTGATGGTCCGCTTGACAGTTCTCCAATGGTGCATTTATCCTGGGCATTTCTCTTGCGATATCTCCAACTGTAGGTTCTGCTTGCATATTATGTATGTTGTTGGTTGTCCTCTTGTTGCGTGGGCGATCTTCTCTCTTGTGTGGTCCGCTACATTCATAACACTTAATGGGTCCTTTCTGCTCAGCGTACCTGTTGTTATTATTGTTATTATTATTGTTGTGATTGTTAGGTACATTCCTTGCAGTAGTAGTGTTCTGAGATGTATTATTCCAATAATTATTAGAAAAATTTCTATTATTAAATTTTTTCTTAAAACCTCCAACATTTTGATTAAAATTCTTCTTTTTATAGTCATATTGATTAGTTTTACTATTCTTCCAGTCAGTTGTTCCTTCTCTTTTTCTGTTTTGGTAAAAAAAAAAATTTGCCTTCCTCATGGCCTCTTCCAAAGTGGAAGGATTATCATACTCAATACGATCTTTTATATTAAACGGTAAACAACTGAGAAACCTTTGCACTTTAGGCTTTTCCTCAACCATGTAGGGTACGTACCTCAGCAAGCTAAGAAACTTTCTACACATTTCTTTCATGTTCATCGTACCCAACTTTAAGTGATGAAACTCCTTCGATTTATCCTCAAAATACTGTTCAGACAAGAATTTCTTTTTAAACAAACTTTTAAACATAGTCCAAGTTACTTCTTTTTCTTTTATGCTCTTGATTCTTTTAAGATCCTTCCACCAGATATCTATCTTTCTGGTCAGATTGTAAATAGCCATCTTGGCTTTCAGTTGAGAGGAGTAGTCATAAATATTAAAGTTCTTTTTCATCCTTGACAGCCAAGCTTCTGCTGTCTCACCTTTCTCACTTTCTCCATTAAAATTAAGGGGCTTGATCTTTTTAAATTCACCGGTAATCTATTCATGATGCTTATGTTTTCTCTTTTTAGAGCAGCACTCACTGTTACTGCTATCATAATTTACATCATCATTACCTGAATCAAACTTAGAAGATGAGCAACTATTCCTTTTATCGTTTTTTGTTTTCTTATGCTTATGTTGGTGGGACATGATTTCCGAATCAGCTCTAAATTCCGATTTTCTGCCTCTTTCATCACTGTGACAGTTTCCTTTTAAATTCTGCTGTAACTCTTCCTGTGACTTTAAGATCTGTTCATTTTCTTTTTTTACAACTTTTAACTCATATTTTAAATTCTGCACAGTGCGTAAAATTTCAGAAGACTGGTTGTTTAACTCAACGTAAATTCCTTCAGTGTTATTATGATTAATTTGTTCATTACGAGGAGATCTATCTTCTGTTGATTCCTCTGGTATTTCCATACCTGCAATAAAAGTAAATCTGTTTTATGCAAAAATGAAATTAAATTGTAAAAGTTAGTAACATAAACTTTCTGATTTATTTTTCTGTTTGCAAGCATGAGCCTCATTCAGGCCTAGAGTTTGAACTTGCGCTCTGATACCACATGTAACATCCTGGAAAAATCACAAAAATTTAAAACTTTTCTATGTAACATTTATTGCTTATTCAATGATTGCGTAAATAGAACAATGCATGAAATATTAATTTGCTGTATTAAATGCCAACTCTGTTTATTAAATAGGAATTGGAGATAAATAGAGTTCTGCTTAAGTCTTAATGTCATCCATATTTCATTGTGCTATTACACATCACTTCTGTTGTTAAAAAAATGTTGAAATATCTGTTTGACTAAAGTACTCTTGTTTGAATGATGAAGGGGTCCTTCGGACGCCCCGAGGCTTACTTAGCATTTGTGCTAAAGCATGTTGATTCGTACTTGTGACAGATTTACAGGTAAGAGATTTATTTTACGACAAGTGATCAACAGTTTTCATAAGATCTCCTAAGCGAAGGTCCTAAGTTAATAGATTCTACTAAGGTAACAATGCCTTTTGTTATCATTATGACTTTAATAGTCTCGTGCATTATGATTCAATCTCCATACAATAGTGTGTATGTTCTGTTAATTTATTTATAAGATTTATATTACGATGCACTTTTGAGATATGATTCAATTCTCAACTATGTATTACATAATCCATGGTATGCATGTTATGTGCACCAAAATGAGCCTATATGGCACTTATAAAATTATGTGATACTATATGCACCGAGTAACCTATATGCTTAATTATGAAATATGTGTGTTATGAATATGAGTGCAATTGTAACATTTTAATATGTATCCTACCCTAGGAATATTATTAAACATTATGCAATGGTTATAAACCATGTTCACACTTTGTAATATATGTGGGTGTTGTATGCGTTGTGGCTGTATGCATTTATGTGATCAAATGTTGTTTTATTAACTATGGAGCTAACCCTCCACTATGTGTAAATGTAATGTGGCAAGGTCTAAGCCCTCAACCATATCTTATGCGAATCCAATGCATTTATTAATGTGATGTGAACTTTGAAATGCCATACAGATTGGTAGCCGTAACTTAACCTAGGCATTGAATTTTCACAACTACCAAGTCAAATGGAATTTCGATGTGGCACTGTTTAGTGCACTTGACCATGTGTTGCCATCGTGAATATAACTCTTTACAGTGTTGAAGTGTACATACATATTCATCTTTTGATGTGTTGGCTCCACCAAGACTTCACCATGGCTCTTCGTGGCAATTGTAATGATTCAGCAATTAATAGAGTAGTTGAAATGGGATCTCGTGATTCTATCTATCGATCTGCACCGTGATCTTTCGAGGGTTTCAATGCAAGGGTTTAATCCTATCTTGCTATGATTTTAATGATTTATTGTGCTCCAATCCTTTGGTAGTGGAGGCTCTGCGCAGCCGACAGGCTGCTGGTTTTTAGCCTCATTGTTCTGCCTGTAACTTCTGAGTTTCGAACTTATGATCTCTGTATAATGTGAAGCCGAGCTTCTGCAGTCTATATAGTGTTGAAGGTTTAGGTTATCAATTTAGAAATTGATTTGTAAATGGATTCGATAACCCGACTTGTTGAGGGTTTGTTCTTTTGAGCTTGGGATTTGAAAAGAAATGGCCCAAGGCCTCACCATAGTTGTTACATTTCCTGGCACTGCGTTGCTGTGATAGATAGTTGTTGGTTGGGTGTTGGCCCCAGTTACTTCAGCATTTTAACGTGGCAGGGTTTCATTGCAATGACTACAGACTTGGCGTTCGTCGATTTTATAGCTCACAATCTGCGAGGTAATGTATTCACCTTCCTCCACTATAATATTTCCACAATATATTTATTAGTTTATCAACCTTCTAATGCTGAAGTCTTTTTCATTCAGATACTGTTTTAATCTCTGGTGATTGTTGTTGCAGGTATAGCTAAGGAATGGCTACTTGAATATGGCGTTGAAGGTTGGAAAGCTATCCCAACCGGTAAGCCTCGGCAGCAGCTTTGAAAAATTTGGGTTGATCAGATGGTGTTCGGCTGTGTGATATTCTGTCTATTGTGTTTGTAACTCAGCGAGTTTTGTAAAACGTAGATAGGGTTTGCATTCTGTTTAAAAGAATGGGAGGATGTACCTCGACCCATAAGGCAATGGCCGTGCTTGCAATGTTTTTATAACAAGGGTTTTACCCTCAGACTTGAATAATGCACTTCATGGTTTTTCCCTACCACTTGTTATCGTTTTTCTTTTGTATAAGGTGAAAATATAAGTGTTTAAAGTCTGTAAAAAACAATGCGTCTGTTTGCTACAGGCTTGATAACTTGTATCTAGGTTGACCTACAACCTGTATGAAGTTTTGTTTTATGTTATAAATCCGATCCTGTGTTTAGGGTTTGAACTGTGAACAAGATCTGTAACTCGTCGATGGTATGAGAATAAGCAATGTTTTTGGCAACCTTGTGTTTATTTTGGTTATCGACCGGTGAGTGAATATTTTTATGAAAATGTAATATGACTGTTTGTTTTTAAAAGAACAATGGATAAATGTAATTGTTGACAAAGCTTACAGCCTGTATATGCTTCGTTTTGTTTCTAAAGTTGTTGTTGTGCCTTAAACGAATAGGGAAGTGTTTCCTGTGCTAGGGTTTATCCCTTGATTTGAAATTAAAAGACTTTTACTAAGCTCTGAGATGAGCTCTAGGCATAAACCTCTGTTCATTAAATTGTTTGTAAAATTTCCCGTGGTTGTTTTGTTAACTCAATCCTAACTAGTCAATCTACAGGCATGTTTATGGTGTAACGATTTTGTCTTTAGTCTTGTTATAATGACGATAGTCAAGCTTGCCTGTCTGGATACTTCTGTCTGAAATGGTTGTCTAACGTTTAAAAGAAAAGAACATCAGAATGTTATTAAAACTGATAATGTTAGCCAAGTTTTCTACTATGAATTGTTGAGATTAATACTTGTTCCTATTTACATGATACTACTTTTGTAAGTATAAAGAAATAAAGTTAAACTTGTTGTGGAAATGAAAATGTTTACTATATGCTAGTGAATAATAAAGCTATTAGGGTTTTGACAGAAATAACAAATAACTAGATTTTCACTGTGGAAATGGGATTTAAATAAATGTATGGAAGTGAATATGAACATGGAAAATTACATGATGTCTGTAGAAGAATATCATTCTGCTATATTTTGAAATTTAATCTTTATATATCCTACTTAAACAAAAACATCTTAACTGCTGAGTATGAATAAATAAATCCTATACTGTTAGAACAAAATATAATTACTTGAAAACAATGACATTTATAAACAGAATTATTGTATATAAACTATGAATACTGCTAAATAAGAATAGTTAATAATTAGAATACTGAAATATAAATACAGGAGTTTAATAGGAAGTAGAAACTTTGAGGAATTAAAAATAAATTAAATCTTCCCATTCACTTGGCGATTTGCCTATCAGACTTATCTATTTTTAATCTGTTTCTATATTGGAGTACGATGTTGTTCCTTTTTCATTGGGAAAAATATAGAAACCATTCTATTCAATCATTTCACATTTATGCAGAATTACTAACTTATACAGGAAAATGAAATAACTTATAAATTAAACAGTGAAAGTTTTAATAAACAACAAAACTGTAATATACAAAATAGATAACATAAATTAAAAATAAAACAGATAAGACAATATAACCTGTAACTGATGATAGGCCGACAAACACCCAAGGAGGCCTGTTCCTCTCAACCTGCTTCAGAAGAAGCAGCTCAACTGCTGACTTCTAATGAACCCCCGAGCGTGCTTACTGATCCAGTAAGTGGGTGGAATCTGTGTAGAAGCAAGGCACTCAAAAATACCTTCTCCACTCAGTATCAACCTCCTGAAACAAATGCCTTCTCCACTCAACATCAAAATCCCGAACTCAATAAGATTTTGGTAGACTCACAACATGATCAACAACAGCATATCCCCTCATCAAACCTCTTGGGTGCAAACACAGCAAAACCCCAAGGTAAATTTCCTCGTCAGGAAAAGTGATGAACCTCAGTTAATTATTTGATGGCTATTATATAGATTGCCTAGGTCTTTTAGTGGTCAGTTTAGAATAAATGAGCCTCAAGCTCTAGTCCCATCTTTTAGGGCACTATGACCACATTTTAAGGGAGTTGTCCCATACCAACAGCTAGTTAGTTGCATCATGATGCTACCACTTGTCCATTTCCTTCTACCCCATATTTCATTCCACCTAGTGGATCAATAACCACTCTTTCAACAGTCCTCTTAGGTGTTTGTCTCTTATTTTATTTATTAAATAATAATATATTGTGCAAATTACAGTCATCGTTGCACACCTGTCCAATACAAACTTTACAATAAAAGTTATCATAATGTTTCTAAACATAAAATGTTTTCCAGCTTAAAGGGTATGTTACAAATTTATACAGAAGCTGAAGTCAAGTAACTTGAAAATTATTACAACGTTTCCCACTGTAATCTTGTCGATCTCTTTCAAGACCCAAACAAAACATAAAATTCTGATTTTTTTTTCATTTTTTTGTTGTAGCCCTTGGATTTGACAACTTGGATCCTAATGCCTAAACTCACAGAAAAATAAAATTCCATGTTCAAATAAAGAGTAATACAAACTTACCACAGACATCCCCACAAAACAACCATAGATGGCAGAGCAGAAATCACCCAACTTCACTGCTAAGCCAATCCCATGGGGAATGCAAAATGATACCTTCAAAACAAAGTTTTTGTAATGGTGTGTATGTCATCCACTAACAGACATGGCACACACAATTTTTTCTTTTTTCTTTGTTGATCGATAGATCTCAAATCTCACACAGATCATTTCCAGACCTTATCAGGCCACCTTGAAAAACTTCAAGTACTAAAAAGAACAACTTCTAAGTTCTAAGGCTTCTCTAAATATAGGTTTTCCTTCTATATACAGAAGAAGTATTCACTACATAATTTTAAAAAAATGGGATTTCCTTCGACAGGAGAAGCAACAAAGCATCCTTTAGAAATATGCACTTCCCCTAAAGATAATTTACAATAACAGATTGCAGAATCTCCAATTATAGACCCCATATTACTGGAAGAATTGTCGAAGGAGGGATCCAAGACATTTGTGCAACAACTTCAAATACATTAACTATACAAATCATTGTCGCAAGCCTTGAGCCCTTCTCAATATTCATGGAATCTTCCTTCATAAAAATGTGCATGGCTCATTGGTCATCATTAAAGTTGAAGCCCTTGCATGGTGGGTTTCTCACAACAGAAGATGATGCTCCTCCCCTTCGTCTTTAGTCACTTTGTAATGTGTCGTGAGTCAACACAATGGAAAGACTAATAGAACATCCAACACACCAATAAAGGAAAATGCAAAGCAAATATATCACAATTTCCATGAAAGAGTTTAAACCTTGGAAATCAACAACTGGATAGTTGGGCATCAACCAAGCATGTTCAATAGAATGAAAATTGCTATGAGAACCTCTTACATTTGAAATATAGCAACCAATTTTCATTGTAAACCATATTTTCGTGTAATATAGACATTAGAGAATGGCAATGCCTAAAAAAGGGTAATTGTCAAAGAGATGATAGCATAGCATTTTCCAAACCTTGTAGGTCACCAACTGGAGACTTGTCAGCGAATTGGGCATGTTTTGAAGGAGGACAATCCCTTGGAAAATTTCTATAATTTGTAATTAGAAAATGAAATAGTCAGTATGAAATGCATTTGCATGTAAAGAAAGATAGGCATGCAAACATTGATTACAACATATGAAAGTCTCATCAAACATACTTGGCAAAGCAGAAAAGGTTGGATGCCCTTACATCTCCCTATGGCCTTGGATTGGTACCACGGTTGTGGAGTGTTGCACCTCTTAACACATCAACAAAATACACATTAAATCAAGTCGATTCCGTAAAAAAAGGCAATTGAAAAACAGTTGATAACATAGCCTTTTCCGAACCTTGTAGATCAACAATTGGAGAATCGTCCATTAATTGCGCATGTTGCAACTCCCCATGGCTTTGGATAAACACCACAATTGTGGATTTTTGTACCTCTGTAGACATTAACACACCACGTAGATATGAAACATAAAATAATTCAAATAAATTGCACCTGGAATGTCAGGAGAATTTTGATGGTGTTGCATCTCCCTTTGGCATTGGCATGATGTCATCGTTGTGGAATATTGCACCTCTACAAATAACATCACACCACATGTTAAACAATGGTGATGACTAAATACACTAGTCTAAAATCATTACTCTCGTCAATCTATGAAACTAACCTGATACCATAGGAAAGGCCTTGTTTGCAAGAGGACATCCCTACTCTTTGAGGTATTGAAACTGAAACAGTTCATATTCAGATGCATGGATATTCAAATCAATTTCCAAACCATTGTTTTGTTTTCTCCTTCTTTGTTTATTTTTAGGGATAAGTAAACTCTTCTTCCTCTTCAAAGACGAATCAAGAGCATCCAACCAAACTGTGAAGTCAAAATCCATATTGTGCAAATTGTTGGCCTCATTCAACATTTTTTTAACCATATAGGTCAATTGGTTGGTCTTGCTCAGAGTAGTGGGGGGGCTGTCTTTAATCAACTGCAAGTAGTTAAACAACTCCTCTCTATCCAACTGAAGAGCCTCAACATCTGCATCCACACTGTCGATGTCCATATGTGTGCTGTCGGTATCTACATTGAGGTTCTGGGGCTCCATAATTATTTCAGGGGGGTCATTGAATGTGTTAGGCATTGCATCCCGATGAAGTAATGGATATGAATCACCTGAGTGGAAGAATAACCAATTGAATTTAATGGCATGTTTGCAAATATTTCCACGAATAGACCATGGGCATTCACAAACTATAAAATTTGTGCTATACCACTTGACAAGGTATTTTTTATCGCGATATATTTGGATCCTCACCCAGTAAGCATGTGGTGTGCTCTTGTGAGGGCGGCAATCATTATCTAGAATTCTTCTAGCTTTTTCCACTGAATTTTCAATTTGTTTTTCTTTCCTATAGTTATTAAGGTATCCTTCTTCTTTCAAAATTTCCTTATACCGATAACAAGGTTCAACACTACATAGGAGCATGTACAACAACCAATCCATCCTGTGTGCACATTTTTTCCTTCAATTAGATAGGAAGTTTGTCTTCAAATAACAATGGTATGAATCAACAACATTGTTGGTCTCTTGATTTTCATGAGGAAACTCTCGACAACCTTTCACGCACATCCCTTAATGTAAATAACTAAGTTAGTAAAAGTATGTCATATTAATGAAACAAAAAATTGAAACATCAACAAGAGTTTGTGCACGTACGGAATTTATCACCCGCAACCCAATTCTTATGGAAATATTCCAAGAACTTCTTTTCATTTTCAAATTTGCTAAAAAAACCACGGATTGCATCATCCACATCATCATTTGAAGTGTGTTTCATAATGAAACCCAACTCTTCGTACATTGCATCCGCTTGTTCTTTGTGAGCCAACCGATACACATTTTTTTCCACGCCTCCGTACATGCCAAACACACAAGATCACATCACACCCTGTGATCCTCCTGTCATATTTTGAACATTTAAGTGTGAAATTCTTAGATAAATGCAAGATATATTGTTGCATAACAAAATTCAACTTACCTCAAAGCGGTGATTTCAGCGAGTGCATCATCTACCATGAAGGCATTAAATTTCCAATCAAGACAAATTTTTTAACACCTAAGCATCAACTGCTCCAACCATAGCGCAATATCTACTGAAGTATTTAGGGATGCCACAACCCATGCAACTGGAACCCTGCTTTGTTGTCCATCAAAAGCCACCAGTGTGTAAAGTTGATACTGCCATATTGACAAGAACATATAATGTCAAATTTAGGTCATCTAATATATTCAATTACTACATCTCAAATAAACATATTAAATCAATCATTGACATCCGACTTACCCCATATTTATTTGTACTAAAAGTTGAATCCATGGCGATTATGCTATTATGGGATAGCTTGACCATGGTCTCCAACATACATTTTGTTTGGATTCCCATTATAAAAGGGACCTCTTCACCATTGGGATTTTGGTAAAAGAAGAAATCTTCTTGTCGCTTTTGATGCCAAAGGTTGACACTCATTTCATCCTTTAGGTGGAGTTGATATTTTCCTTTCAACAACCGATTGTATATGTATAAAATATCTTTCCTAGATAGGAACAAATCCCTATCTCAGGTTTTTGTATCCATGTCAACATGTCGCTTGATGTGTCTTTTATAAGTTGAATTAATAGACACTCCCGAAAAGAAACACTCTCCACATATGCCACAATGTCCCTTGAAATCTTTGGCTTGTTCAATGCCCTGTCATTACCTGAAGTGTCATGTTGGCCATGAAAAGGCCATCCTTTCTCATATTCATGCTCACACATATTGTAAGTCAGTATTTCTATATGAGGACTTTGAACCATAACCTTCACAATGAAATGGAATTGGCAGCCCCTCTTCTTTGCAAATGGGGTCCTTCGTTTAGTTGACTCCTCTCCTCTTTTGTCCTCTGGGCCATATGAACAATGATAATTACATAGGAAATTTTTAACCATTAGTAAATACAATGAATGACAAATGTATTCTTAATGCTAATAGGTATACAATGCACTTTTGAAATACTTACAGTTCATATCACAAGGCAGCACTATCTCTTTTTCCTCGTTGTTTGTTTTGTCGATGTACAAAAGTACATGGAGCATCAAGTTTTGTTTTCTCCCCTTTTATAAAAGCAGGAACACTATGTGAAGGTATTAAAGCAACACGATCAATGCTCCTATTTTCTCAGTGTATTTCAAACCAAACTAAGTCTCTACTAGAAAATGTGATCATGTTTTTGGGATCTTGCACCTCAAGATCCATGATTGCCTCTCATTTTTCTCGCTTGCCCATTTTGTACGGATGCCTACAAAACAATATGCAAATGCATTAGAAATTTAGATTATGTGGATACATGCAAGCAGCAACACACCCTATAATGTTGGACAACTGGTGAATAAAACCATTGAATAACATAAACACAACCCAACTAAACAATCACTGCACAGGTATAGAAGTTAACATCAAACTATTAATGTTTGAATATGACTTTATTACAGAATCCCTTGTGAGTATCGATTGGCCATAACATGACTTTGAAAGTAGACAAAGAAAGCTAACAGTGTCTAGCTTTCATATTTATGTGATGAAGAATGTTTAATTGCTGTAAAAATAGTACAACAGTACAACCAAGTATTGTGTTATGAATAATACAAAGAAAGCTAGGTTTATGTGATCATGAGCGTTGAGATTGTTTAATGAGTGTAAAAATAGTACAGTAGTACAACAAGCCATAAGCGGGTCATATTGTTATGTTTTGTTTGTAAATAAAGTGGTGGTTAATATTATGTGGAACCTCAATCTTCTACTTTCTCACATACATAAAGCACATATATATTTGTTTGGTGTAATTGAGAGAAATGTTGCAAAGTTTGATGTATATAGGTGCCTTATCTTTCTATAAATCTGTGTTTTTTTCTCAATACTCTTCAACATGGTATAAGACTCTATAAAGACTTGATTAAGTGGTGTGTGGTTATGATATTTTACAAGCTTAATGCTCTTATATTAAGATGTATTTAATGAAAGAGTTTACAACTCTGTTGAAGCAAAGAAAAATTCAAATACAAAAGCCATTTTGACAGTTTGTTCTATTTATGCTTACACAAGAATTTATAATTTTCCCAATAGGTTCATCAAGACTACAGTACTATCTGATAGGGGAATCCCGAAATTTTGTTCGGATGTGTTTTGTAGTTCAATGGATTGGTAGTACTATGGGTGGGTTTTAGTTAGATAAGGAGGTCACTGTTTTATTTTGAGGGAGCCTTGCATGATTTAGCTTGTTAAATTTGTAAATAAAGTAATGGTTCATATTTGATGAGAAGTGAGCTAGAGCCATTGATGCCCTGATCTCCCACGTGTTTCATCACCATGAGAGGGTGCCATATGGCTATTTTGCAATAAAATTTGATTCTTAGTAAAATGCTCAAAAGTTGCATCAATGGGTAAACTTTGTGAATTTATCCCTTGTTGGTCGGTGGATGGTATATAAACATAAGCATTTATAGATACACGTGGGGGTATTGATGGTTTTAACTTATACTACATTGTTTGGATTTTTTCCACATGGGAATGTTGATACCTATGTCCCTAAACTTATATGATAGGCAAGTTACAATTCAGAATAAAATGAAAATCATGCCTCTAATGGACGAGCAGTCTGCTTAGTTTAAATCATCAGTATGAAATAGTGTCGGGGTTTCCCTCTCCCACACATTGTGTCTCCATGGGAGGGTGTTAGTTAGCAATTTTGCGATATATAAGTTAAACACAACAATCAATGGCTAGTGTATCAAGCTCATTCATACCTAGATAAACATGTGGGAGCTAAAAATTTGGCATTCTGCTACAATTAAAAAAATAAGGAAAATCATATTCTCATACCTATGGAAAGGTAACAGAGAGGAGGGAGTTTTCCCACTAATAAGATGTGAGCCATTATAAAACCTAAGGAACTATATGGATGCGTAATTAATAACTTACTACTCTTTCCTAAAGCTCTTTCAAACAAAAGGGGGTTGGAAGCTCCTCTCCAAGGATGGCCTCTAGCATAATATTATGTATCACAAATACATCTCTCCCATGTCAGTGCAAGAATGGATGTGGAATCACATCAAACCTATTAGAGGAGGTTCTCTCCACGAAAGGCCCTTATATCCTCCTTAACCATAATAATAAGTAGATTCCTCTGCTAGCAAATTGGAAATTAAAGTAAATCCAGCTAGGAGGAGTGATTTGGGAAGGATGCATATCATAAAACTCCCATACTTCTCTTAGAAGAGGTATAAAATAGGCATTTAAGATTCTTCTCAAGCATTGCAATCCCCTTAGCTCACTCAGATTTGGAGTATATTTGCCTAGATAGTAGTGATTTGGGACTATGTGGAGAAGCAATAGATCAATGGAACCCATTTAGAGCACAACTGGCTAGGGAAGGCATCAATATTAGAGACAAGGAAGATAAACTTCTATGGGGATCAACTTGAATAAAAGGATATATTCAGTTAAATAAGGCTAGAATACCCTATTAGGGATGGAAACTGGGGAAGATACCAAATGGCGTTGGCTCAAGATATGGAAGAGAAAATCACCTCCAAAAACAATTTTTTTTTAGAGAGCACTAAAAAACGAAATACTATCTTGGGATAACTTGCACCGAAGGAGTTGGAAGGCCCATATAGGTTCTTAGTATGTGAAGAAATGTAAAAAAGTGATAGAAAAATTACCTAACCTTCTCATTAACTTTCATTTATCAAAGGAAGTCTGGAGTTCCAATCATTAAACACAAGTCGGAAGGCTTGGCTCTAATACATGCACTGGAGCACTAGTCACAGGGAAAGTTGGAGGAAGATTTAGCTATTCCCCTGTAGGTCTTATGGTAAATCTGGAGAGTATCACAAACTGAAATCCAGTGTAGGGACTGATAAGGTACCAAAATAGAGGAAGCATGTATACTACCCTGATCCATGCCTAGTGTGCTGGTGAGGATCCTACTTCTCCTACTAAGATTGCAGATATGTGTGACGGCCTTTATGGGACTAGAGGCGGTGGATATTACACTGGACAAGTCCTCATATACAAATTTGGGGCCAATTACAATGTCAATGGCATTAGGAGGAGGTATTTAGTGCAATGGATATGGAGTCCTATTTTGAATGACTATTCTGGACCAAATGCATTTAATAATTGAAGGTGCTATAGTGCTCCTGTTAGTTGAAAATGGGTTTTCCAGTGTCAGGGTTATACTATGGGGTTTGTCTCAAGCCTTACTATAGCAAATGTTGTTTGTGGGCTATACAGTATGTAGTGGCTGTTTTTCTGTTAACGGCCATCCCACTATGTGTGCGTGTGTGTGTCTATACAACTTTGTCTATTTACAATATTCAGATAAATCTTGAACAGAGAGAATTCATGAATTTTTAAGGAGATCTATTATGCTTAAGTAGAGGAATAAATCTATGTATTATGCTTAAGTAGAGGAATAAATCTATGTATTATGCTTAAGTAGAGGAATAAATATATGTTCACATCGAAGTTGGTATAATTTCCATTTATGGTGGCTGGAATCCTAGAATGATGTCAATACTATGTTTTTCCAGCCAACAGTTCCTCATACAACCTCGCTCGCTCTTTCCCTGTAGCTTTGCGCTTCATTAGTATTTGGCAATGTTTCTGTGTTGCGTGATTCTACCCTTCTCTTCAATGTGTGTCTGTGTGGATCTTTCCTATAGCTTTTGATCATCTTCATACAACTCACATAAAAGGCTTGCATATTATATTATTTTGATCAACAGGGAGCTGGTGGTCAATCACAATATCCCCCTTTTCACCTTTGCAATAGAGATTAGGATCGTAATTCCCATCAATTTTATGATATTTCTCTCGGCGATACAAATGGCTCACTTTGTAGAAACAATTTTCGACAAAGTCTCCTCCAACCAAAGCTCCAAAAATGAACTGTGCGCCATTCTTAGCACATAACATCCACGTGATATCTGAAGGGTAACCATATTTATTCTCCATCTATTCTCTACTACATATTTTTGTATACGTATTACCGTTCCCGTGAGTGCATCATTTTCCAAAGGATGCGCCACGTTGCTTGACATCTATATCCGTGGCTAGTTTTACTGCCTATGTTTGCTATCGATGGAGATCATTAGAGGTTCGATGCTGGTGATATGTTGTGTCTAACCTGACTTGTCCAATTATCCAACATGCATTGACATCCGGTTGTTTTCCTCTTCTACTGGAGTAGTACATGTTGCCAATTCTTGGTTACATGTAGCCCAGGTTTTATCATTGCCTCCCTTTGCATTGGGCTCTCTGTCTTCGGTCATTACCTGTTGAAGAGTTTTATGTGTGTATGCGTTTGTTGATCTCCACTAGCAGGTCTGCTATGTTATTAGCATTTCCTTCACCTGCTCACTGTCGTTGCTATTCGTTCCAGTCGCGTGTGTAATCTTTATCGTGGCTATTGGTTTTTATATGTTTTAGTGATCATCAGTTTCAGACAAAGATCCTGACCTAGCCTTGTAATCATGTTTAATAATTTTTTTGTTTTCCGTTGTTGTAGGTTTGTGGGTATTTTGTTGTTCAAGGCTGATTTCTACGATTTATTTTGCATATGGAAGTTCATGGTGGTTGTAGTGTGCTACTATGCTTTGCTGAACAATAGACATGAGGTTGGTTTTGCCACATTGATACTTATAGATGAAACGCAAGATGGAGATACCGAAAAAGAGGCCCAGAATTTTAAATAGGAAAAGAGCGACTGATGAATAAACCACAGTTGCAGCGATGAAGAACAAAGTGCTTCATGCGGTCCTCTGTTCTGTTCTGTTCTATTCGCAAGAGGAGTAGTACACGGGAGGTCGAGCTTGAACGCTGTAGCGGATGGAGGGTGATGGAGACACCAACCTGCGGTGTGGGGAGTTAATGCGGTCGGAGACGAGATGGATGGGCTGGCGGGGGAATCTGTGAACAGGGAGAAGATTCGGTGGGTTCCACGACGTGGATGGGAGCTGTCGGCGGAGGAGGGGATCTGCCGGAGGAGGGTCCCGACGGATTTAATGGAGGATCCAACGCTTTGCCCGAACACCATACGAAATCGTCGAAGCATTAGACTACTTTGATAAATGGCAAGCTACATGCCCTCCATGTGTCACGATTACGACAAGCTCCATGGCAATAAAATAGACTACTAAGCTCAACAAGAATTAGACTGGTAAAGAATTTCACCTGATGCCCTGTGTTATGCGCACTCCTCTCCATACAACCTTGTATAGGGCAGGATTTCGCTATATCACCTTCTTGATATTTTTGGCTCCAAACCTACTAACACATTTATTTCCGTAGGTCACAGTAAGGTTTCGACTATTTCCTCTCTGTTTAAGGTCTCACTTTGCGAGCAAAAAATAATGCCTCCGAAGATTTAAGGTGATGAGGGTCACAATGAGTGATCTGAAACGTCTCTGCAGAGTATATTGTCATTCTTATGCATTTAATTTGTTGTATGTTGTAAATTTACTTTGTATGTTTTATACTGTAAATGTAAATGTAAACAAATTTACACAATATTTTCTTTTTTATTATTTTCATTTGGAAACAATTATATTTATCAAAATATAAGGAACAACCTGCAAATCATGTAGCAGCCGACGTTGAATCTTTTCTGCGAAAGGAGCGATGATAGGATCCTTTGACTTGAGCAACAAAACTTCATCTGCAGTAATAATGGCCTTTCTATGCTCAAGATTTATGACAATGGTGTTCTCCCTCCCGAGAATTGTGGACGATATGAGAGCATGGGATCAAGAATGCGTAAATACCGAGCAGGAAGTCCTGCGCATGGCATGATTGAATGCTTCCCAACCTCGAGTATTTGCACATTCCCTACGGCATCTATTTCCAGCCATGACCTCAATCCCCCATTTCGCTTCCCCTTCGTACCTAACAATATTATTGCTGCACATATGCGACACCCCTGGACATATATCGAATTTGTCTCTTCCTGCGCCCATCGCATTTGATCTCTTGATCGAAATCGAACGATGCAGGGACGACCAAGAGTGGGAAAGGCATTATCTTGACGAACAACAGTGGCAGCATAAGCCGGCCCCCGTGGCCGAGTCTCATCTGGAATTGGAGGAGTAGATGAACGCAGAGGATTATGTCAATGACGAGGATCGCTTCAGTGTCTCCTACATGTTAATTACGGGTTTCCGAGTCTCCAGGAGCTTACATATTGGCATCTCGAGCAACCGCTTAGAGAGGTTGTGCATCGAACTGATCGAGAGATGGAAAAGTATGATAAAAATAAGTATGGTCTCGTTTATCCACAAGGGTATCACCCTCCATCTTCGGTTCAGGATTAAGGTTTGCATTCTTTTATTATTCACTAATGCAGAATTGTTAACCATTAAATACTCTTTATGTCTAATAAAAGCTAACCCACAGACCGGTCACGTAAATGCCATGCTTCGTTTTTTAAATTGGATCTCAGGAAATCATAAGTGAATGGTACCAATCCAAGAAAATATGACCCCATTTTTATTTTTCCATCCATTTCTACAAACAACTCTAGCAGCTAATAAGAAGAATTGCAGCCATTTCAACAAAATAGTTGGGTGATTGGAACTCACCTACAAACCTCCCCAGGAGGAACGGTACAATTTCGTCTTTGTCCAACTTAAATCAATAATCTCTTAGGAGCAAAAAAAATGAGAAAGATATCTATGTACTAAAAGTGATGCCCACTTAATGCATAGAAAAAAATAGGTTCAAGGCCCAACGAACTGCAAAATTTCAACAAGGGCTATACAATGGCATTACCTCTCACAAAAAGGTTAACTATTGTGCAGGAACAAGAGATTGCCAACTTCCCACCTAACCAGATTGATGAAGGAAGGATTAACCCAACTATATTCACCTTCACCACCTGTAGCATCCTAACTAGAGATACCAGCACCTCTTTCCAACACGGGAGATTAAAGCTTGTCACTTTTGGGATGAGGTCTAGGAGGCCCATGCACATTACAAAGCTTATTTCTACCTCTTTCATGGGATTGGAAAACTAGCTCCTTCCATGATTATAGTCACAATGCATGAGGTTGATGATGAAGCGGTCCACAAGCCACTACGAGGGGTTCATCTCCAGCTAGATATTTTATAGTGAGATTCTAATTTGTATGGAGCTAGAAGGGTAATACTCTCATCAAATCATTCTCATGGTAAATCATTATCAGGGTAATACTCTGCAATGCACTTGTTATACATTTCTCAAGTATCAGGTGCCAAATCTGAATTTTCTTACAAGGGCTCTTCATTTGTCTTATATTACCTCAAAGGAAATAATCAAACAATGAAGATGCTCTCATTCTTTATAATAGTAGATTGGATGAGAACCCACAATTTCTACATGTGACTATGAATTTAACATGCAGAGATCGAGAAAAAAATAAACATTAGTAAACTGTCTTATGCAATTGCATAAGATCAACACATAAATTCAATAACAACAATCATCAAATTCACACCATAACACAATAGTATCTTAAAAAGCATCGATAGAACAATTGCTTGTGGAAAATTTCACCCCCAGCCATAGGATTTTCCTCAAGCAAAGGCACTCTTGATCTTGGGTCCATAGTGTGACAAGGGCAATCTTTCAAACCCACTTTACTGGTGGAATTATATGCATGTGGTGTAATCTCATGTACAATAATAGGCAAATCAATAACCGAAGTGTGTATTGGTAAATCTAATATCCTTACTGGTCTTAGTAAGTTCACCCAAATGACAATATAGCCAAAATAACTATGTTAACCCCCAACCAGATTAGAGTAATCCCAACTTAGACTATCCATAAGAGGACATTCATATCCATAGTATTGGGCATTACCAACTAGCGCTAACTGGATTAGAGTAACGAGTCCTCCCTGCTAGCTGCAACCACAATAGAGATGCGAATGGTATAATTGACAACCTGCAAAACCAAGGTTGGAAAAAGGAAAATCTCGCTCTCCAAGAATCCTAATAGTCAAGTGCGAGAGATCCTAGTACAAAAGGAAAAAAGAATGAGATGTCAAACTCTTTCCCCATTTGGAATGGTTTATTTATAAGGAGGTTTTTCTTGCCACTTATCACACATGGCCCTCCCCTATGTTCCTTCCCATAAATTTATTTTTCTTATATTTTGGTCTCTTATGAAATAATTTCGAATAATGGGGCCTTTACTGATGAGATCCATTTGTTTGATTGCATCACAACATAACATAAACATTTCTACGTACAAGAGGACCCCAAAATGGGGTGTTATTATTTTGCCAATGGTTATAACTTGTGATGAGCGAGGTATTATTCTTGAATGTTGCATGTTGTATCTTCTTCTCATTGAATTAATATTCACTAGAAGAGTGGCATGAATAAGGTGATTGTATTGTCTATGTATGGTTTCTATAAATAATGCCATTGTCACGTTCCTTGACCTCCCTAGTGTCCCTCAGAGGCCATGGGAGACCCTATATTACATTTTTTCCCTTCAATTTCTTCCAATTTAACACACAGCCACAATGCACTAGGATCCGCAATCCGCATTCCACGTTCCGTATTCTGCATGCGGGACTTGGAAGTCGGATTTCCAAATACAACTCTTCATCAAAATCTAGATTCCAACTTCTGCAATCCACAATGCGGGAGTCGGAAGTTGGAATCCAAATACGACCTCGAAAATCTTATCCATTCGAATTCTGCAATTCCTCAATCCACATGCGGAACTCAGATGTTAGAGTCCTCCATTGCTATTATGGAGAAAATTAATGCCCGCAATCTGCAATCTGCAACCCGCTTGCGGATGCGGAATTGCGGAAATCCATATTTAAATTATGGGGAAAATTACCTCTCTCAATCCGCAATCTGCATTGTGGATGCGGAAATCCATATTTCAATTCTGGGGAAAATTACCTCCTGCAATCCGCATTTCACATTATAGTTGCGGAAATGCGGAAATCCAACCACGCCGCTCCAACGATCGATCCCGACCTACGAAATTCGCAATTCGCATTACGGATGCGGAAGGGTCAGGACCACAGACCCTTGCACCAACAAGCTTCTAAGGCAACCTCAAAGGGTGATAAATATCTCATCCTTGGTCCAAATTGGACAAGTTCAGTACTGCTGGAAATCTCTTGGAGATCTCTATCCAATTGTATGACCCCCTGATCCATCTAAGCACTCTAAACTTGTCCTTTTTCCAACTGAAAATATGATCTATAACTCTCTCAATGCACCATCAATCTTCTACAAAAGGCTCTGCTCCACTTCTTCCAAGCCTTCTCTCCTTCATCTGATCCACAGGGTGTCCATTCCTTTCCCAAATCCTGGCTGGAGTGGTCCTGCACATTTAGCAGGCTTAGCCCTAATTCATCCAAGAACAATTCAAAAGCATTACCGAAGGGAATTACAAATGTGCATAAACCTACTACAGGGACACCAGGGATGAAACATGATCCACACCCTTAGAATGGAATGAATGCACATATTTCTACTAGGAAGAGTGAGGAAAGCATACAGGGCTTAGTCCTATTGCTCAATCATGATTACATACAAATATCAACATAAGGATAAGCATGTAAAGGTGCAAGAGCAATGCAATTGACACACACACACGAAAATTAGTCATATTGACACACAGTGGAGTGAGACCTTATTTACACACACATATTCGATCAATAACAATCATCACTAATCAAACAATGCAGCAGCAAGATGAACAACATACACAACTGACTTAGCACCATGTAGAGGCATACAATCCTATTCATCAATGGACCATTCCCATAAGAAAATAGATGCATGCATGACTAAACACATACTATGAAATCAAGGCTATTCAGTGCATCTATAACTTGCAAGGTTAGAAACATATTAAATCAAGCAAATGATGAGGCATTTAGACATGAATTCAACCTCATACTCAGGCTCATACCTATCTCCCTAATGATCAATTTCATGCAATCATTCAAACAATAACTTGAATATAAGGAGCATAACATAACACATGAAATAACATCATTTAAACACCACAAGGGCACTTATCTTTTGCATTGAACCTATAAACAACTGGCTATGGACTACAACTTTCCAACCCAACCATAGATCTCTGCCCAACCTCTATTATTTCTGCAATCAGAGATCACCCCCGAGTTGGGAATATGTATCCACTAAGGGGTCCCTCTCAGGTTCATTCACAGCTTGGTTCTCAGTGCATCAAAGTATCCAACACACAGTTAACTTGTAAGGAAAATAAGCAAAGGCAAGTAAGGGTTTCTAGCTCAATAAGCTCCTCCACAGAGCTATGGGAATATCCCAATTACTTCATATAGGTTCAAGCACCCCCATTACCCCACTTTCAACCTAGGTGAGGTTCCCTTCACTATTGCACAGTCCCTAGGGCACCCTTTTCCCTAGCACTGACCTGGGTAAGTGTGGTTGGCCTTGACTGTTGAATCAGAGTAAATAAGCCCTCTCACGCCTTCATAGGCAATCTAAAAACCTCTTGGTTCCCTCCTACTTAGGTTTTCTTCTCCATTTTCTCTCGTCGAACAACGCTATCTCGCAACTAGCCTCTTAGCCACTACATAGGGTTCTTCCTCACGGTTTTATGAGCATAATATGCTCTGCAATTCATCCACAGAGTTAGGTCCAAGGATAACCTCGTCGTTTTGCTTCCTACATAGGGTTTTCTAGGTGTATTCAGCTTTGGTAATTGCGCCCTGCAAAGAATCGTGATTTCCCTTCCTTGCTTCCCCTCTCGACCCTACTTTGATGCATAAGGGTTCAACTGAGGTCTGTATGGTCAACCAAGGTCCGGGAATGGGAATACGAACTTATACGTGGTGGAGTGACGTGCGGATCAAGGTATCAGAGCTCAATACCCTGCCATCCGACCCATCAAGGTTTCCCATACTCCACGACCTCATGCACAGTCCTCCTCACCCAATACCTTAAAAAACATTCAATGGTGTCTAGGACAGGTCAAAGGGGTTCCCTATGTGACAAATGGCAGTCTAGGTTCAACCCCACACCCCCTCACCACTCCCGAGCAGATACATAGTTCCCCCTCATTTTGTTACAGCCATATCCAGTCCTTGGTATTTTATTTACAGGGCATTATTTACATCCTTTACAATCTTCCATGGTTTACTAGCACATGGATTATCGGAATATCCAATACTTTCCTATGCAAATAAACCTAAACATCCACTAGTGGGGCCTTGGCCTTGACCTCCACACTAGGGAAAACACACCTTGCATTTTATGCAATATTTACATCACAGCCAAAATAGCCTAAGGGTCAGAATGAGGGATATTACAACAATGATCTCAATCGTTATGTCGGGTATAAACATATTTCTTTTGGCTTATAATAGATTCTCATTTACCTGTTGTATGTAATATTATTGGCATGAAACATCAATGCTTATGGTATTGAGAATGGATGGTGGATGGAGGAGCATTTCAATGCTTCTGATGAGGATGGGGATGGCCTTTTAAATCGAACAGATTTTAACAAGTGCGTAACATGACTCAGTTTTTTAATTCATCATTGTATACTTATATGTCTCGTGTACACTATAAATGACATCAACTGTTGTGATCTCATAAAAGTCTACTTGTTACATCTATTGATGTCATAAATATTTAATACTCAGTTTTAACGTGGACATTTTATATTATGATTTCATTTTTTTTGTTTGAAGCTTCTTACATCCAGCAGATAGTAACAACCCAAAGCTGATTGAATGGTTATGCAAAGAGGAAGTGAGGTATGCTTTCACTGTATAACATTACAACATTGCTTATTATTAGAGTTCTTTATTTTCTTTCATGGTACAGCATGTTATTCCTACTGATTATTTTCATACAACAACAATAACAAAGAATTCATGGTTTACACATGAGATGCTTTTTTATGTCTTAGTATCATATTATCCTTTGCTTATCTATTGATTTTCAATACAACTTCCATGAAAGAGTACATATCAGTAAGCATAATAAATGTTGCAAGATTTTTTCTCCTGTAAGCAACAGTTTGGGAACTCTAATTTGGATTTGATGCTTTATCTTTTCACTAGTCTAGAAGTTTAGTTCAAAATCAAATTTTTGATCTTAGAGTTTAGAGTTCATTGAGATGACCATTCAGATATCTGATCAGAGATTTCACTTTAACCACCATTCAAAAGAACAATATTTTTTATCTTAGAGTTCACTAAAATGACCATTCATATTTCTGATTAGAGATTTCACTTTAGCCACCATACAAAAGAACAATTTTATTGGCATATTTTATAAAATTATCAGCACTAATATTATACAAGAAATTCATCGAAACCAATCAATAAACAATAGGAAATGACAATGTAAGTCCCTGCATGATTCAATTCTCGATTCAATTCTCGTTCTCATTCTGGTTTCTTAAAACTAGTAAGGTCACACTTTCATACCTTTACAAACTTAATGTTAATTCTTGTTCTGGTTTTTTTAAATAGTAAGGTCACATTTTCATATCTTTATAAACTCAATGGAAGGGAATATCCAGCTTTGCTGCTCACTTAACTTGTTTCATTTAATAAACTTATAATTTTACAACAATTATTTTATAAAAATATTTCATTAATTAAAAAAATAATGAACCATGTCAACATTTTAGTTAGGAAAAAGGAAAGAGTGAATGTTTTATTTAATTAACTTTATTATCTAAATAAAATATGTTTCCATCCAAATCTCAAATAATATTTTATAATCAAAATCAAATTATAATTTTCTAACAAAATTCTTGTTTTTCAAAATAGAATTATGACATTCTAACTACCTAATTTATCCAATTTTATCTAATTATTAACCAATTCTTATCTCTTCCTATCAAATATGCCAACATCCCTCTTCATGATTCAAAATAAATCCAAACAAACAAATGAATACAAATGACGGTAAGACTAATTATAACTATACATAACATGTTTCATAATCAAAATTTTCATCAATCAAAATTTAATTATAACTTTCCAAGATCATTATATTAAAAGGTCATTATATACTTTATTGTTAAAATGTTAATATATACCCACATTATATTGCTTAATAGAATTTAGAAAATACTTTATTGTCAACAATAATCTACACCACAAAACTATTTTAAAATGCAATATTATAACATTGCAAATTGCATAAAATTCAATATTATAACATTGCAAAATAAATTTTTTGAAACTAAAAAGTCATTATATGTGATCTCATCATTATGATTTGCATATTAAAATTCCCATCATACTTTATTGTTAAAATGTTAATATATATACATTATATTGCTTAATAGAATTTCAAAAATCCTTTATTATCAAAAATACTTTATTATGAACAATAATCTACAACACAAAACTATTTTAACAAAACTATTTTAAAATGCAATATTATAACATTGCAAAATACATTTTTTTAGTTAAAAAGTCATTATATGTAATCTCATCATTATGATTTGCATATTATAAAGTCCATTATACTTTATTGTTAAAATGTTAATATATAAACATTATATTGCTTAATAGAATTTGGAAAATGCTTTATTATTAAAATTATTCTAAATATAAAATTTTTGAACTTAGCTTCATCTTTACTACTAAGCTCTAAAACTTGAAAATAATTAAATTCATTAAAATGTAAACATTTACTTAAAAAAATATGGTCTTGAAATAATTTTAATTTGAATTCTTTCAGTAATTAATAAATCTTATATTAATATAGATGTTAAATTATTTAACATAAACAAACAACTTTAAATTATATGATATGGATTTTACCTAATCAACATAAACTACCAGATCGATTTAAACTAGTCAGCACAAACAACCAACTTTATATATGTAATAATATTATTTTTATTGTCACTTTTCTCTTTCTACTCAAGTACCTACATTTTTTTTTTTAAGGTGGTTCGCCGTTTGTTAGAGGGCTAGTCCACTTGGGAAATGGTCACCACCTGCTATTCTAGAGAATCAAGGTGGCACGAATTACAATCATTACAATATGGGCTCAACAAGAGCAATATGTCACTTACAAGAATTGAACCTGGGTGGGGAGGGTAACAAACATTCCTCCCAACCACCCAGGCTACAACCAATGGACATACTCAAGTACCTACATTATGTTTTCAAATATGCTATTATCTCCATTGTTTTCTTCATTCTTACATGTCGAGCCCGAGATACTCCTCGTAAAGCTACGAGATATTATTTTTATTTTCGATTAGTATGAGAGCTTATCAAGAGTTTTATCCTTTCATTTATATATATTTAGCTGTCACCCTCACAAAAGTCGAAGTTGTAGAGATGAGAATCCAGGCGAGGTCAGGCCATTGCAATGAGAGGGTTTGTTTTAGGGGTCGACAACCCAAACGTCTTGCCCATATCCAACTCCTCGAGGCCCTTCCCATCAGGCAGATACCACTGGAATCCATGGATCAGATTGGCCAAACCCAAATGAACTACTTTCAATCTGAGACTATACCTCGGGCACAACCTCCTCCCGGTCCCAAATGGCAGGAGCTCGTATCTCTGCCCTTCACATCCAACATGCTCCCTTCAAATCTCTCCGTTCGGAACTCGTCGGTCTTCTCCCAAAAACCGGCATCTTGGGCGATAGTCCACACGTTAACGTACAACCTTGTGTTCGTAGGAATGTCATAATCGATGACGTTATAAGGCTCCGTGGAGAGACGAGGGATGAGAAAGGGGTCCATCGGGTGGAGCCTCATCATCTCCTTCACAATCGCCTGAAGATACTCCAGCCCAGGAATGTCTTTCTCCTCCACCCACCGCTCTCTGCCCACAACTCTATCCAGTTCTTCTGTTGCCTTTTCAAAGGTTTCCGGTTTTTTGAGGAGCTCGACCAATGCCCACTCTACGAGTGTCGTAGATCTCTCAGTGTCGCCCACTATGATGTCCTACACATAGACAATTCAAATGGTTCAAATAATTGAAAAAGATTTGTAACGACATAAAAGAGCACGGAAACGAGAAAAGTTGTAAGTGCGTGCCTGTGTGAATGCTTTGACTTTGGTTCTACTCAGATTCAGTTGGGGATCATCGGCTTGCTGTAGCAAAACATCTACCATATCCTTGGCCACATAATTCGCTATGCCCTTCCTTCGGCTTTCGTGCTCTTCCAACACTTCCTCAAGGAAAACATCCAACTGCTTACTCAGCTTCTTCATACGCCTGATGTAACCCTGGAGATCCAGCTAGCCGAGCCACGGTATGAATTATCCGATATTTAAAACCCCGTTCAACACAAATAGCTCCTCCCACATCTCCCTAAAATCCACCGGCTTTATCTTGTTCCTCGCCTTTTCATCTAAGTACCTTCATCCCAAAACCATCCGAGAAATTATATTATTGCTCACATTAGTGGTCTCTTCCCTGATTTCTACAGGAAACCCCCTTCAGCAGGTATCGAAAATGGAACCTATCATACGGGCTACCTCTTCTACTCTGATATACTCGAAAGATTCGAGTCGCTTGGCAGTTTTTGCATGAGATGTAGGTGCCCGATTATGGGACAAGTACGGGGACCAGGAAGCAATCATCCTTGACCAGATTTGGTCATAATTACAAAACTTTGTAATTAAAATTTAACATAATGTATTTTGCAAATAAGATAATTAGTCTTCAGAATTTGGGTAGGTGACATACACCCCCCTTTAATTCTCAATATTGTCCTCGATGTTGTTTAATCATTCTCTGAGTGTTCCTGAAACAGAGTTGGGTATGTTGCTCACATACTACTCTCCAACTCCCAGGTTGCCTCTTCTGGGCTAAGGTGCTTCCATTGCACCTTTACCTGCCTAATGGTGCGATTCTAAATTAGAGTTTCCCTCCTTTCGAGGATACAATCCGGTTCCACCTGAAAATCGCCGTCTTGTCCCACCTGTACATCATTCCAATTTACAACATGACTAGCATCGTGTACATATTTATTTAAAAATGATATATGAAAACAATTATGTATCTTTATATTTGGTGGCAAAGCCAGTTAGTATGTCATGGGTCCAACCCTTGACAAAATTTTGAAAGGACCACAATACCTGGGTGCCAACTTGGCACAGCTTCCCAATTTCAATGAACTCTTTTTCGGTCTTACCTTAAGAAAGACATGTTCACCAACCTGGAACTCTTTATGAGTCCTTCTAAGATCTGCTTGACTCTTTTTCCTATCTTGGGCAGCTTTAAGATTTCTTTGTGCCTGTTTCATAATTAGTTCTAATTCCTGCAACAATTCAGGTCCTAAAATAACTCTATTTACTGGGTCATTCCAAGAAACATGTGTATTACATTTCCTACCATAAATAATTTCAAAAGGGCTAAGCCTGGCTGATGCATGACAATGGTTCTTATATGCAAATTCTGCTAAATGCAAGTAGTCCTCCCACTTACCAGGCTGGTCCTTAACATACATCCTTAGCATGTCTTCCAATACCTGATTCACCCTTTCTGTCTGTCCATCTGTTTGTGGATGAAATGCTGTGATAAAATTTAAGGTTTTATTCAATCCTTTAAGCAAAGACCTCCAAAAGTTTCCATTAAACTTAGAATCACGGTCTGAAACTATCACTTTTGATATTCCATGTAATTGAAAAATATGTTTCATGAAGATTTCTGCAATATCTAGAGCCTTATGAGTAGTCTTTACAGGTATAAAATGTGTTGCCTTGCTGAGTTTATCCACTACCACCATGATGGAGTCATTTTGTTTTTTATTTTTGGGTAGTCCGGAAATAAAATCTATGCTTATGATCTCCCATTTCCAGCTAGGTATAGGCAATGGCTATAACAGTCTAACCGGATGCTGATGTTCAACTTTTACTTTTTGACAGTCAAGGCACTTAGCGAAATATTTTGCTACTTCATCCTTCATTCTGGGCCAATAATATTCTTTTCATAACATAGTGATGATTTTTTGATAACCTGGATGACTAGAATAATGACCTTTGTGCATCTCATCTAAAATCAGAATTTTTACTTTTGGTATGTTGGGTACATACAATCTGTTTTTGTACAACAGCAATCCATTTTCTTTTAAACTGTAATCTGCCATAGAATTTTCAGAATTGTTTTCTGCTATCTTTTCATGTAATTTTCTGTATTCTTCATCAGTTTCGATCCCTTCAAAAATCTGATTTTCTAAATCTGTTGAGTATGTACTAATGGCTGAAATAAAATTCAACTTTTCTTTACGACTTAATGCATCATCAACCTTGTTCTCTTTCCCTTTTATGTGCTGAATTTCAAAATCATATTCACTTAGAAAAGTTAGCCATCTAGCTTGTCTAGCATTCAAATTTGTATGATCTAATAAATATTTCAGCCCCATGTTATCTGACATCGAGGTAAATTTTTTGCCAATAAGATGGTGACACCACATTTTTAAAGCATGAATTACTACTAATAATTCCAGATCATAAGTAGAATAATTCTTCTCATGTATTTTCAACTTTCTAGACTCGTATGTAACAGCATGTCCCTCTTGTGTTAGGACTCCACCGAGTCCATCATTACATGCATCGGTGCATACTATAAAATCCTTATTAGGATCTACAATTCTCAAAATAGGTGCTATAGTTAGTAATTCCTTTAACCTTTTAAAATTGTCTACACACTTTTGATCCCATACAAAATTCTTCCCCTTCTTCTGTAAGGAGGTTATGGGGTTTGCAATCTTTGAAAAACCCTCTATGAATTTCCTATAATATCCGGTAATCCCCATAAATGATCGTACATCCGACACATCTTTAGGAATCGGCGATTCATCAATGGCTTTTATCTTATCGGGGTCAACCGAGATTCCTTATTTAGAACATATGTGTCCTAAATACTGAATCTTATCCTTGTGAAAGTCACACTTACTAAACTTAGCATATAACTGATGATCTCAAAAAACTTGTAAAATAATACGCAGATGTTTGTCATGTTCTTCTTTACTTTTAGAAGATACTAGAATGTCAACTATGAACACAATAGCGAACTTATCCAAGTATTTGTGCAGAATATTGTTCATTAAACACATAAATACTGCCGGGGCATTAGTCAATCCAAATGGCATGACTACAAACTCATAATGTCCATATCGAGTTCTAAGGGTTGTTTTAAAAATATTCTCATCCTTTACACGAACTTGATGATATCCTGACCTTAAATCAATCTTTGAAAATATCATTGCGCCACGTAGCTGATCAAATAAGTCGCCGATGTGGGGAAACAGATATTGATTCTTGATTGTCATCTTATTCAACTAATGATAGTCTATGCAAAGTCTTAAAGTGCCATCCTTCTTCTTAACAAAAATAACAGGTGCTCCCCAAGGAGACATGCTGGGTCTTATATAATTTTTATCAATTAGTTCCTTCAACTGTGATTTCAACTCATTTAATTCCAGTGTATTCATCCTATATGGAACTTTAGAATTCGATACCACACCCGGTATAAATTCAATGGTAAACTCTAGATCTCTCTTAGGGGGTAATCCTGGGATCTCTGCACGAAAAACATCTTGGAATTCTTTTAGGACAGGTATATCTTCTAGTTTCAGTTTGTCCTCTTTAATAATTGATTCCTCATTTACCACATTCACAGCAAACATTTGACATCCTTTTCTAACTTCTCTCTTTACTTGCATAGCTGAAATCTGTCTAAGTGATGTCTTTCTTGGAATACCTTTTACTTCTATTATTTCTCCTTCATCATTTAAACAAGTAAAACTTTTCTCATAACAATTCAGAATGACATGATGGGCTTCTAACCAGTCCATTGCAATTAAGATGTCATAGGATCCTAGAGGTAAAACATTCAACTTGGTTTGTGTCTTTAACTGATTCATAAATAAAACACAACTTTCAATAAAATCAGATACTTTTCTTTTTGTTCCTATTGGTAGTCTAACTAACCAGGATTTATTGAATTTTTCTGTTTTCAATTTAAAACTTTCTACAATATCTGGTGATATATAACTCAGGCTAGCACCTGGATCAATCAAAATAGTAACAGGGTGGTTTTGTAGCATACCTTCAATCTCTACCATAGAGACTTGATGCTCTACTTACCTGTTGTCTAGAGCTGCATTAATTCTGGGCATCTCACTTGCCAAGTCTCCCACAGTAGGTTCAGTTTGTATGGAATGAATATTATTAGCTGTCCGCTTCCTCTTGGGGCATTCTGAAGCATAATGTGGACCTTGACACTCAAAAACATTTTATAGGTGCCTTTTGATCATTAGTTTTGGTAACAATGGGAGTATTTCTAGGAGCTGTAAAATTCTTTTGTTGATTACTTCTGGAATTGTTCCCTTGGAAATTCAGATTCGGAAAGTTTTTCTTTTGGAAGCCAGAATTCCCACTAAACCAGAAATTTTTCTTTTTCAGCTCAAAGTTGTTGGGTTTATGATTTTTCCAGTTAGATATCCCTTCTCTTTTCTGATTAGTGTCATAACAGAAAGTTGCTTTCCTCATGGCCTCTTCTAAGGTATTTGGATTGTCATACTCTATTATGTCCTTGATGTTGAAAGGTAGACAAATCAGGTATCTTTGAATCTTTGGTTTCTCTTCCACGAGGTATGGCACATACCTCAGCAAATTTAGAAATTTACTGTTCAACTCTTTCATGTTCATAGTTCCCAGCTTTAAATCATAAAATTCCTTGGATTTTTCTTCATAGTATTGTTCAGATGAGAACTTCTTCTTGAAGTAGCTTTTAAAAGTGTTCTAATTCACATCCTTGTCTTTGATGCCCTTCACTCTTTTGATGTCCTGACACCAAATATCTACCTTCCCAATCAAGTTGTATATTGCCATGTTTGTCTTCAATGATTCTGAATAATCATAAATTTGTAAGTGCTTCTTCATGCCAGACAGCCATGCTTCTGCTGTCTCTCCTTTCTCAGTTTCACCATTGAAGGTTGGGGGTTTGATTTTCTTGAACTCCCCAGAAATCTGTTCATACTGTTTGTGACTTTTTCTTTTGGGTTTGTAATCTCCTTCGCTGCTATCACTTGAATAATTACGTTTCTTTTTGCGTTTTTCAATGGCAGCTTCTGATGATGTTGAAATGTTGTTCGCATCATCAGTTTTCATTTTCTTACCCCAATCTCGAAGAGGTAAGTCTTCAATTTTGGAGGTATTTTCAATTCCTCTATCATGTTCATCAGTTGGGCACTGATCGAACAGTAGTTGGTTAAGTTCCTCTTGTGCTTTCATAATTCTTTCATTGTCCTATTTTACAGATCTGATTTCTACGTTTAACTCTTGAAATGCACGTAACAATTCTGATGAATTGTCATTCAATTCGCCATGGACTTATCCTTCATAATGTTGTCCCGTGCTATGACTGTTGAGTCGAAATATGTCCTCCATATGTTCAGTTGATCCTTCCATACCTGTAGCTTAAAAACAATTTATGTATAACACAAATAGTTTAATTTTGAATTAGTAAGATTTCTGCTATAATAAAATTTTATGTTGTGTTCTTTGGACCTTTTCAAGCCTAGAGTTCGAACATAAGCTCTGATACACATGTAACATCCCATAAATTACCAAAATTTAAAATTTTTTAAAATAACAATAATTATTGAATTTGTTAATGCGGAACATATAAAAATAGTTAAATCTCTTAACTAGGATAATTAATAACGACGACACATCGAATTTCTCAAAACAAAATATGATGCTAGTTGTAATTGCTATTGCAGACTAAATGGATGCTAATCTCTTTAAAAAAGGACATTTTATGATCATAACACAAGAACACATCATCAGATCTGCTTAAGTTTTATATGTAACTATATGTTGTACATAAGTTTGTATTATTATAATTTTCTTGGTAATGTGCTGACAGTTTGTTTTGAATGATGACGAACGGGTCCTACGAGGTACCCTGAGGTTTACTGAACTACGTTTAGCTAAGGAATTTGAATCCTGTTTCCATATGCAGAATGCAGGTAAGAAATTTTACGACAAACATGAGTTAAGAGTACATGTGTCTTTCAATTCATCGTCAATGTAATATGAAAAATACTAAGTACGTCGTTGCAAAACAAGTTATTGGAGGTATGGATATTTTGGTTCCAATTCTCATTTACGTGTTAGCTTACAAACTTTTCAGTGTTATTAAAATCATGTCGTCATTGTGCTTTTACATTGCTATATTTATTATCTACGAAAAATCATCCTAATATGACTATTATCATTAACATCAAGGTGGTGATACCAATGTCCAATTGTAACTTTATTTTAAATCTTGTGAATATAGTGCTTATGCTATTTCAAAATGAACTAGCATTATATTGTGCATCAACAGAACTTAAACTCTACCTAAAGTCTCACATTTATCAATTTATTTAGCAATACATGGATAATGCATGAAAATATATAAACTTTACCCTAAATGACTATACATATAATATAGGAATGAAATATATACAATCTATAGTGACTATGCATTCACGCACATATATTAGCAGGTATTACTATTACCATGATGCCTGGTATAAACTATAGGAACTATTATGAAATGTGAACTATGAATCTAAACATTGCAATGATTATGATTGTGACAGGGTATTAAAGTTTGGTACTTGGCATGCTTCCAATCTGTCGATTTATGGTCTCAACATTAACGTCGCTTATCTGTTAAGTGAAGTGGAAGCTTAGGTGGATGGTCTTCACATGATTGAGTTTACAACAATGCATCATACGATGCTGAGCTGTGCTATACACTATTCGTTGGTCTACTGATTTGGCGACTTGGTAGATGCAATAATCAATGTCATATTGATTGCAATGATCTCCCGAATCTCAACGTGCCCGACTGGCAGCTATTCCACCGTTGATCTTTACAAGATCTAGGGCTTGGAAAGAAACCCTAGTCTTTCTTTGGTAAGTAACAATGAATTTTTTTCTTGGTCTTCATTTCACGTTTAGTGGTAAGGTTGAAGGGCCGACAGTGTCGCTACAATGTAGGGTTTGGAGTTTACTGTTAGGAGGACTCCTTCCTCAATTTTGAACCTTAGACCTATGAGAGAAATTTTATATGTTACAGGATTATATTCTTTGTGAAATAGAGCCACGACTCAGCCATTGAAATTGTGGGGAGGTTTCTCTATCAGTTTATTTGAGTGTAATTTGAAATGGAGTTCGATTCTCCAAGTCCTAAAATGGTTCTATGAATTCAAACTTGTATTTGCTGCAATTGGTATCAGGCTTTGTCGTTTTGTTGGTGTGGGGTGTCTCAATCCAGGAGCTTCATCGCTAAGGTAAGTTTTCAATGGCAGTGGTAGTAATACTGTAATATTTAAGTGTACCTGTGTTTCTTGTTTTTAACCTTTTCAAATTGTAACTGGCAGGTGATACTTCGTTGGAGGATTTCTATGAGCAAAACTCAGAATGAGGATGCTGCAACAACCTTTTGGTAAGCCTCAGTGGTTCTTGAAACCTCATAGGTACCTTTTGCATGGTTTAGCTGGTGAATACAGTATGACGAGAGTTGGAAAATACGACCCTATTTGGAGTAATGGCCGAGTTTAAGTTTTATTTTGAATAATACTGTAAAGAGGATAAACCCTCAGTTTTTAAGTTGATATTCGGCTAAGTAATGATTTGCTGCATCCTTTAAAATGACCTTGAACTTGTTTTTGTGCTACTGGTTGTTAAGGGAATGACCCTATGAGATTTTGGAACCTTGAAAAGTCTTCAATGTAAACTCTATCAAATTTTGACTATACTGTTGCACATAAATTTCTAAAGCCGAGGGTTCACTTGCTTCTGTAAAACAATGGCATGTCTTGTTATAATGATTTAAGAATTTGTTTGTATAAACTGTTGATTTGGTTTAGAATAATGAAATTTGTCTCAGGTCGAGAGTTATAATTTGCATGTCTGTTGGTAGATAGACCCTATACTTCGTATCATTTTTGAAATTTAAGCTTGAAAGAATAATGTTGTAAAACTTGATCTGTCATATGTTTTAAAATGGCTAAATGCCACAGGGTTCGATCTTGTTTCAACGAACGAAACCCTACCCTGTAGGTTTCATTGGTAACCTTGACTGTACTGAAAATTCAAACCCGCGAACTAGGCCCTTACTTGTGCATCTAAAGGTTTCGACACTGTTTATGTTTCTTGTTAGGGTTTGATAGATAACGATACAAAAATCATGTCATCTGTTAAGTGATGTTTAAGTGCCTTGTTAGTATTCTCAACACGAAAATAGATAGTAAGGTTAAATAAAATATTGTTTAGGGTTTGGAACCCATGTCTACTATAACTTTGGAAATCTTATCTATTGTTGCCATGAATGGCTTGATATGAAAATTATTGAACTGTATACTAAATGAATGTTTAGAATCTAGGGTCTGTAAAATCTTAGGGTTTTGGTTTTATAGTGAAAGTATTTATATTTAATGATTGAAATCTATACTAGATAAAAATGTGATAATTAATAATGAAATAATAAGTGTTTACTTATCATTTGTAAGTAACACTTCGTATGGAGAATAATTGCAGCTGCTATATTTCTAGAATATAAAATGCTTGAAAACATTGGATTTATAATATTGAAATGCATATTATTACCATCCGAAAATAGATGGAGTTGAATTGGAAAATATAGATCTGTGCAAAAATAAAAGTTTTTTTCTTTTATTATGAAGTAGAGGAAATTATATACATCTGTTTATAATATGCTGTAATATTTCCTGAGTTTTAGACATGATTGAAATGGAAAAATTTAAAAGAATTACTACAGTGTTTATCTAATCATTCAAATGGCATTCTGCCTATTACTCATCTCTATTAGTTTTACTTTTATGTACTAGAGTACTATACAGATAACAGTATGGGAAAAATACAGAAAAGAATTTAATCATTCATATAATTTACTTAATCATCCTTAATTCATATCATCTTTAAGTCATAAAATAAAATAGTTTCTTATGTATAACTGTAAATAATAGTTCTACCATGCATAAAATCATTTAACTGTAAACAATAAGTTAGAACAGTAGAACCTGATTGACTGTAGGATAAACAAACAACCCAAGAAACTTGTTCCACCCAACCTATTCCTGAAGACATCCAAATTACTTGCCTTAGGACCCCCGAGCTTGTTCACTGAACCACCAGGAAAAACAAGAGTCTATAGAAGCCTTAGTTCATCAACTTGCAGTAAAATATAGATTATCCAGTCATAAAGACTCAGCAGTCAAAGAGACCTGCACCAGCACCTTTGGTTTCCTTCTCAGAATAACTAGCAGACTCACAATGCACTTCCACTTAGCCTCCCTATTCGAATCTCTTAGTGATAATCTGATACACTTGAGGAAATATTTATGCAGAAAATATTGTGGAGCTGCCTGCTCAATTTGAATTGCCTTATCTAGGCTGCCTAGGCCTTTTAGTGGTTAACCTGGTCATTAATGAGCTAACAACTCTCTTCCACCCACCTGGGGGATAATGCCACGAATTTAGGGGTAGTTGTCCCATAACCAACAACTAGTGGTGGAGTGCAAATGCTGCCATCTGTCCCATGCCTTCTAACAACTTTCATTCCTCCTAGTGGGTCAATGAACACTCATTTAACAGTTCCCTTGGGTGTTTGTCTCCTGTTTAATTTATTAAATAATAATAATAAGTCATTACAATCATCCTTGACCAGATTTGGTCATAATTACAAAACTTTGTAATTAAAATTTAACATAATGTATTTTGCAAATAAGATAATTAGTCTTCAGAATTTGGGTAGGTGACAAGTCCAGTGCCCACCTATGATTACTTCTTCTAAATTGTGTGAGGAGGTTTGTCCTCAGAGGGTTGATATCTCTTCTATAGATCTCATTGCTCAGGTAGAGAATCCCTTAGGCATTACTCTTTTGCCTTCATTTATCCCTGATTTTAACACTGACACTCTCCTTGACTCTGTTCCCCCTGACTTAGCACAGGATTCTAAGCAACCTTTGCCCGTTTTTTCTGCTAATGACTCTGGTGACAACGAGGTCATTCCTATTTCTTCGATCATGAAAGGGAATGTTACTATCAGGAAGCATCGAAGACCTAAGAAGGGAAAAGGGGATAGGGTGGATTTATCTCCGGTGTGCATGAACCCTGATGTGTCATCTTTGTTCCACAAAGGTCTTGATAGGATCTTCTCCTATTATCTTCCTCTATCTTCCAACTTTTCGACCCTTAGAGATTTCACGGCCTTGGATTCCATTACTCCGTGATATTTACAACCTTTAATGCACGTGGGCTCTGCAATGGCCCTAAAAGAGCTTCCCTAAAGCACTTCATTGAACGTTTTAAACCCTCCATTTTTTTATCCATGAGACTACGATGTATGCTACTGATTCTCTTCAATATTTTATATGCATTAAATCAGGTTGGAGGGCTTGTGCCGTGGATGCCTCGGGTCTATATGGTGGAATTTTGACTGCATAGAACCCTGAGGTGGATGACATGAAGGCCTTTCACACTTGTGCAGGTATTTTGATTGAAGGAAAACTTAAAGGTTTTTATAGATGTATTCGTATTCTTAATGTGTATGCGCCTTATCAAAACAAAAGGTCATTCTGGGATCGGGCCAAATCCATGGGTTTATTACATGATCTTGAACTAATTATTGCTGGTGACTTCAAGTTTACCTTCTCAGCCTCGAAGATTTGGGGAGCTGGTAGGGTCTTGGATCCTCTTGCTGGGTATTTTATGGATTTATTCGATGATGCCAAGTTGATGGATATTGTTCCCCATAAGCTCATCCCTACTTGGTCGAATGGTAGGAGTGGTAAGGATGGCATAGCCAAAAGGCTTGACTAGTTTTTTATGGCTGAAAATCTCTACAATTCTTTTGGAAGATATCGCTCGTGGTCATATGCTATGGGGTACTCTGAGCGTAGGGAAGTTTCTCTGTAGCTTGAATTTGATAATTGTTTTCAGTGGTACCCATTTAAATTCAACCCTATTTGGCTTGAGGATACCTCTTTCTGTGATCTTGTTCGGGAAGGTTGGAAGGCTAGTGCCTCATCTTTTCATGGACCACCTCTTGTATGTTTGACTAAGAGACTCAAGAGTCTAAGAAAGGAGGTCATAAGATGGGAAAAGGATAAGAAATATGACAATGACAAATGGCTTATGGACATAGACTGTGAAATTCAAAAACTTGTCCAAATGGCTGACGATCAGTTGTTTAGTTTTGATAGACTTGAAAAATTGAATTCCTTGGAAGGTGAAAAGCAGAAGTTATTGGGGATCCAGGAGGAAACATGGCGTCAGAAGAGCCGGGCGATATGGATTAGGCTGGTGATAACAATACTAAATTCTTCCACCGGTACGCGAATCAAAGAAGGCTCACTAACTCTATCTGGGAGATTGAAGGGGAACAGGGACAAGTGATTAGTGAAAATTCTCTCTTGAAGGATGTTGTTGTTAGACATTTCAAAGAGATTTATAAGAACAACAACCCCAATAATCTGGAAGATCAGTTGAAGATTATTAAACTCTTCCCTCGGATATTTGATGATAATGCGTGCTTGGCTATTGGGCGACCGATTACTGAAGATGAGGTCCTAAAAACCCTTCAGATGTTTTCTAAGGACAAATTATTGGGGCTCGATGGGTGGATGGTAGAATTTTTTCTCCATTTCTTTCCTTTGTTTGGGAGCAATATCACCCTGGCTATTGAAGATTCATGACAAAAGGCTCAAATCCCTGGTTCTTTAAATGCTACCTATATCACTCTTATTCCAAAATTGGATAAACCGGTGGGATACAGGGATTACAGACCTATTTCTTTGTGTAATATTTTGTATTAAGTGATCTAAAAAATCATGTCCGACCGGATCAAGCCTTTTCTGGAGTGTTTTATTTCTATTAAACAGTTTGGTTTTCTCCATAATCATCAATTGTTCGACGTTGTGGGTATTGCACATGAGCGTTTACACTCCATTAAGCAAAAGAAGGCAGATGCTTTCATTTTAAAATTGGACCTCATGAAGGCTTATGACAGACTTGACTAGACTTATATTCGTTTTATCCTACTCCAAGTGGGACTACATCTAGAAATTGTTGAATGGATTATGTCTTGTGTATCCACTGCTAATTACTTGGTTCTTGTGAATGGATCGTCGTCTTCATAGTTCAATGGAAATAGGGGATTATGTCAAGGTTGTCTGTTATCCCCATACCTGTTTATTTTGGCCATCAAAGGTTTAAGCCTCCTCATAAATGATGCACGAAGTAAGGGTCTCATCTGTGGTATCAAGGTGGCGAAGGCTTTAAACATTACACACCTTTTATTTGTGCATGACGTGATTTTATTTGGAAAAGGAATTTGTGTTGAATGGTTACACTTTAAAATTATCACCAATTGTTTTTACAATGCAGTAGGGTTGGACATTAGTCTTGTTAAATCTACTTTTCTTTTTCAGTGCCAGGATCTGGTTTTAAAGGAGCAGATCAGTCATTTGTTCCCTTTTCAGATGAAGGAGACTGGAATAGGATTCATATACCTTGGTTATGTCCTGAAACCGTGTGGTTATGTCGCGGCTAATTGGAGGTGGCTCATTAAAAAAGTACAAAGAAGAATCAATAGCTGGTATTTCAAATACTTGTCTTTAGGTGGGCATCTCACCCTGCTCTGCTCGGTCCACCAACGCATCCCTGTATTTTGGTTTTCCCTATTTATAGTTCCATATTCATTCATTACTACTTTGCGAAGGATTTTCTCACATTTCCTTTGGGTTGGTGTTGGAGGAGCTTTGAAATTTCACTTGTCTTCTTGGGATTCCATTTCTCATCCTAAGATTTTAAATGGTTGGGGAATCAAAGAACTAAGGAATTTCAATCTTTCTCTGTGTGCTAAATCTCTTTGGAGGATTCTACTTGATAATGGTTTATGGGGGAAGGTTGTGAAAGCGAAGTATCTTGGTAGACTTCCTCTTACTATCTGGTTACGAAATGGTAAGAAGGCACCTCACGATTCTTATCTCTGGAGGAGTTTAATGAAGGCTTACCTGATCATTAACCATGGTATTGGTTGGGATGTTGGAAGAGGTACCCAGGTATTTGTGGGCATTGATCCAATTGTTGGTCTTGGTGATGATTTCAGAATTCCTACAGAACTAATATTGGCATTTCACAGTCGCATTAGTTTTTTCCTGAAGCAGGCATCCTGTTAGCATGAGAGTGGTGGTACTTTTTGGCAATATGTTGTGGATTTGTCTTTGGAGTCTCATTTACATATACATTGGGAGAAGTATGTTTAGAAGCTAGTACAAGCCGAAATCACCTTATCCTTGGAGGAAGATGTTTTTCTCTAGTGTTACAACAAGGCCAATGGCAAGGTCACTGCGAAGCTGGTCTATTCATGTTTAAAGGAAGCGGAGGATGGTGATAAATAAGTGCTGGAGTAGTTCGCTATGGAATGTCAATTATCCACTAAGAATCTGATGCTTTATGTGGTTGGTGCTCCAAAACAAAATACTAACCTGGAATAATCTTGTCAAGCGGGGATTCAGTGGACCAGGTTGCTACATCCTATGTTTCGAGGCAGAGGAGGAAGTCGACCATCTTTTTGGTAAATGTTATTTCTTCCAGAAGCTCTGGAAGTGTTTAATATCTACCCTAAACTTTCACTACTCCTGGAGTTGTGACTCTTTTGTAGAAAATTTCAAGCTGTTGAGTGAGGGTCACTTTTTATATTCGACATTACTGTTTTCTATGGTATGGGATCTGGAAAGTGCGTAATCGCTACATCTTTCAGGATTTGAAAGTCTTTCTTTCGCATATTTGTTCTAATATTGATGGTTACTTCCCTCCTTTTAGCACTACTCTCTCCAAGAACACTCGAAGGATCAGCCCTTTCTCGGAGGAGGATTACAGATTTCCTATTGGCTATTTCGATGGTGCCGCTCAGGTGGGCCTTTGTGGGGAAGGTATGATCCTTAAAATTTCCCAGGATCTGTTTTTACATCTTCAGATGGGAGCTGGAAGAGGAACTAACACCAGATTTGAGCTTATTTATTTATGGGGTTTGCTTTACTTTTCCAAGTACTTGGGCCTTTTATCTCTTACTTTCTTTGGGGATTCAAGAGTTGTTGTATTATGGGAAAAGGGTGAGAAGTGTCTTAATTCTATGGACCTGAGTGGTTGGTTCAAAATATATCATTATATCATCTCCTACTTCTCTTCCATATATTTTATTCACATTTACAAGGAGCACAATATGGAGGCGGATCTACTTTCCGAACATGCCCTAGGGGAAATGGATGGTTACATGATCGTTAAAGAATACAGAGGTGGTACTCTGTATAAGTCTGATGGTTTGTCGTATGTTTGACTGATAGGTTGGATTCACCTATTTAGAATGTTATGTTCGGTGGGCTCTTCTGTATATTTCGAAAGACTTTCGTATGGAAAGTATGGACTATTAGTATTTAGAATTTTTCTATTTTGAAGGACCAGGAAGCTCTCCTATTTTGTATTCTTTGGACACAACTTTTTCGTTAATAAAGTTGTATTTTTTTCGTGTGAAAAAAACAACTTTTTGATAATATGCAGGTGACATGCTCTAACATCTGGACATCATGGATGCTCTGACATCCTCGACTGTGCAACCATCCTCAGCTCAGCGTGGCAGTGTAGGCAAGGATTGGTTCATATTTCATTGTGATAAATGGTAAGTTTCATGCCCTCCGGGTGCCACGATTACGACATGCTCCATGGCCATAAAATAGACTATTGGGCTCAACAAGAATGATATTGGTATAGAACTTCACCCGATGCCCTATGTTATGCGCACTCCTCTCTAGACAACCTTGTATAGGGTAGGATTTCGCTATATCACCTTCTGGATATTTTTGGCTCCAAACCTACTGATGCATTTATTTCCACAAGTCACAAGAAGGTTTTGACTGTTTCCTCTCTTTTAAGGTCTCACTTTGCGAGCAAAACATAATGCCTCCAGAGATTTAAGGTGATGAGGGTCATAGTGAGAGATATGAAACGTCTCTACACATTATATTGTCATTCTTACGCATTTAATTTGTTGTATGATGTAAATTAACTTTGTATTTTTTATGTTGTAAATGTAAATTTATGTTGTAAACAAATTTACACAGTATTTTGTTTTTTGTTTTTTTTCAATTGGAAACAATTATATTTATCAAAACATAAGGAACAACCTAGAAATCATGTAGCAGCCGACGTTGAAGCTTTTCTGTGAAAGAAGCGATGATAGGATTCTTTGACTTGAGCAGCAAAACTTCATCTCCAGTAATAATGGCCTTTCTATGTTCGAGATTTATGACAATGGTGTTCTCTCTCCCAAGAATTGTGGAAGGATAGGAGAGCACAGGATCCAGAATGCGTAAATACTGAGTAGGAAGTCATGCGCATGGCATGATTGAATGCTTCCCAACCTTGAGTAGTTGCACATTCCCTCCGACATCTATCACCATCCATGACCTCAATCCCCCATTTCGCTTCCCCTTCCTACCTAACAATCACTACTACATAGAGGGGGGTTTTGAGACAATATTTAAGACATTTTTTTAGTAAATTGTCTTAACTTGAGACCAAAAAAAATTGTATATTGTCTTAAATATTGTCTTTAAGCAAGTGTCTTAAACTATTGTCTCTATTTGAGACAAAGGAAACTTGTGTATTGTCTTAAATATTGTCTCTATTTGAGACAAAAAAAACTTGTGTATTGTCTTAAAATTTTGTCTCTATTTGAGACAAAATAAACTTGTGTATTGTCTTAAATATTGTCTTAAATTAAGTGTCTTAAAATATTGTCTCTATAGATACATAGAATAAGTCTATCATAAACCATTTTGTTTTTAGAAATGACCAAAAAAAATTTATTTGTTTCTTAATATCATTTTGTCTCTCTAGAAACTATATAAAATACAAATATTTATGATAGGGCACGATGGAATCGAACCACCAACCTTCTGCATTATATATAACGCAGATGCTCTACCATTAAGCTGGCACCCTACTAGTTTTTGGAATATTGAAACTTGTCCTAATCTATGAAACTACTATCACAAATGTATTGTGTTAAATATGATCAGAGTTAATGTTTGTTGGACTATCATTTGGAAATCGATGTGACTAAAGAGTCCACAAGTATGCATAAAAGATTGTGTTAATAATTTTAAGATAAGAATTAGATGTAATATAAAACTTAAGATGTTCTATATTAAAATGATTAAGCCAACTATCAAACTAAATGCGAACTTGACATTCTGTTCTATTTACTACAAAAATGTGATCAAAATTAAACGTACAACCTTCATATATACGTGCACTTGCCATGAAAATACATCTAAATTTCCCACCTTACTATATGCGCATATGTTAATTGTAGTCAAAGTTTAAGATGTTTTTGGAATGCGTGCTCTTAAGAACCCCTATGAAAATATGTGCAAAATAATTTGTTCAAGCTATTAGAGAGGTTTATAATAAAATTAAAGTTACCTTAATAATTAATGTTTAAAGCATCTAGCTTGTTGTTGTTGTTGTGGCATACTAAATTGCACGTGATTGTTCCATGTCCAATGGAGCAGCAATGGAAATAAATCATGGTGGGGAGCTTTGTTGCTATTATCTCTGTCTAATTATGTGAGCGAAAAGGCCCAATCAACAATTTTTTTTAAGATGAACAACCTATACTCTCTAAGCAGGCTAAGAGGGTGTTTCTTATTTTGCATGAAAAGAATGGCCAGGTCCACCTAAAAATATAGGAATCAAACCCAACATATTTATAAGTCCATATGGCTAAGAGGTAAACCTGTGGAAAGTGAACTCACCTATAAAGAAGGAATCCCTATCCCTATCTAGGTGCATCACAATGCTAAGGAGAAAATAAAGGACAAAACTCCCAAACATATGGGTATGTTCTCTAGCCAAGTGGCTTTAGGTTTGAAACATTTTTTCCATTGTAATACTGAAAGACAAATCTCAATTAAAACTTATGTATCTACAATAATATGGGATTTTTAATTTGTCCATAATTTTCCACATCAGATGTAAAACTGCAACAGAAGGGAGTAGATCTGTGCATGGAGGAACAGGAATTAGTAGGCAAGATGCTCAAAATAATTTCTTGTCTCATTGTTGTAACATTCGACTAGAAAAGATAGAGAGCAATAATGTGTATATTCATGACAATGAGGAAGCGTGTGTCCAAGAAGAAAGTGAGAAACCTCACAAACCGTCCTATTGAGATATGAAGAAGGGATTTGCACAAGGGATTTCATCAAAGAAGGGATGTGCACAAGCTTCAAGCTATGCATCTAGTGATTAGCCTTTTAGATTGTATCCAAAACTGATAAAGGATGTTGGTTGTGGAGCCCGATATTCCATATTTAGAGATGTTATTCAATCGTGTTTTTACCCCAGGCTTACTGTACACTCTTTCCCCAACGTTGGGGTTCGAGGGTTGTTTTCACCAACAATTTACGGGCCCATGGTTTTGGGTAACCCCTGGTATTTTCCCATTGTATTTCCCCTATAAAAGAAAGACATTGTAACATGGCTAAGGTTGATGTATTAGGTATTATACATTGTAAAGATCTCTGATGTCATGAAGAAAGACTGTGAGACAGTGAAGAGGATGTGCAGCAGATGTGCTGCAGGTTGTATCCCTTCATTTGTTGGATGGAATAATAATAAGGACTAGCAATTTCAGTGTGGACGTAGCCCATCTTGGGTGAACCACAATATATTGGTATCTCTCTTGTAATGTGTTTGTGTGATTATATTTGCATTTATGTTTATTGTTATTGCTCTACGATCCTATTTTTCTAACAATTGGTATCAGAGCCAAAGGTCTATTTGACAAATAAACTCGTAGGAAACTAGGGTTTCTGGTTCAAGTGGGAGCAATGGCGGAAGAAGGAAAGTTTAAGGTCGAGAAATTTAATGGCCAGAACTACCAGTTATGGAAGATGCAAATGGAGGACTATCTATACCAGAAGGATCTATTCTTACCATTGGGAGAAAGAGCAAAGCAACTGGAGGCTATGAAGGACGAAGAATGGGAGGTTCTTGACAGAAAGGAATTGGGAACAATACAGTTGTCCCTGGCTTCGTCGGTGGCTTTCAATATATCAAAATAAAATACAACGGAGAGTTTGATGAGCGCATTAGGTAAGTTGTATGAAAAACCCTCTGCCTCCAATAAGGTATTTCTAATGAAGCTTTTATTTAATATGAAGATGTCTGAAGGTGGATCTGTTGCTGATCATTTAAATAAATTTAATACGGTTACAAATAAACTAAGTTCTGTAAGTGTGAACTTTGATGATGAGGTTAGGGCTCTTCTAATCTTGTGTCAATTTCCAGAAAGCTGGAATGGCTTGGTCATGGCTGTAAGTAACTCTATCTCTAGTTCAAACACTTTGATATTTGATGATGTTGTTAGTGTTATTCTTAGCGAGGAAATGCGAAGAAAAAGCATAGGTGAGACATCAGGTAATGCGTTGACCATGGAGAGCAGGGGAAGACAAAAGGAGAGAGGAAAGAGCCAAGGTAATCGTGGCAAGTATAAAATGGGTAGATCCAAGTCTAGACTGGGAAAAATAGAGTGTTGGAATTCTGTAAAGAAAGGACATCTGAAGAAAGGCTGCAGATCTCTAAAGAAAAAAGGAGATGGATAGCAGAAAACTACCCAGGAAGCAAATGTAGCAGGTGATGTGTTATAAGATGCTTTGATTCTTGCATTAGATAATACTAGTGATTATTGGGTAGTAGATTCAGGAGCTTCATTTCATGCTACACCCCATAGGAAATATTTTCATGATTATGTTCCAGGCGATTTTGGACATGTTTTATTGGGTGATGATGAGCCATGTAAAATTGTTGGAATGGGTAAGGTATGGATAAAATTTAAGAATGGAACTGATTGGCTACTAAAAGATGTAAGGTATATTCCTGCTATGAAAAGAAATCTGATCTCAACAGGGCAGTTGGGAGATGGTGGCTGTTTATCTACGTTTGGAGAAACATGGTTGAAGATCACTAAAGGATCAATGGTGATAGCAAAAGAAGACAGGGTAGGCACATTGTATTTATGTCCTCATAATACTGACCATTCTATCTCTTTAGATTTCACAGGAATATATACAACATTGTGGCATCACAGGCTTGGCCACATGAGTGAGAAGGGGATGCAGATTCTCCACTCAAGGAAGTTGCTTCTAGATTTGAAGTAGGTAAGGTTGGAACTTTGTGAGAACTGTGTTTATGGAAAACAAAAGAGAGTCAAATTTCTTAGGGTTGGGAAATAGAAGAAGAATGAAAAGTTAGAGCTTGTGCATATAGATGTATGGGGACCTACTCAGGTACAATCTCTTGGTGGCTCTCATTATTATGTTACATTTATTGATGATGCAACTAGAAAAACTTGGGTTTATTGCATTAGACATAAATTTGATGTGTTTGCTACTTTTAAGAAGTGGAAAGCTTTGGTTGAGAATGAGACAGGAGAAAGGTTGAAGTGTCTTAGATCTGATAATGGAGGTGAGTACTGCGGCAAGGAGTTTGATAGTTACTGTTCATACCATGGGATTTGTAGAGAAAAGACAGTCCCGAGAGCACCACAAGAAAATGGTGTGTCTGAAAGGATGAATAGAATGATTATAGAGCATGCAAGGTGTATAAGATTACATGCAGGGTTTTCCTTATAGTTTTGGGCAGATGTTGTAAATACTGTTGTTTATTTAATAAACATACTGGGCCTTCTAGTACTTTGGATGGTGATATTCCAAAGGAGGCATGGACAGGTAAAAAGGTAAACTAGTTATTTCTGAGAACGCTTGGTTGTGAAGCATTTGTCCATATTTATAAAGAAAATAGAACAAAGCTTGAAGCTAAATCCAAGAAATGTACCTTTATTGGATATGGGGTTGATGAATTTGGTTATCGCTTATGGGATTATGAAAATAACAAAATCATTAGGAGTAGAGATGTGATATTCAATGAAAAGGTCATGTATAAAGATCAGTTGCAAGGAAAGAAACAGGAAAATAAAAACACAGAGTACACAGTACTTGACTAAATTGAAGAAAATGAAGTTCCAGAGGTGCCAAAAAATCAAGAAGAACAACAAGTACTTGAAACTCCTGCAAGTGTAAGAAGATATACCAGGTTAAGTAGACTCCCTGAACGATACTCTCATTCAATGTATTATTTATTGATGACCGATTATGGTGAACCAGAATGTTATGAAGAAGCAATGCAGGTGGACACTAGAAAAAAGTGGGAGCAAGGCATGAATGAGGAGGTGGACTCATTGGTAGGAAACCGGACTTGGGATTTTGTTCAGTTGCTTGCTGGTAAAAGAGCATTGCAGAAAAAATGGATTTACAGGTTGAAGGAAGAAGAAGGAGGTAAGAAGCGGTACAAGGCCAGACTTGTTGTAAAGGGGTTTGCACAGAAGAAAGGTATAGATTTTGATGAAATATTTTCTCTTGTTGTTAAAATGACTTCAATTAGGACTATTTTAAGTCTAGGGGTGGTAGAAGAGTTACGTCTTGAATAGTTAGAAGTCAAAACAATGTTTCTCCATGGGGATTTGGAGGAAGAGGTATATATGCAGCAGCCACAAGGGTATGAGGTCAAAGGGATGGAGGATTTGGTATGTAGGTTGAAGAAGAGCTTGTATGGTTTGAAGCAAGCTCCAAGGCAGTGGTATATTAAATTTGACAGGTTTATGATAGAACAAGGTTATAGTAGATGTCATTCTGACCATTGTGTTTATTTCAAGAGGCTAGACAATGAAAGATATATTATCTTGCATTGTATGTAGATGACATGCTTGTTGCAGGGTCTAACATGCAGGATATAAATGTGCTCAAAAGGAAGCTAGCTAATGCATTTGCGATGAAGGATTTGGGTGCTGCAAAGCAAATCCTTAGTATGAGAATAACAAGAGACAGGAAAAATTGCAAATTGACATTGTCTCAGGGTGAGTACATACAAAAGGTGTTGGAAAGGTTCATAATGCAGAATACAAAACCAATTAGTATACCTTTGGCCATCCATTTCAATCTAAGTAAGGAAATGTGTCCCAAGACACAGGAAGAGATAGATTACATGTCCAAGATTCTCTTTTCATTAGCAGTTGGTAGCTTGATGTATGCCATGGTGTGCACAAGACCAGATATTGCACATGCAGTGGGAGTTGTGAACAGATATATGAACAATCCAAGTAAAGAAGAAGGAAGTACAATGGATTCTTAGGTATTTGAGAGGTACTACCACTCAAACATTATGTTTTGGAGGTTCAAACACTTTTCTACAGGGATATGTTGATGCAGATATGGCAGGTGATAAGGATAGTAGGAGGAGCACCACAGGGTATGTGTTTACTATAGGTGGAACAATAGTAAGTTGGATTTCGAAACTACAAAAGGTTGTTGCACTTTCAACAACGAAAGCAGAGTATGTTGCTGTTACAGAGGGTAGTAAAGAGATGATTTGGTTGCAGAGGTTTATGGAGGAATTGGGTAAGAAGAAGAAGGATAGCAGGTTGGATAGTGTAGCCAGAGTGCCATTCATCTTGCAAAGAACTCAACATTCCATTCTAGGACTAAACATATACAACTCAAGTACCATTTCATACGCTCTGTTCTAGAAGATGAACTATTGAAGGTGGAAAAGATACATACTAGCCAGAATCCTGTAGACATGTTCACAAAGGTAGTGACTAGAGAGAAACTGATTTCTTGCTCTATTTCAGTTGGCCTTCTAGCATGAAGGTGAAGATGAAATTTTTTCCAAGTCCAAGTCCAACAAGTACAGTAGCGGTGGAGTTGCTATGATCATTCTCCAAGTGGGATATTGTTGGTTGTGGAGCCTGATATTCCAAATTCAGATGTTATTCAGTCGTGTTTGTTCCCCAGGCTTACTATACACTCATTCCCCAACCTTGGGGTTCGGAGGTTGTTTTCGCCAACAGTTTACGGGCCCATGGTTTTGGGTAACCCGTGGTATTTTCTCATTGTATTTCCCCTATAAAATAAAGACATTGTAACATGGCTAGGGTTGATGTATTAGGTATTATGCATTGTAAAGATCTCTGAGATCGTGAAGAGAGACTGTGAGACAGTGAAGAGGAAGTGTAGCGGATGTGCTGCAGGTTGTATCCCTTCATTTGCTAGATGGAATAATAATAAGGACTGGCAATTTCAGTGTGAACGTAGCCCATCTTGGGTGAACCACGATATATTGGTGTCTCTCTTGTAATGTGTTTGTGTGATTATATTTGCATTTATGTTTATTGTTATTGCTCCATGATCATGTTTTTCTAACAAAGGGAACATCTGAAATCTATATATTCATAAACAAACTATAATGGTGTCTCTATATTCAAACATGTACAAATGTATCTAATCGACAACATGGAAGTCAAGGCTTGGTGATTACTGGAGAATCCTTGAGAGAAGATCTACTTCCACTGCAGGCACTTTCTTGTGGAAAATCTGAACATATAAAGTAGGAGAATGGACAAAAAATACCTGTAAAATCACATCGGCACTAATAGACTTGTGTAGTTTTGTCCCACACAAACTATAAAAATAGTTTAACAATAGAACTAAGAACTTAAATATGTTAAAGCTACAAACTAATCAATAAATAGAGAAGTAAAAGGGCGTTGTCAATGATCAAATCATTATGGAAAATTGGTCTCGCGAACTTGATTTTTTTAGTGTGCAAATAAAAAATATGGTGGAGAAAGAACATGTTGCTTTAATAGAGGTTACCCTCTCACTACAATATAACTATAAGAAATATATATATACATATTTGCAATACCCATAGATAAATTGCTTATGCCATCATGATTATGGACGAGACATGTGAATGCAGGCCACCGTCTTCTGCAAATATGTCTTTCTTTCTCTAACAATGGTTTTCAATGAGCTAATAAGATCAACTAAGATCAATGTGGTTTTCAATGTATTTCTAAGACCTACTAAGATCACTGTGGTTTTCAATGTATTTCTAAGACCAACTAAGATCAATGTGATTTTCAATGTCGTTCTTTCATTTGTACATTATCAATACAAAGAATTTTCAACACAAATTAGATTAGGCTAGCCTAAAGGTGTTTTGAAAGTATAAATATGTATTTATTTTTCAAAATTTGCTTAATTGCACTTAGAATAATTAAATTATCTATAACCTAATAGAATAAAGATGTTGTAATTCAAGATTGATCTATATTAACCATCTATTAATATTTCAACTTATTAATATTTTGACATAATAAAAATCAATTCTTTAGAACGTTGAGGGAGTAAGTATATGTTTAGAATGGTCATAAACACAACAACATTTACAAAATCTGAAGAAGAGTCATGTCTTTACGTTTCGAGGGTCTTGAGTTCAATAAATATGTGGACCATAATTTTAATGGGAAGATCATATCCATATAGTGCAGTTGATTGCATCTGTAAATATTTCTCTTCTCTTCGCTTGTCAAGCCATCTTTATTTCTCAACAATTCTGATGATCTGTCTTTGATAAGGAGTGAAAATGGAGAAGTATGACCTAATATAGAAAATCATAGAGGGATCATATGGGAATATTTTCAAGGGTAGAGTGAGAGAAATAGGTCAGATCGTAGCTCTCAAGAAAACATGTTCCCAGTTCAATAGCGAAGGGGTTCCTTCCAGTTCTCTTAGAGAAATCACAAATTTCAAGTTACTCTCCCGTGGTGGAAACATTGTGAAGTATGTATTTTAAATCTTATTTTCACATTTTAACTGATCATAAAGTAAATTCGGTGCATCCTACAGCTAAATACCTGGCATAAGTTTGTTTAATGTAATATTTAAATATTAAAAATTAAAAAAAAAATGAACCGAGTAAGATACTTGAAATCAAAAGTAGTAGGATAATCTTGTAATAATCATCCTTTTTTCTCAAGTGTATTTCTAAGATCTACAAAATCAATGTTCCAATAATTTTGGAATTTTGATCCACTTTCCCAATGTTTGAGTTAGTTTAAAAGACAATAAAACCTTTAGAATTGGAAACATGTAAAACTAATACTAATCATTGATCCAAGCATATCCCCTTTTATATAGAATACATAAAATACTAAAAGAATCTGATCGAATGACTCAGGCATCCATCATGGTGTATTGGGAAACACGATCATGGAGTGTATCGAGCAACATAATAATGAAAACGTGATCGATGAGTCTTACCAGTGGGATGATCTGATCAGTGATATTATCAGTAGGCTGATCCTGACTGGGTCGTATGAATTCCCTCAACCTTGGGCCCTTTCCCTATCCATTTGTATTTCATGGGCCTTTCGACGACTCGAATCATTCCTTCTCTTTCGCTGGAGGAGGCAGAGGTATAAAATTATCAGTTTAATTTTTCAGTTAAAATAGATTCATTTTCATATAAGATTAGCATGTTCCTAAATCAAAATATAAAAAAATAATCAAATAGTATATTTGAAAGATATCATTTTACCTCTAGAGATTGGGAGCTTAATGCGACGTTCAAGGAGTCAAACCATGACTTTCTATGCATAATTTGTCGACTCCAATGGGTAGGATTGCCATAAATTTGTTGGAAGAGTCATCAACAAAGGGAAAAAATAGACCATTGTTAATTTTTGAGCATCAATTCAATATGATATAGGATCTTATCTGAGAGAATAACATGTATAGCATATCAATCACAACAAGCAATCACAAAAGATAATAGACACACAGAGTTTCCATGGGGAAAACCATAAAGGTGAAAAACCCCACAACTTCCTCAAAGATAGATAGAGCAATGATACAAAACCCAAGCATAAGAGATAGTCTCCTAGAAGCAGCTTCTCCTCCTCCACTAGTGTGCCACTCTCGAATGAGTGTATGAGAGAGAAAGTGAATGATCAAATAGAGTGACACCCTCACTCTATTTATACACAACTTGACTTGCCTTTAACTCTAACTAGGTCGGCCCCAACTTAACCACTTAACATAATACTAACTGGGTCGACCCCACTAGGGTGGTCTAATAACCTTTTAACCCACAAGACTCATACAGGGCCGACCCCATCAAGGTGGTCTAATAACCCATCAAGTATAAGTTACGACACTTGTAAATACAAATGACAACACTTCCATACAGAGGAATAATAGCCTCTCTGTAGGGGTACAATAGACATATATGAAATACATTCCGAAGTTACATATACATCAACATTCCCTCTTAACTTAGAAAGTATTTCTCTACATAGGTCTTCTAGCACAAGTCTTCTTCTCTGGATCATCAAATCATCATCATTGTATCATCGTCATCGTCACTACTGCTATCTCAATCAATCTCCAATCTACTCGTGATAGGAATTTCTACAGAGCCAGCCCTTTTTCGTGTTGGTTGTAGGCCTAACCTCCATGTAGGTCTTAATCATCTCTGCAAGCAAGCCATAAAGTAAGTACACCTCAGGAATGATTACACTGCCTCTGCAAAACCTGCAAGAGCATATCAAGACTAATTATATGCCTTTGCAAAACTTGTGTACCATACTGTCACCTCATCGTCTTCAGATCATCTCATAGTTCACGGCGCACAACCCAGATGCACATCAGACAACACTTACATTCACTGGCATGGGAAGACACACCTCAACCATCCGTGAAAGGCTCAACACTTATATCTACGCCATGGAAAGACACACTTCAACCATGCGAGAATGGTATCACACTTATATCCATAGCCATGGGAAGACACACTTCAACCATGCTAGGAATGGCACAGTACTTATATTGCAGCCATGGGAAGACACACTTCAACCATGCTCGAATGGCACAAAACTTATATCGCAACCATGGGAAGACACACTTCAACCATGCTCGAATGGCACAGCTCTTACGTCAACGACCATGGGAAGACACACTTCAACCGTGTCGGAATGGCCCCGGCCCTTATATCTGCACCATGGGAGGACACACCTACCACCATGTGAGAATGGCTCATGTGCATCTGTGTCTCCAGACTCATCACTTCCCCTTGGAAGAAATCTCGATCTGAAGTACACCAAGTCTCTCTTTGAAGTACTCAAACTTCACTCTGGCCAGCGGCTTGGTCAACACATCGGCTATCTGCTTGTCCGTTGCAACATACAGCAGCTTCACTGCTCCTCTCTGCACCATATCCCTGATATAGTTATATTTGATCTTAATGTACTTCAACCTATCATGGAACACTAGGTTCTCAAACAACTTCACACAACTCTTGTTGTCATAGAAGATACAGCTAGCATCCAACAGGAGATCAAATAACTCATACAGTAGCTTCCTAAGCCATACTACCTCACAACTAGCCGAACAAGCTGCAACATACTCTGCTTCAGCTATACTTAGTGCCACACAGGACTGCTTCCTGCTAAACCAAGAGATCATACTGGATCCCATACTGAAGTAGCACCCCGAAGTGCTCTTCCGATCAATGGCACTGCTTGCCCAATTTGAATCAACATAACCCTCTAGGTTAAACTTTTGATTCACATCACACTTGATCCCATAATCAACCATACCCTTCAGGTACCTCAGAATATGCTTCACAACAACCATGTGAACACTTCTCGGATCCGTCAGGAACTGGCTCAATGTGTTCACAGCAAAGCAAATATATGGTCTCGTGTTTGTCAGGTACATCAAGGACCCAATCATCTGATGATACACCGTGACATCAACCATCTCAGATGAAGCATCACACAGAAGCTTCAGGTTCGATGCCATAGGTGTGGCCATGGCCTTGCAGTCCATCATCCCAAACCTCTTCAGGATCTCTACTGCATACTTCCCTTGTCCAAGGAAGATCCCATCTCCACTCTGCCACACCTCCATGCCTATAAAGTAGTGCATCATACCCAAGTCCTTCATCTCGAACTCGGCAGCAAGCTTCCTCTTTGTACCTGACCACAGGTGCAAAAATCACGAGCCACAACCTGGCCTTGTATTTCTCTATGCTGCCATCTACAACATGCTTGATCTTATAGATCTACTTGGAAGTCACAATAGACTTCCCTTCAGGTCTTGGGACCACATCCCAAACATCATTCTTCATGATCAACTGGTATTCCTCAACCATGGAATCCTTCCATTACTGCAACCCGAATCTTGGAAACTTCAGATTCTTCAATATCTTCAATAGATAGTTTTATTGAACTTTGTTGCTGGAACAAATGTTTTAGTACTTGTTTTGTAGGTGATTGTACACGATCTTTCCTACAAGTCAAATTCAATTTCATGATTAGAAACTTCTCATTGTTTTCAAAAACAAATTCTTATGCATAAAGACATATGTCATATAGTCATGCAATTATCTTAGCCAATGCTTCAATACAACATTTATCCATATCCCGTAACTTTCTAGATGCCTTCCATCTCTATCAGAACATTGTTAAGAGTGTGTACAACTCCCAACATGTCAGCAAAGAGGTTTCATTCTAGATAAGTAGCAATGGAATGTTGTATAGTACCATAGGCCACTTACCCATTACTTGCATATTAGTAGTATCTTGTTCATTAATGCAATTATTCTAATATGCATAATACGCAACCTAAGTCTAGGAACATAAGCATATACATCATTGAATAAAATTATTTAAACAAACATAATATACAAGAAATGGCAATTCAAATACTTATCTTTGTTTGTTTGTTGGGTGGACTCCCTCTGAATCTTTGCTTCCTTACAGGAACTACTGGAGTGTGCTCCCTCTTGATATTTGCTTCATGGATTACCTGTCCTTGAACTTATATCCATCCTCGATCACTATGCATGCTTACTAGTATCATCATTGTGTTACCCTCTAGATCTCATACATTCATTAGTATAATCTCAATACTATCAAAACACAATAATCTTAAACATGTATAGTCATGATCATTTCAAAAACAGATAATAAGCATTAGTATTCAAGGTTTATATAGGACTTTTTCTGGTTAGTCATATCATTAATCAAAGTGAGGAACATGATATGCATAAACCCTAGATTACTCAAACTTATAACTTCATGAATAATCATTATCAATCATACAAAAGTATAAGATCCTTACATAGGATAGGATTCTAACTTGATATAGGAAAAACATACCTAGTTATCATATTTGCTAGTTATGTCTAGCAACGTCTTCTTGTTCTCTTCAATGACCTGCATAACTCATAAGTTAACCATTGTAAAACAAAACATAGATACCTCATAAGTAGAGCTTCTATGTGAACCATGACTATGGATGAGTCTCTGTCTTCATGTTACCATGGTCTTGATCTAGAACTTGATTTGTACCTTCATGTTAGCAGATAACATTCTCCTCATACAACACCACAGTGCATTAGTACAATCATAATACAATCATAAGTGTCATAACCCTAATAAATGAATGTCTTCTATCATGCATTCATACTTTTACTAGGGTGACAAGACAAGTCTAGAATTAGTCAAGATTGTTACTAAACTTAATAACATGAAGACAATCATATTATAAACTTAATCATGAACAGATTTCAAAACATACCTGTAAGTCATACCTGTCATATTGCTTGTAGTAGTAGTTGTCGTTGTTCCTATTGTTCTTAGGATAAAAAGTGTCCTCTTCTTGGTATTTGTTGTAAGAGCTTGATCTTCATTCCCCATCTTTTCTTCTCGATCTACAATCCGAGCTTCTTCCTGTGAGCATTCTTCCCAGAGCCTGCTGAATGAGATAAGTTTCTTCCTAGCACAAATTCCTTGGATGAAGGAATCCCATGATCTAGGAAGGCCATTAAGAGTGGTCACTACCACTTCTCCATTCTCTATATCTTCTCCCACAACTTCAAGTTGTTCTTTTATCAAGGAGACCCTTGAAAAGTAAGACTGCATGGTCTCCGCATTCTAGATTTGGATGTTCTTTAGTGATTCCTTAATGTCATTTTCCGATTTATGTTCTTCCCTTCAAAAAGCTTATTTAAGGAATCAAACATCTCCTTGGGTGTCTTCAGAGATGATACATGTGGTATGAGATGGTGTTTGATAGAATCAGCAATGAACCTCTTAGACTTGACCAAGTTCTTCTTGTGTAAGGCCTTGGCCTCTTCTCCCTCTGGAACTGGAATCTCGTCACTTATGTAAGTGTCCAACTCATTCTCTTTTAGGATTAACCCAATCCTATACTTCCAGGCTTGGAATTTATCATCCCCTTCAAGCTTATCCTCAAGCTTGGTGTGGTGAGACATTTTCAATGAGAAACTTCAAATGGAAATAAAAGATTTAGGTCTTACCACTTGGTTTGCTGAAAACTGGATCTGGAGTTGGATTAGAGTTTGTCTGAGAAACCCTAAACATTCAAACTTTGAATTTCAAACTTTTGAGAGTATAGAAAGATGTGCCTTGATGATCTGATCAAGCTGGTATACTCAGAATTTGAAAATTGCAAAGTTTCACCCCTCAAAATTGCCTTTTAGATTTTAGGATTCACTAGGGAGGAACCTGAATTAGGGTTTAATTTTCCTGGAGCTTCACCCAACCAAAAAGTTTGATCTTGGTCTCTAAACTTCGATTTGTCAGAGGATATTCTAGCCATGGTCTCAGATTTTAGAAATTCCACTTTTTGTGGAAACCCTAATTATTAGGGCCAAAACTAAAAGTGCTCATAATTGAATTCTGATTGGACAGAAAGATGCGCCTTGCCGAGGAGAGTCAATCTAACCTCCTACCTTTCAAGATATGTGGAGAGAAACCCAAAAACAAGAATCCCTAGATTTTGTAACTGCATAGTGTCTTCTTCTCAGGTTAGTTTTGATACCATGTTAACTTTTGAGCATCAATTCAATATGATCTAGGATCTTATCTAAGAGAATAACATGTACAACATATCAATCACAACAAGCAATCACAAGAGACAATAGACAAACAGAGTTTCCGTGAGGAAAACCATAAAGGTGAAAAACCCCACAACTTCCTCAGAGATAGATAGAGCAATGATACAAAACCTAAGCATAAGAGATAGTCTCCTAGCAGTAGCTTCTCATCCTCCACTAGTGCGCCACTCTCCAATGAGTGTCTGAGAGAGAAAGTGAATGATCAAATAGAGTGACACCCTCACTCTATTTATACACAACTTGAATTTCCTTTTAACTCTAACTAGGTCAGCCCCAACTTAACCACTTAACATAATACTAACTTGGCCAAACCAACTAGGGTGGTCTAATAACCCTTTAACCCACAAGACTCATACAGGGCCGACCCCATCAAGGTGGTCTAATAACCCATCAAGTATAAGTTACGACACTTGTAAATACAAATGACGACACTTCCGTACAGAGGAATAATAACCTCTCTATAGGGGTACAATATACATATATGAAATACATTCCGAAGTTACATATACATCAACAACCATCACTCAAATCATTCTCGCTCAGCTATAAAATCAGACATCAATCTGCAAAATTAGACATCACTGCCTAGTTCAGAAATATATGCATCCAAAATTTGCAAAAATGCCCACAATCCATTAGTTCTTTAAATATGGTTCACTGGCATCCTATAGGATATCAGTGAAGTGGTACATGACCATACTAGTGGATTGTATCCAATGAATGAAAAACAATGAGCCAATTCTAAAATTTCCATGGAGCTTTGCAATTCTTACATACAAAATGAACTAAATTATCTGAATGAGAATGAAATTCGATTACCATATCAAATCAACATTGTAGTTGAGAAATGAAAGTAGTTGAGCAGGTATTCACAGAGACAAATAAAGATTCCATCAATCTATCAGTAGTATCTGACACTAATAGATGTATCAAAGTATAGCCATTGAAAGCAAGAAGAAACTTGTGTCAAGAACCAATCAGATACCTGCAAGACATTTAGGATCACCTGATGTTAGAAAATCTATTTTCTATGAAGAAGACAAAGCCGCAGGAAATAGATTTTTTTTTGTGTGTTAAAGGATACTCATAAACAATGGAATTACCTCTCACAAAAAGGTTAATTATTGTGTGGGAACAAGAGATTTCCAACTGCCCACCTAACCAAATTGATGAAGGAAGGATTAACCCAACTGGATTCACCTTTACCACCTGTAGCATCCTAACCAGAGATACCGACACCGCTTTCCAAAATGAGAGATTAAAGCTTGCCACTTTTGGGATGAGGTCTAGGAGGCCCATGAACATTACAAAGCTCATTTCTACCTCTTTCATGGGATTGGACAACTATCTCCTTACATGATTGTAGTCACAATGCATGAGGTTGATGATGAAGTGGTCCACAAGCCACTACGAGGGGTTCATTTCCAGCTATATATTTTATAGTCAGATTCTAATTTGTATGGAGCTATCAAGGTAATACTCTAATCAAATCATCCTCTGTAATGCACTCATCAATCATCCTCAGGGTAATACTCTGTAATGCACTTGTTATCCATTTCTCAAGTATCAAGTGCCAAATCTAAATTTTCTTACAAGGGCTCTTCATTTGTCTTATATTACACCAAACGAAATAATCAAACAATGAAGATGTGTTGTAGGTACAACAGATCCCATGTTTCAATGAAAACATGGGAGCCCCAAATTTTTGTACGCAAAGGTAATGATTAAATTCCTTGGTCATTTTGGGGTTTTTCATCATGTTTTTATTGCTTTGCCATGATTGGATTTTCCAGTTAGTAATTTCCCCCTTTGAAAATTCTTTCATTTTTGTGTGTTTTTCTGAGTTGTGGAAATAAGCAATTTTCCCAAAATTTGTTTTTTCCACACCCCACAATCTGCAATGCGGATTGCAGAATCTTGGCTTTTTAGTTTTGGAATGTTTCCTTTCCGCAACCCACAATCGGAAATGCAGATTGCGAATGTGGAAATATTTGCCAATAATTGTGGTTTAACGCACCCACAACCTGCAACCCGCAGTTTCGGATTGCGGGAAGTTTGTCAAAAATAAATTGTACCTTGCATTTCTGCAAGCCGCAAATTGCGGATTGTGGATTGCAGAAAGTTCTTATTTCAATTTTCGTTGTTTGTGATTCTGCAACCCGCAACCCGGAATTGTGGATTGCGGATTGTAGATTGCAGAAACTTTTGGTTTGTTATATTTAGAGTTGCCTTCCCGCAACCCGCAACCCACAATTGCGGATTGCATATTGCGGAAAGAATGTACATGTTTGCAACAATAAATTTCCGCAACTCTCCTCCGCATCCTGCATGTTTAATATCAACCGTTGATTTTTCTTGATCCTAGTACTGATGTTACGTTGTTTGATTTGAATAACTATTTGGATTTTCCATTTTTCTTCACCAATTTTCAAATTACAATAAGGTTCTTAACTGAGATTTTCACCCTCGACCAAACATGAAATCATAATCATTGATCCGACTAATTCATAATGATCGAATGTTTAGATTTGATATCAAATCATACATGAAATAATGAAAATCCTATCTCATCTTAATCCAAATTTCATCGCCACATGCTGTGTTATTTCATTGCAGATGTGATAATTTCCATTCCCAGACCGTAATATTTTAATCATGGTAACTCATTACACTCAGTCATTTTGGAAACTTTATTGATCTTATTAAATACAAACATCAGTATGAACAATTCGTTGGTCGTTGTATTACATAAAAAATTCTTGTTAGTCAATTTTCAGAGATTTCCTTCTAACAGTTACACTCTATGAGCAAGATGCAGAAAAGTCACAAATATTTGGTCATAGTTTGTGAAGAGAAAGAACTTCAGCCTCTTCAATACCATGAGCCTATGTCGCCGCCTTTTATAGCAGATGTTTTGGATGACAACACCGATAGTGAAAAGGAAGAATCTGAGATTCAATCCAAGTACATACAACTCCCTCAAAGGAAGAGAAGGAAGGTCACTGAAAAACATGCTGATCGAGATGATACCATTATCCGAGATTTTATAATCAATGTAGTACTTGTCACTCCACCAATCCCCTTGAAGGAGGGACAACTGGCTGATTTTTCATTTTTTCAGGACATTGTCGATCATCATGAATCTTCTAAGAAAGATCTTTTAGTTCCCTTGTCATTTGTCGTAGATAGCTAGTAGATTGTTGTTATCTTTCACAGTTCACTATGGGATATTTCCCTGAATGTATGTGATGAAATCTTTTGGGAATTTTGTAAAATGCTTAGAATAGTTTGATTTTGTAATCCTTGTTTTATGGGAGGTCTATCCTTTGTAACTATTTTTTGTAATTATTATTTAAAGGGTAGAGGTCTCATAGGCCAGAAGGGGGGAGAAAATCACCATAGAAGGACTGGAGAAACGTTTTTTCACTTGAGATCTTGTAATTTATTGTAGACATGATGAATCAAAGTTAGTTTCTTTTGGCATCTTCTTTGTCTATGTTGTCAAATTTCTTTGATGATATCTGATTTCTTCACATTAATCATTGAATGAATATTGTTTTAATTTTGCAATCAATCATTAATGCATTGATCTATGATTTAGATTTGTCTCAATCAGTGTTGTGTATCTTTATGTTTTAATTGAATTTATTTAATTAAAGCATTTATCTATTTCTGCAAATGATTCACATAAATTATTAAGTTAATGTTAATTTTTCAATTGACATTCCAGATACAGGATAAGCTTGCATGTACCTAATCCTTAAGCTACTATCATTTGATTTTTATCTCTTGGTTCTATCTTAAGTTAATGAGTAAAATATCCAATTTTACATTTCTGTTAAGCTAGTGAAAGGGCTTATTAAAACTCAAACCAAGTTATCCTGCACATAAATAGAACACTTTATCTAGATTAGATCTAACTTAGATTAGATTTGTTTTTAAGATAGATTCCTTTCTAGAGTTAGAACACTTTGATCTTCCCTCACAGGAAGAAAAATCCTTTCAAGATCAAACCCCATAAGTTCCAGTGGAGGCCTTTATATCCATGGGAGGTAACTACACCAAACAATATGGGGATAGAACTGCTCTTGCGTAGAGCTTTTTGAAGCCTTTCAGGCTGGGTTTTCACCCTATGTTGTTAGCCTTGGAACCCATTGCAGCAACCTACATACCCTAGGATTCAACAAATGTCGCTAGAAGGAGGGACAGAAGCAAGATATGCCTAAATATAATACCAATAGAACTCCTCTAACAAGAATACCAATTGTCACCCATAGTCACATGCAGGCATCAACCTCTGCAGAACAACCGATGCAAGATCCAACCGCCATTCCTACTACCCCTATGATAGAGGAGGAAAATAGGAGGGTCAATATTGTTTTTGTATCACCCACTAGGGGAATCCTCACACTTGAACAACTATTGAAAGGTTCTTCTGATAGTGTTGCTAGGTTACAACAAAGAATCGCAAAAGAGCATAATCTTGGACTAGCATAAATTCAACATCACCAAAATATTTATTCGCAAGATAATAATTCAGATAATCAAAATATAGGTGACCAAAAATCTGAACAACATAATTCACCTCGCCACAATCTGCTCCCTGATTTCAACCTTGATACATTATTCGGAGAAACAGAACAAGACCAACCGAATGTTTCCACAAGTGGACCACCACCAACTCCTCCTTCGTTTTCATCATCCTCATCCGAAGAGTCATCACATAGTGAGTCAGACTCCAGTTCTTCCTCAGAATATATACCCATGGAAGGAAATGGAAACAGACCCTGGATAGACTAGGATGCTGTGTTTATAGTTGGAGAACAACACAAACTCCCTAAGAACCCTGAAAAGTGGCTCCCTAAGGTTGATCCTGATGAGAAATCACCTACCCTTGATCATATTAAAACTTTTATATAGGCCATCAGACTTAGGAATGTCATTCATGAAGATGTAGTTTGTAGATTGTTTCCTTACACCTTCCAAGGAAAAGCATCTACTTGGTACTTTTCCCTAGAATCCAGATCCATCTCTTCCTGGGATGACTTTGAAAAAATGTTCATTCAGAAATTTGGATATGACAAGACTCCAGAAGACTTGGTCATAGACTTGTCCTCAATGAAAATTAGAGGCAATGAGAGAGTGAAAGACTACAATCAAAGGTTTTCATATTTAAAAAATAGAATCCCTACCACTATTCTTCCTGCATAAGAACTTCTGGTTGCTTATTATGTTAAAGGTTTACCTATTCCCATTGTGATGTGGGTAAAAAGAGCACGAAAAGATAACTTGCAGGAGGCCTTTGTTGAGACCATCCAGGTTGAAAAAGATATATTATGTTTGAAAGATAAATTTGATGTTACATCAGATAATCCTTCAACCTCCAAAAGAAAGCAAGAAAACCCTCCAAGACCCACAGTGAAAAACAAGGACCCATTTGAGATGAATGACATGAAAAAGTTCCTCCAAAAGATCTCAAATGAAATGGTAGGCCTGAAAAAGACTAACATAGAAAACCAAAACAATAATAGGGGATTCAATAGACAACCTTTCAGGAGACCTTATCAACCCCCACAAAACCAAGTCCCACCTAATCCTGATGAAGGATTGAACTCTGAAGAAATTCTTTCTAGCTTTAAGGCTTTGGTCTCAGAATCACATAATTCTCCTGATCATCCAAATGAAAACCCATAAGAGAATCAAGATCCTGAACAACCAGATGAAGTAGAAGATCAACAGATAAACATAATTAGCTTCTTTTCAAAACTTCCCATGGCTGAGGAGGAATATGATCCTGAGACTGTCTTCAATGTCTAAGGTCCCTATAATACAAGGAGTAAAGGACAACCTACACAAGAACCTTCCACTTTAGCACTCACACCAAATAGAGGCAAAGCACCAACACATAAGGACACTGTAATTCCTGAAATAGAATACAGACTAATTGATGACTTAAAAAGAGTGAAAGCCAACATTTCTCTTTTTGAACTTCTAAAAATCCCTGCAATGAGAGACAGTCTGCCCAAAATCATGATTGTTAACAAACCCAAGGAGGTTCAGAACAACAACCTAAGGACATACTCTAAAGTTGGAAATCAGAAACTAGGTAGCAAGAAAACACCTCCTTTCTTGCTTACTTTTGAAGTCTTCAATAGAAATGTCCACAATTGTATGATAGATTCAGGGGCTTCATAAAATGTGGTGCCTCTATCTGTTTGCAAAAAGTTGAATGCCTCTTGGGAGCCCTGCCCTACTCAAATTGTTCAACTAGATAGATCCAAAGTTAGGGTAGTGGGAGAATTGAAGAATGTCCTGTTGACACTATCTGTTGACCCTAGAATCCACCAGACTGTGGATATTATTGTGGCTGACATCCCAAAAATGTTTCGAATGTGGTTGAGCAGGGATTGGTCAGAGAAGCTCAAAGGCTACTTTGCTACTGACTGGTCCCACTTATGGCTTCCCTACAATGGAATAACAAACAAAATCAAAATCAGCAGGGAACCTTACATGAAACAAATTGTCACAGACTTAAATGATCCTAGTGATCCTGCTATATATTTCAGCTCACATGTGGAACATTACACTTTCGATACATTCTTTGGGGATCTACCTGCGGATTTGTCACTAGCTGAGAATGCACAGAATCAGTCCCAAATTGTCAATCTTACTTATGTTCCATTCTTAGGTATTGTTGTACATAATGTATGCAATGTAAATACTAATTTTAGGATAGATTTGAATGCATGGACTCTATTTTTTGATGGCTCTAGATCTAAAGATGGAGCTGGTGCAAGTTGTGTCTTAATTGATCCAAAAGGGACCAAAACTATGATTTCCTGTAGACTTGAGTTTGAATGCACCAACAACATAGCTAAATATGAGGCCCTGGTCCAAGGACTCAAGAAGGCAATTGATATGGGTGCCCAGGTAATTGAATGTTATGGAGATTATGAGAACATAGTCAAATAGGTGAGAAACAAAATCCATTGTTTATCTCCTCATTTGATTAACTATCATAAAATAGTAAGATATCTCACTAACTCTTCTTCTGCATTTAACATCAAGTCAGTCCCCAGATCAAAGAATTTTGATGCAAATTTACTGGCTAATACTGCATCTAGGTTGATCCCACCTAAAGGTCTGTCCCCTAACACTTTATCAATTGAACTTATGTACATGCCTTCTATTCCTTATAATGTGACTGATTGGAAGGTGTTTAATGATGACGAACAAATATTAGACTTTCTCACAGCCCGAGACACTTTTCAAGATGTGGCAATAGATGAGGCTGAGCATGAGAAGTCTTTGACTGATTCCACTCATCCTTCCAATCTTATCCCTAAATTAGTCATCAACCTGGAGAAATACTACGATCTGCAAGATAAGTTCAAGAAAAATACCAACTGTAAAACCCAGAGCTCATCCCTCAACTATGAGCCTGTCAACCTAGGAACTGAACAGAACCCTCGTTTCATCAATCTAGGGGTTAACCGCTCTCCTGAGGAAAAGAGAGCTTTTAACAAATTGTGCAAGGATTTCAAAGATGTCTTTGCATGGACATATGATGAACTCAAAACTTTTGACACCAGTATCATGCACCATAATATACCAATGAAACCCGAAGTAAAACCTTATCGAAAAAATTTAAGGAAGATGCATCCCAGTATGGAACCCTTTGTCAAGAAGGAGCTTGAAAATTATTGGTAGCACGAATTGTGTTTCCTATCAGACATACACAGTGGATTGCTAACTTGGTACCTGTTCGGAAGAAGAATGGGGAGATCAGGCTTTGTCTTGATTTCAGGAACTTAAACAGAGCTTCTGAAAAGGACAATTACCCTATTCCTCATATGGAGCAGATTCTACAGAAAGTAGCAGGGTCTAAGATGTTTTCTCTCCTTGATGGCTTCTCAGGATATAACCAAGTCCTAGTTGCCCCTGATGATCAATTAAAAAAAACTTTCAAGACCCCTTGGGGAACCTTTGCCTATAGGAGAATGCCTTTTGGGCTGATAAATGTTGGTGCTACCTTTTAGAGAGCTATGGACATAGCTTTAAGGGGATTGATGCACAATTTTGTCGTTGTATATTTAGATGATATTACCATTTATTCCAAAAAACGACATGAACATTTTTCTGCTCTGAAACAGGTGTTCGAGCACTGCAAAAGATATGGGATCTCGTTGAACCCAAAAAAATCTATATTTGCAGTCACCCAAGGTAAGCTGTTGGGTTTTATTGTTTCTAAATAAGGCATGATCATTGATCTAGAGTGCACATAATCCATTTCGAAGATCGGCCTACCCGGTTCACATAAAGCCATGCAATCTTTTCTTGGTAAGATTAATTTTGTTCGTAGATTTGCTCTGAATTTTGCTCAAACTATCAAGCCGTTACACCAATTGGTTAAAAAGGATGCTCAGTTCAAGTGTCCTGAGGAACAAAGAAATGTTTTTTGTTGAAATCAGGATATCCATTGTGGAAGCCCTCGATCTAATGTCTATAGACTTCAACAAAGATTGTATTCTATACACGTTTGCTACTGACTTATCCTACACAGTTGTCCTTACACAGAAACATGAGAATGACGTTGAAATCCCTATTTCATTTATGATCTCCACATTCAAAGGAGAGGAACTCAACTACTTCTGGATTGATAAACAAGCTTACAGGGTCTATAAATTGGTAAAACAAATTAGACCATATTTATTGAAATCTCGGACAAAAGTAATTGTTCCTTATGCAGCTATCAGAAATGTTCTGGTTCAAAAGGAGCTAGGTGAAAAGAGAGCTCACTGGATGACAGCTCTGCAAGAATATGATTTGGAGATCATACCAGCAAAGACTGTGAAAGGCCAAGGCTTGTGTCTTCTCACTGCTCAATCCAATGACCCTGTACAACAACAAGTTGAGTGGGAACAAGAGGAAAGCACAACAATAGGTTCTGTTAATGTGATCACAACTCAAACATCCGAATGGTATGATGACATTAAGTTCTTCCTTACCCATGGTTTGCTCCTGAAACCCTTGACTTTAAAAACGTAGAGCTTTAAGGTTGAAAGCTACACCATATCAATTCATAGATGGGGTTTTGTTTAGGAATAATTATGATGGTGTTTTTCTCAGATGTTTAGAGAAAGAAGAAACTGATAATATTTTTTTGCAATTTCATGCAGGAATTGCGGGAGGGAACTTCTCAAGAGAAACCACTGCACATAATATCTTGAGGGAAAGATACTATTGGCCTACTTTGTTCAAAGATGCATACTCTTATGCCAGAAGATGTGAATCATGCCAAAAGTGTGCTGGGAAATTGAAAAAACCTGCCTTTCCTTTACAGCCAGTCACAGTTCAGTTTCCATTTCAACAGTGGGGACTGGATTTTGTTGGACCTATCAACCCTGCTTCCTGCCTGGAGCACAAGTACATCTTGACAGCCATGGACTACTTTAGTAGATGGGTAGAGGTAGTCCCTCTCAGACAGTGTAATACAAACCAAGTGATATCCTTCCTTGAAAGCCAAATAGTCACTAGGTTTGGTGCCCCTGAATTTCTAGTGTTTGACAATGCCTCTTAATTTTATTCCATTGGTATTACATAGTATTCCATTGAAAAAGGGATAAAGCTTAAGTTTTCTGCCAATTACTATCCACAAGGGAATGGACTAGCAGAGTCTTCCAAAAAAAACTTGATTAACATCTTAAAGAAGATAGTTGCTACTCACCATAAAGATTGGCACACCTAGCTATACAATGCTCTTTGGGCAGACTGGGTCAACCCAAAGGAATCCATAGGAAACTCCCCTTACTTCTTAGTTTATGGTAAGGAGGCCATTTTTCCATCCAGCCTCATGATCTCTTCACTACAGTTGACACAGTCCATACAAGAGGATGATTCTTCCTCACTCCAATAAAGAAGTGATATGTTACTCAAGCTGGAAGAAGATAAGGATAATTCTAAAAACAAGCTATATCAACATCAGCAGCTGGTAAAGAGGTGGTTTGATGAGAAGTCCTCATTTGATAGGGAGTTTACCGTGGGGGACTTGGTGTTGAAGTGGGATAAGCAACACAAAGAAAAGAATGATTACACCAAGTTCCAATGCTTATGGCTAGGACCATTCATTGTTACAGAAAATATTGGTCCTAGTACTACCCGATTGCAAACACTGGAAGGTATCTCAGATGCCTACCCAGTGAATGTGCAGTTGCTCAAAAAGTACTTTGTTTAAATGAGCAGATTTGCTTACTTGTACATAAAGTGTGGTTTGCTTTCTTTCCTTCTTTGCTTTTATTTGATTTTTCTTTTGTACATTCGTTTTATTCAAAATAAGTCCACACATTTTGGTAAAGGATGTTGATCAATATGTCTCAGGTTAGCACAAGTTTGAATTTTGAGGTAACAGTGTCAGTTTTTTTTCACTTAGCCTATAGCTGAAAATGTTTTTCATGAAATTAAACAGTCAATATTTGCAGAGTCATGATTGATACCTTCCCACCTTAATCAATATCTTTATAGATGTTTTATTTGGTTAATTGAAGTTGAGGAAGCAATTAGATTTCCCTGCCTTATGTTTCATTAATGAATGGCAACATATATTCATAGCCTTGTTAGCCTTACCTATTCTGGATCCCACTCTGATCACCTTGAAAATAATTCACTTTAATAATTATAGATTATGATATGGGGGGTCTTATTACAAGCCATCCCATTATGTTCATAGATGTTTAAGTGGAATGACATCTCCACATCAAGCCACCAAACTTGGGATATGACTTTCAGCTGCTGCTGGAAGGTGGAAGATCCTATCACAGGTCGGTCCATTCATGATCTGCAAAACATTGGTGAGTAACACTATTGCCATGTGGTTACCAAGCCATGGTAGTGTCTTGTAATCTATGCACTAATCAATTTTGTTTTCCTTTGTAAGACAGTTTGTTGTATATGAGTATGGGGGGGTCATATTACAAGCCATCCCTACCATGGTCATGGGTCTGATTTTGGACTGAAATTACCACTTATGGTCACCAAGCCATGGTAATTGCTTTTAGTGTCAAAAGCTGAAAGACAAGGAGTCTACTTTCCGAGTTGATCTATTCAATTTCCAGATCAGGTCTGTGAATGGCATTGCCAACATCTGATCACCAAGTCATGGCAATGGCCTTGTATCAACAGAAGTCTTGTTTGCATATTTTCATTCTCTTTTGGAAAAAAAAGGAAAAGAGGAAATGTATATATTGTGAGCAATGTGTTTGTAAATAAATAAATAATTAATAAAGTCAAGGTGATTCAATATTTGGTAACCCAGAATGGCCCTAAGATTTCTCTAAGGTTCATCGTAAATTGCCTTCATATGACTACGTAATGGTTAAGGATTCCTATTTACTTCTAAGACTGGCTTGTCATATGAACATCATCATTAAATGGTTTTGGATGGGGATATATCAATCATATGACTTACTCTGCTATTTTGATTGTATTTTATGAGAACATTTTGTAAATTATAGGTTAAAACATCAAGTTTGCTGACATTTCTTCCTTGTAACTGCATATTTCATTCACAGAGATAATTGGTTCATCCTAGCCAGTCGCCATTTTTTGTAGGTACAACAAATCCCATGTTTCAATGAAAACATGGGAGCCCCAAATTTTTGTACGCAAAGGTAATGATTAAATTCCTTGGTCATTTGGGGATTTTTCATCATGATTTTATTGCTTTGCCATGATTAGATTTTCCAGTTAGTAATTTTCCCTTTGAATTTTTTTTCATTTTTGTGTATTTTTCTGAGTTGTAGAAATAAGCAATTTTCCCAAAATTTGTTTTTTCCACAACCCACAATCCGCAATGCGGATTGCGGAAGCTTGGTTGTTTGGTTTTGGAATGTTTTCTTTCCGCAACCCGCAATCCGAAATGCGGATTGTGGATGCGGAAATATTTTCCAATAATCGTGGTTTGACGCACACGCAACTCGCAACCCGGAAATCGTGGATTGCGGAAACTTCTTATTTTAATTTTCGTTGTTTGCATTTCCACAACCTGCAACCCACAATTGCGGATTGTTGATTGCAAAAATTTTTGGTTTGTTATATTTAGAGTTTCCTTCCCGCAACCCGCAAGCCGCAATTGCAGATTGCGGATTGTGGAAAGAATGTACATGTTTGCAACAATAAATTTCTACAACTCTCCTTCTGCATCCTACATGTTTAATCTCAACCATTAATTTGTCTTGATCCTGCGGCTGATGTTACATTGTTTGATTTGAATAAATATTTGGATTTTCCATTTTTATTAACCAATTTTCAAATTACAATAAGGTTCTTAACTGATAATTTCACCCTCGGCCAAACATGAAATCGTAATCATTGATCCGACTAATTCATAATGATCGAATGTTTAGATTTGACATCAAATCATACATGAAATAATGAAAATCCCATCTCATCTTAATCCAAATTTCATCGACACATGTTGTGTTATTTAATTGCAGAAGTGATAATTTCCATTCTCAGACCGTAAGATTTTAATCATGGCAATTCATTACACTCAGTCATTTTGGAATCTTTATTGATCTTATTAAATACAAACATCAGTATGAGCAATTCGTTGTTAGTTGTATTACATAGAAAATTCTTGTTAGTTAATTTTTAGAGATTTCCTTCTAACAGTTACACTCTATGAGCAAGATGCAAAAAGTCACAAATCTTCGGTCAGATTTTGTGAAGAGAAGGACTGGAGAAATGCTTTTTTCACTCGAGATCTTTTAATTTATTATAGACCTGATGAATCAAAGTTAGTTTCTTTTGCCATCTTCTTTGTCTATGTTGTCAAATTTCTTTGATGATATCTGATTTCTTCACCTTAATCATTGAATGAATATTGTTTTAATTCTGCAATCAATCATTAATGCATTGATCTATGATTTAGATTTGTCTCAGTTGGTGATCTGTGTATCTTTATGTTTTAATTGAATTTATTTAATTAAAACATTATCTATTTCTGCATTTAATGATTCACATAAATTATTAAGTTAATGTTAATTTTTCAATTGACATTCCAAATACAGGATAAGCTTGCATGTACCTAATCCTTAAGCTACTATCATTTGATTTTTATCTCTTGGTTCTATCTTAAGTTAATGAGTAAAAGATCCAATTTTACATTTTTGTTAAGCTGGTGAAAGGGCTTATTAAAACTCAAACCAAGTTATCCTGCACATAAACAGAACACTTTCTTTAGATTAGATATAACTTAGATTAGATTTCTTTTTAAGATTGATTCCTTTCTAGAGTTAGAACACTTTGATCTTCCTTCACAGGAAGACCAATCCTGTAAGGATAAAACCCCATAAGTGCCAGTGGAGGCCTTTATATCTGTGGGAATTAAATACACCAAACAGTCTGGGGATAGAACTTCTCTCTCGCAGAGCTTTTTGAAGCCTTTCCGGCTGGGTTTTCACCCTCTTTTGTTAGCCTTGGAACCCATTCCAGTAACCTACATACCATTTTTGAAGCAAATGCTCTCGTTCTTTATAATAACAGATTGGATGAGAACCCACAATTTCTACATGCGGCTATGAATTTAACATGCAGGGATCGAGAAAACAATAAACATCAGTAAACTATCTTATGCAATTGCATAAGATCAACACATAAATTCAATAACAACAATAATCAAATTCACACCATAACACACTAGTATCTTAAAAAGCATCGATAGGACAATTGTTTAAGATCAACACATAAATTCAATAATGGCAATCATCAAATTCACACCATAACACAATAGTATCTTAAAAAACATCGATAGGACAATTTTCTTGTGGAAAATTTCACCCCCTAGCCATAGGATTTTCCTCAAGCAAAGGCACTCTTGATCTTGGGTCCATAGTGTGACAAGGGAAATATCTCAAACCCAGTCTACTGGTGTAAGTATATGCATGCAACATAATATCATGTACAATAATAGGCAAACAAATAACTGAAGTGTGTACTAGTAAATCTAATATCCTTACAGGTCTCAGTAAGTTCACTCAAATGACAATCTAGCCAAAATAAATCTGTTAACCCCCAACTAGATTAGAGTAATCCCAAGTTAGACTATCCATAAGACAACATTCATATCCATAATATTAGGCATTACCAACCAGCCCTAACTGGATCAGAGTAACGAGTCCTCCCTGCTAGCTGCAACCACAATAGAGATGTGAATGGTATAACTAACAACTTGCAAAACCAAGGATGGAAAAAGGAAAATCTTTCTCTCCAAGAATACTAGCAGTCATGTGTGAGCACTCCTAGTACAAAAGGAAAAAGGAATGGTTTATTTATAGGAGGTTTTTCTTTCCACTTATCGCACATGGCCCTCCCCTATGTTCCTTCCCAGAAATTCATTTCTTAGAAATTTATTTTGCTTATATTTTTGTCTCTTATGAAATAATTTCGAATAATGGGGTCTTTACTGATGAGCTCCATTTGTTTGATTACATCACAACATAACATAAACATTTCTACATACAAGAGGAACCCAAAATGGGGTGTTATTATTTTTCCAATAAGTATAACTTGTGATGAGCGAGGTATTATTCTTGAATGTTGCATGTTGTATCTTCTTCTCGTTGAATTAATCTTCACTGTAAGAGTGGCATGTGTAAGGTGATTGTATTGTCTATGTATGGTTTCTATAAATAATGCAACTGTCATGTTCCCTGACCTCCTTAGTGGCCTTCAGAGTCCATAGGAGACCCTCTATTACATTTTCCCTTCAATTTCTTCCAATTTCACACACAACCGCAATGGGCTCGGATCCGCAATCCACCATTGCGATCCAAAATCCGCATTTTGTGTTCCGTAGTCCACATGCAAGACTCGGAAGTTGGATTTCCAAATCCAACTCTTCATCGAAATCTTGCTTCCCACTTCCGCAATCCGCAATGCGGAAGTCAGAAATCGGAAGCCAAATACGGCCTCAAAAATCTTAATCGTCTGATTTCCGCAGTTCCGCAATCCGCATGGGGAACTCGGAAGTCAGAGTCCTCCATTGCTATTCAGGAGAAAATTAATCCCCACAATCCATGATTCGCAACCCGCTTGCGGATGTGGAATTGCAGAAATTCATATTTCAATTCCTGGGAAAATTACCTCTCGCAATATGCAATCCACATTCCAATTTGCGGATGCGGAAATGCAGAAATCCATATTTCAATTTCGGGGAAAATTACCTCCCGCAATCCACAATCCGCATTGCGGATGTGGAAATGTGGAAATACAACCACGCCACTCCAATAATCGATCTCGAACTCCACAATTTGCATTACGGATGTGAAAAGGTCATTGCGGATGTAGAAGGGTCATGACCACAGACCCCTGCACTAGAAAGCTCCTAAGGAAACTTTAGAGGGTGATAACTCTCTCATCCTTGGTCCAAATTGGACAAGGCCGGTACCGTTGGAAATTTCTTGGAGATCTCTATCCAATGGTATGACCCCCTACTCCATCTAAGCACTATAAACTTGTCCTTTTCCAACTGAAAATATGATCTATAACTCTCTCAATGCACCATCAACCTTCTGTAAGGGGATCTGCTCCACTTCTGCCAAGCCTTCTCTCCTTCATCTGATCCATGGGGTGTCCATTCCTTTCCCAAATCCTGGCTGGAGTGGTCCTGCACATTTACCAAACTTAGCCCTAATTCATCCAAGGAAAATTCAAACGAATTACCAAAGGGAATTACAAATGTGCATAAACCTACTACAGGGACACCAGGGATGAAACATGATCCACACACTTAGAATGGAATGCATGCACAAATTTCTCCTAGGAAGAGTGAGGAAAGCATACATGGCTTAGTCCTATTCGTCAGGCATGATTACATACAAATATCAACATAAGGATAAGCATGGAAAGCTGCAAGAGCAATGCAATTGACACACACACAGAAATTAGTCATATTGACACACAATGTACTCAGACCTTATTTACACACACATATGCCATCAATAATAATCATCACTAATCAAATAGTGCAAAAGCAGGATGGACAACATACACAACTGACTTAGCACCATGCATAGGAATACAGTCCTATTCATCAATGGACCATTCCCATAAAAAATAGATGCATGCATGACTAAAAACATACTATGACATCAAGGCTATTCAATGCATCTATAACCTGGAAGGCTAGCAAAATATTAACTCAAGCAAATGATGAGGCATTTAGACATGAATTCAACCTCATACTCAGGCTCATACCTATCTCCCTGATGATCAATTTCATGCAATCATTCAATCAATAACTTGAACATAAGGAGCATAACATAACACATGAAATAACATCATTTAAACACCACAATGGAACTTATCTTTTGCATTGAACCTACAAACAACTGGCTATGGACTACAACTTTCCAACCCAACCATAGATATCTTCCCAGCCTCTATTATTTCAGCAATCAAAGATCACCCCCGAGCTGGGGCTATGTATCCACTAAGGGGTCCCTCTTAGGTTCATTAACAACTTGGTTCTCATTCCATCAAGGCATCCAATACACAGTTAACTTGTAAGGAAAATTGGCAAAGGAACGTAAGGGTTTCTAGCTCATTAATCTCCTCCACAGGGCTATGGGCATATCCCAATGACTTCAGACAAGTTCAAGCACCCCCATCACCCCACTTCCATCCTAGGTAAGGTTCCCGTCGTTGCTACACATTCCCTAGGGAACCCTTTTCCCTAGCACTAACTTGGGTAAGTGTGGTTGGCATTGATTGCTGAATCAAAGTAAATAATCCCTCTTAGGCCTTAGCAGGAAATCTAAAACCATCTTGGTTTCCTCCCACTTAGGTTTTCTTCTCCATTTTCTCTGTTCTAACAACACTATCCCGCAGTTGGGTTATCAACCACTACATAGGGTTCTTCCTCACGGTTTTCTGAGCATCATACGCTCTGCAATTCACCCACATATTCATGTCCAAGGATAACCTTGTTGTTTTGCTTCCTATGCAGGGTTTTCTAGGTGTATTCGGCTTTGTAAATTGCACCTTGCACAGAACCGTGATTTCCCTTCCTTACTTCCACGCCCGGCCCTCCTCTGATGCATAAGGGTTCAACTGAGGTATGTATTTTCAACCAAGGTCCAGGAGTGGGAATACGAACTACCAGGAGGTGGAGTGATATGCTTATCAAGGTAGCAGAGCTCCATACCTTTCCATCTGACCCCTCAGGGTTTCCCATACTCCACGACCTCATGCATAGTCCTCCTCACCCACTACCTTACAACATCATTCAATGGTGTCTAGGATAGGTCAAAGGGGTTCCCTAGGTGAAAAATGGAATTCTAGGTTCAACCTCACACCCCCTCACCACTCCCTACTGGATACATAGTTCCCCCTCACTTTGTTGCAGCCATAGCTAGTCCTTGGTATTTTATTTACGGGGTATTATTTACATCCTTTACAATCTTCCATGGCTTACTTGCACATGGATTATCAAAATATCCAATACTTTCCTATGCAAATAAACCTAAACATCCATTAGTGGGGCCTTGGCCTTGAGCTCCACACTAGGGAAAACACACCTTGCATTTTATGCAATATTTACATTACAGCCAAAATAGCCTAAGGGTCAGAATGAGGGATATTACAACAATGATCTCAATCCTTTCAGGCATAAAAAGATTCCTTTTGGATTATATTAGATTCTCATTTACCTATTGTATGTAATATTATTGTCGTGAAACATCAATGCTTATGGTATTGAGAATGGATGGTGGATGGAGGAGCATTTCAATGCTTCTGATGAGGATGGGGATGGCCTTTTAAATCGAACATAGTTTAACAAGTGCATAATGTGACTCATTTTTTGGAGTCATCACTGTATACTTATATGTCTCGTATATACTATAAATGACATCAACTGTTGTGATCTCATAAAAGTCTACTCGTTACTTCTATTGATGTCATAAATATTTAATACTCAATTTTAACCTGGACATTTTATATCATGATTTCATTTTTTCTGTTTGCAGCTTCTTACATCCAGCAGATAGTAACAACCCAAAGCTGATTGAATGGTTATGCAAAGAGGAAGTGAGGTATGCTTTCACTGTATAACATTACAACATTGCTTATTATTAGAGTTCTCTATTTGCTTTCATGGTGGGGCATGTTATTCCTACTGATTATTTTCATACAACAACAATAACGGAGAATCCATGGTTTATACATGAGAATTTTTTTATGTCTCAGTATCATACTATCCTTTTCTTATCTGTTCATTTTCAATACAACTTCCGTGCAAGAGTACATATCAGTAAGCATAATAAATGTTGCAAGAGTTTTTCCCCTGTAAGAAACAGTTTGGGAACTCTAATTTGGATTTGATGCTTTATCTTTTCAATAGTCTAGAAGTTTAGTTCAAAATCAAATTTTTGATCTTAGAGTCTAGAGTTCATTGAGATGGCCATTCATATTTCTGATCAAAGATTTCACTTTAACCACCATTCAAAAGAACAATATTTTTTATCTTAGAGTTCACTGAGACGACCATTCAGATTTATGATTAGAGATTTCACTTTAGCCACCATACAAAAGAACAAGTTTATTGGAATATTTTATAAAATTACAAGCACTGATATTATACAAGAAATTATTTGAAACCAATCAATAAACAATAGGCAATGACAATGTAATTCCATGCATGATTCAATTCCCGTTCTGGTTTCTTAAAACTAGTAAGGTCACACTTTCATACCTTTACAACTCAATGTTAATTCTTGTTCTATTTTTTTTAAATAGTAAGGTCACATTTTCATATCTTTATAAACTCAATGGAAGGGAATATGCAGCTTTGCTGCTCATTTAACTTGTTTCATTTAATAAACTTATATTTTTATAACATGTTTTTTATAAAAAAAATTCATTAATTAAAAAAATTAATGAAACATGTCAACATTTTAGTTAGGAAAAAAGAAAGAGTGAATGTTTTATTTAATTAACTTTTTTATTTATGTTTCCATCCAAATCTCAAATAATATTTTACAATCAAAATCAAATTATAATTTTCTAACAAAATTCTTGTTTTTCAAAATAGAATTATGACTTTCTAACTACCTAATTTATCCAATTTTATCTAATTCGTATCTCTTCCTATAAAATATGCCAACATCCCTCTTCATGATTCAAAATGGATCCAAACAAACAAATGAATGTAAGACTAATTATAATTATACATAACATGTTTCATAATCAAAATCTAATTATAACTTTCCAACAGAATTCACACCTTTCAAAATCAAATTATAACTTTCCAATAGAATTCACGAGCATACATGGATGGAGAACTTTGATAGGTATCAGCACACATGGATGGAGAACTTTGATAGGTATCAAAGTCTAGCTTAAATATACCGCCCTCCATCCACAACTATGAGGATATGTTAGTTTTATGCTTACATGTTGCAATGTTATGGGTTGATCAAAATGTTTTCTAGCAAAATAAAGATATGGTAAATGAAAAAAAAAATATGAATTTATATATTTCAAAAAAACTATGGAATTGCATTTGTGGAAAAATGAGATATATTTTAGATGGTGAGAATGTTTTTTTTTAATTTGTCAAGTGCAACTATTATATTTCCAAGTAAATTTTTTTTTCTAGTATTTTTTTTTCAATGGTGGTTGCTTGCTATTAATCATTCTTCCCAACCACCCAAGCTACATTCAATGGACATTTTACTATGTTTTCTATTGAGATAATGTTTGTGTATTTTAATAAACAAAAGATAATATCTAAATTATACACATACTTGGACTTGGATAAATGAAGTAATGACATGTTTATTAGATTTGAACATGTATAGGTCTAAGTACATAAACTAAGTAGATATGCAATGATAATCAAATAAACCGTCAAATCAATATGTAATAGATGGATAACATAGATTACTACATAAGAAAATCAGAATGGAAGAGAAAATAATTATCAAGTTCATTGAATAACTGAATGGAGAATCTCATAATGGAAGAGAAAATAATTATCAAGTTCATTGAATAACTGAATGGAGAATCTCAGAATGGAAGAGAAAATAATTATCAAGTTCATTGAATAACTGAATGGAGAATCTTACAATATGTAGAGAGGTAATTCAAGTTAGGTTAGAAGGAAATTTGAATCTCCCATGCGATGCTAAAGGACTATTCATCCTTAACTTATATCAAATACCCTCAGATAGTCATGCAATCTCTCCTACGATGAGTTGAACTATCCTGAACTGAATTGACATGCACTGAACTGAATTGAATTGAGGTGCTAATGTCACTAGAGGACAAGTTAGGAACAATTATTGTTAGTTAGGACCTCAAACAATGGGGCACACCTAGTCTTCACTTAACCGCCTCCTTAAATTATGGAATGTGCCCCAAATTTAGGAATGTGCCCTCAAATCAAGGAGTGCATCCCCAAATCTAGGGTTTTGGTGTATGTGTGACTCAGGAGGTCAATTTTGGTGTGATTGGTCCCATTAGAATCAGTAGGTCAAGATCTAGGTGGTTTATTTATTCGACACCCCCCATAAGCCTAACTAGGTAAAAATAAACCAAATAAATAATGGGTCGTGGAAATTTGCAGCCATATTAGGTACCCATGCACACCTAGAATATTCTTTGAATGTTGGGAAAGAGGAAAAAAGAAAAAAAAACAACGGAACCCCCCCCATAAAAGAGAATGTGAAAATAAGACTTTAAGGAGCCTCCTTAAAAAATGCCTTTATCTTAAGAATCTATCAATTGGGGGAACTGCTGCTTGGTAAATGGATTTGTGAAGATCCTTACAAACCTTTGTGAAATCCTCCTTATTTTGAAGTGCATGTGAGCCCATTCACGAGATCCAAACACTTTGAATTGCTTGAATGGTGGTTCTTGACCACTCCTTGCTTCAAAAGGGGAAAATCCTTTGAATCTTTTATGTAGAAATTCGTAAACTATAGGAGTAAAGGTTGTAGATCTAGAGAATGAGAATATATTTTGGAGGTATTCTTGCATCCTTTGAATGTCGCATACGACATGTCTTGTGAAGCTTCCAAGGCCTCCTTCAACAAAACTGGATCAAGCATATCAACTCTGTAGCAATTGAGCTGGGGAATAGGAGATCCATGGTTGAAAATGAGCTCTCTAATGGCTACAAATGAGCTCTTTGATGGATGAAAAATCACTCATTGATGGCTAAAAATGATATCTTCGGTGGCTGCAAGTACACTTCTATGATGGTTGTAAATGACCATTACTTCAATGGTTTCAATTGCACTTATTAATGGCTGCAAATGAGTAGTATAAATGGGATTTTTTGTGGCTGAAAAATCCTTCTTTGGTGGCTGCAACACCCTTCTTTGGTGGCTGAAAAAATTATTCTTTGGTGGTTGTGAAAAACCTTCTTTGATGGCTGCTAAAAGCCTTCTTTGGTGACTTGCAAAAAGCCTACTTCAATCTACAAGAGTAATGGCTGTGAAAGCCTTCATTAGTGGCTGCAAAATCCTTCATTGGTGGTTGCGAAAGACTTCTTGGGTGGCTGCGAAATCCTTCTTGATGGACGCAAAATCTTGTTTGTGAAATCCCTTCTCAACTTGCAAGCTAGATAACTGACAAGAAATCATTGAACACTAACTAGTTTACTACCCCCTATGCTCTAATACCATGTAAGGTTTGTTGTTACACAAAAATATGCAGATTTTGGTAAACATTTGAAACCAAGCATAAGGCCCGATTATCCAGGGTGGTGGTTAGTACAAATTATATTCCCAGAGGTGTGGAGGTTATCAACCGACACTCCAACACAATCAAGTTGGCAAAGAATCCCAGATCCATGATCAAACCAACCACATCAACACAAAGTACCATCTGATTTGAAATCATGTAGAGGCTAAGACAGTTCACTTAAGAAATTGTTCTGGAACGAATGAGAAAATCGCAGACATCTTCACCAAAGTGCTTGGAAGACAAAATATTGAAAAGTTTAGAAAGATGCTTGGACACATGAACACCCCTTCGGATTAAGATGAGGGGATGTTGGAAACCTAATCTGAATGGATTATGGTTTGGTGTAAATAATTATCAGTTTTAAATAAGAATATGAAGAGACTTCTAGAACTTCAAGAGACCCGTTGGAAGATGAAGTCCAACAATACTTGTCTATTTTATACATAAAGCATTTTTTAATCAATAAAAGCATTCATCCTAGAGTTATCCTCTAACATAAAATATGGCATTAAATACTTGAAAGTCTATTGTATAAATAAAGCATTTTTTATCAATAAAAGCATTCATCTCAGAGTTATCCTCATACATAATATATGACATTAAATACTTGAAACATCTAGCCAAGCAATAATGCATTGGTTTGGTTAATTTATACTTGTCGGCACCAAATATTTTGGAACAATTCAACTATTTCATTTAGATTTTGTACTGTAGTAGGAATGGGTGGATGGAAGTCACCTTAAGCCCTTTACCCATACCCCCTAAATAACAATGATTGACTTCCTTTTAGAATATTTTCTTAGGATAGGTTGTATTTTAAGTTTCTTTTCCCCTCTCTTATGTTGAGTCTAGCATCAATCTTTAATTACACTTCCCTATATTTTTCTTTGAGTTGCATTAGTAAATTTTGATCTTAAAATTTTGGTGTTGCTTAGTTTTCATTTCAATCTATAACCAATTTTAGTTCCTTTTTGTTTAAGTATAACCACATCTTTGTGTGGGAGAGGGGACGAGGTAGTTGCCACTAGTTCCAAGTTATTATTTATCAAGAATGATTGAGGAAAGAGTCGATTATGGAAGCTAGAATTAACTCAAGTTAGCCTAAGAAAGGGGAGAACAACTTATATGTTAAGTTAGGCCATAAGGAATGGGTTGCATCATAGAGTCAAGGTGGGATCAAGGACGCTCTAGGATAAGTGATTTGACTAATAAGGTAATTCAAGTCTATAACTATTTCTCCTATTTAAATGTTGATTTGGTTCGCTAAGGGCATTTATTAGAAAACTATTTGTCTTTGCTCATATTTGCAATGATCTCTATGATGCCCTATTGTTTATCAATTGTCTTCACATTTATTGTCCAAATCTAAACTTGGACATTGACCCTAAAGAATGATAAATTGTGGCAATTCTTAATTATTAAAAAGAAATAATTACTTATAATGAAACTAACTCTGTGTAGGTTCGCAATGAGACGAAATTGTTATGGAGGTGATTTATTATGAAAATTTGTAGAAATCGAATACAAATGTTCTAATAAAGTGTAATAGATTAATTTTTGTACTCTATAGGTCATGGAAAGATTAATGTTTCTCTCAAATCACATTAAGATTAAGTGAAATCACATGTGGAATTCTATACTTTGTCCTCTTGCATTGTAATTGAACCTAAACATTATGTGTTCATATTGGAATTCGCTAAATTATATTATCTTGGGATGATTCTAGATTGTATCTATGAAAATTTTGGAATGATGGATTATGACACTTTTCGAATGATGGACTAGATCAAATTCCTCACAACAAAAATTAAGAGGTGGCGATGGGCATTTAATAAACTTACAATAATATTTTATTGCTTTAATAATGTTTGGATGAAAGCACATGGAGTAATTGACTTACCAAGATTTGTTTGTGTGAATGGAGATGTGGCAATACATCATTTCAATTAAATTTAAAAGAATAATATATACTTGTTTATATAAATAAAAAAAGTCTTTGCAAATCAACCAATTTTTTTTTTATGATAATTATGATTTAAAATATATTAAAGGAGTATATATATTATTTAGAAAATATGAGAGTATCCATTACACACAACACACTATACATATTATTATTGGCAAATCGATCACATATATAGTGAAAGAGCGGCTCAACAGTCTCTGTTAAACATGGATCTGGAACCACTTATTTGCTAAATAAAATCTATCCTACAACAATAGTCTAATTGTTTACTAATGATGGCATTTTTCCAATATGCTCTAACACTCCCCCTTAATGGAGAAATGAGATATACAATAATAATAAACATTCTTGAACTCTTTGTCTGTCTGGTCTTCTTTAGCGTTTACACCCACTTTGAAATATTAGGTCCACGCTCTTTATTCTCCACAAATTCAAGCCTCACTTCTGACCCATTTAAGATGTAACTGCTTCCGACCATCATTGATGTACTTGTAGAACTGATGCTTCTTGACCTCCTGAAGGAAAATCTCGATACTGAATCATCCTATGGATACACTTCCATCTGTAAAATCCCCCCCGCAGAGAAAAATTCAACAGTTATATAGGAAAGTGATCTGGGTACGGAATATATTTAGAAGTCAGTTATACAATTTCACCTTTTAAACACACATACAAGCATACAACACATAACTGGTAACTGTTGTTCTTGAATCCCGAAGCATAACAAGAAACACCAGCTTCTAACATACTGTAGACATACTCAATCAACGATATGTTCTTTTGGCACCGAAGGACGTCAAGAACCATTGACTGAATTATGTTACTCTACTCTGTAAATTGGTTCTTCAAAATATATTTTTATAAACAATAAATCAAAACTTCAAACCGCACACTTAATAACAAGTTCCACACATATATCCCAAAGCTGGTACAAAAACCCAACAATTTTTCACATATGGGCTCTGGTCATGCTTCAACGAGGAACACATCAGTATTTAGAACTATATCAACCTAGCACTCAATACAGCTGAAAAAATGGACATGCACCAACAATATCATGCTCCAATAATTGTTGCATTGTCCATCTGTGAAATATGTGACTCTTTAAACTTATTGCACCATAAATTAGATGCACAATTTCTTGCACCAATTCGAATATGTAGCAGAAATGCAAAATTCGTTGGATAGGAAAATCAAGGTTCATCTGACAAGTCATCTCCTCGTATACCTCTGTAGATTAATTTCTACACATCAGGTTGTGCTACTCCCAGAACATGACAACGTAACCTTGCACGGCTATGTCCTTCTAGCACCTATTTCCAGCTAGGATCATGCTCGAATGGTGTAGACTATTTAGAGCTTGGATGTAGCATGAATAGGAATCGAAGCGGAACAACATATCGTAGGAAAAAATGCATACCACTACAGAACATACCGTAGGATCAATTCCCACATCAATCAACAGTAGCAACAGATAGTAGGTAGGAATATCCGTAGCTTACTCACTAATCATGGATCCTTCACCGATAGCTTGAGTTAGCTCTCTTGAAAATGGTGACTTATTTTCAGTGATCTACACACAAACAACAAATTCAACACTCCAACAATCACTCATAAAAGAAAATCACTCATGGAAATACACTCTACTCTCTTACATATTTATAGAGATTTAGATATCACGGCTCTCACATCTCTATCATTCTCCTTGGCCCTCCCGTGAGGGTACTAGGCCAAGACCCGCTCTCATACCAATTTAGAAAATATGAGAGCAACGATTGCACACAAAACACCACACATATTATTACTGGAAAATCGATTACATATATAGTGAAAGAGCGGCTCAACAGTCTCCGTTAAACATGGATCTGAAACCACTTATTTGCAAAATGAAATCTATCCTATAACAATACTTTAACTATTTACTAATGATGGCATTTCGACTTTATTTTCTAACAACGTTATTTTATAAAGGTATTAATGAAACATCATAGTTTAAATGTTTTACAAATTTGATTTTTTTCACTTACTCAAAATAATGGGAAGGGAACATGGTATTTTTGGCCTAAAATCCAACAAAGAACCACTTTGCATCGATGGAGTTGCATAGATTAGATGATAAAAGTACAAAATTTAGTTGTAATAGGCCTATTATTTGAGACAATATCTAAATCCATTTTTACATTAAAAAGTGTAATTTCATTAGTCCATGAGTACAATTTTGATAAAGATTGTATGACTATATTTTGGTGATGGTGAACCATAAGGTCAAATTCATACAGAGAAAATGTTAGTGGCGAAATTTATCCCATGGGCTAATTTTAAGGTATTTTTCCAAAAAAATACTCGCTATTTTCCATTTTTTTCCAATATGATATGCCCAAATTCCATAGGATCAAATTTTTTACTGTAAAAGTAACCAAAATTGTCCAAACACTATACAAAGCCCTTAGAAATTTGAATATTTTTAAAAAAATATAGCCAAACATTTTATGGTTGGAAATTTCAAAATTAGTAAGATTCATCAAGATTTCTACACTTTAAGAAAATTATGAATCCTTAAAATTTGAAATCATATAATGTTTAGACTTCTTCTACTAAATGGGTTTGGGATATGGAGAAGAATCTTAAAAAGCAAGGCATGCTCAATTCTATTCAAAATGTTATATATATATATATATATATATTGTTGGTGGGCAAATCTACCCTATAGCAAGGAAACTAATGCTATCAACTTGGATGGGGTGACAGGTAAGTGTATTAGATGTATTGCATAAATGTTTATGAAAAGAAATGAGTTTTGGACCTTGAGAACATAACTTTTAACCGGCATTTGATCCCTCGCTCAGTCCTCAAATCCACCTTCTATTCAGTAAACCTGCAAGACAAACACCTTTCTCAGTGTATCTTGGACAATATATAAAGCTTGAAAGAAACAAAAACAATGTTTAACATTCGATATTGACCAAAACAGATCCAAATTAAGATGTTATTTCAGAAAACATTCAAGTTGGAACAAGAAAGACACTTCCACCTTTATTGTCAAAAGTAAATTGATGTACAAGTATACCTGACTTTATGACAGGCTCCTGCAGCTTGATTCTGGGCTCTTGCTCTTCTCTAGCTTGGATATCTTCAGCATCAACTCCTCCAATGAAAGCTTCTTCTTTAGATCTCTATGTTTCTAAGTTTCTCCATTAATCCATCTAACCTTTCTCTTTAGTCTTCCTTGTATTTATAGGATTAGAGAAGTAGTTCAGGTCGATGTATGGTTATGGAGGAAGTTGGGGAAGTTGGGAAACTACCAGCAACTAATCCTCCTCGAGAAATTAATTATTTTTTAATCATCTTTTGAGATATATGCTACTATTGTACAGTGAAGTAGCGTTTAGGGCGCTACTATGGTACTTGTCAACTAGCGCTCATCGAGTTTTAAATGTTGAGCGCTACTATGATAAGAAGGAGTAGCGCTCATAAGGCTTTGAGCGCTACTATTATAAACTGGAGTAGCGTATAGGCGCTAGTCTCTTTAAGTAGAGTAGTGATCATATCTCAGAATGATATTTTATGGTTTGTCCAGTAATGTCAGGAAATGGAGTAAGTCAAAGTATCATCTAGGGTCAACATGCTCCTCCATCCCAGTTTTCCTTTTGTGTGATCAACAGCTCAAAGTGATCACGGACGGAGAGGTGCAAGTTTGACCTATAACAGATGCCCCCTAATGTATGAGGTTAGAGGGAAACAATGGCCGAAATACATTACAATCCAAAGCCAGATGAGGAGCAAAGAACCGCAGAAAACAAGTCACATGAACACCTGCAGCAAAGATCAAGGTCAGCTGGAAATTACATCTTTGACATCATATAGATGTGCAGTGTGGTACAACGTGATCTCCAATACATAACAAGGAGATGTATATAAAGCATGGCCACTTGGAATACAAGCATGGATCCATGTCAAACTGAGAGATCATAGCCATAACAACAAACTAGATCTATGTCTCATGGAGAGCCGAATATAAGTGAGGCTCAGTCTTGCGCAACTTGGGTGATAACAAAATGAGGTATTGTCATCCAAAATCCCAAGGTCTTCATCCGAAACAACTCTAGGTACAAACCCTAACCATGTGTTGGTTGTGGAGCCAGATCTTCCAGTCTCACAGATGATATTGTATCAGCCGTGTTTGTACCCCAGTTCTATATGATATGGAGGTGGACTGTACACTCATCCCAGCGGGGGGGTGTGGGGGGGCATCGCCCCCCCATGGGGTTCCAGGGGGGACCATCCCCCCTGGCTGGGGGGTCCGGGGCCAGCGCCCCCGAGAAATGGGGGTTCGGGGGTAATGCCCCCGAAGAAAATTTTTGGGGCTGTTTTCGCCAGTTGTTTTGCGGGCCCATGGTTTTGGGTATCCCGTGGTATTTTCCCATTGTATTTCCCTTATAAAAGAAAGACATTGTAATACGGATAGGGTTGATGTATTAGGTTTTATGCATTGTAAATATCTTTGAGATCTGGTGAGAGACTGTAAAACAGAGAAGAGGAAGTGCAGTGGTTGTGCTGCAGGTTGTATCCCTTCGACTTGCTGGACGGTAATAATAATAAGGACTGGCAAATTCAGTGTGGACGTAGCCCAAGTTGGGTGAACCACGATATATCTGTGTCTCTCTTGTAATGTGTATGTGTGATTATATTTGCATTTCTGTTTATTGTTATTGCTCTGCGATCCTGTTTTTCTAACACCATGTGAATAGATGAGCTGACCGTCGAACATGGGGGGTATCGTTTGATTACTGGTCATTGATGTATACCATTAACAAACGCGAGGACTTCCACCGATAATGATGATGGGGTCCAAGGTACCAAGTACGATACACCAAATGTGAATAAATGGACTTGGAGTCGAACACTTGGGGATCCTGTCGAAGAAGAGACATTGATGTATTCTCATCATTCAACAACGAGGAAAATTGCCACTGGTGACTGCAATCTCCAAGGTAGTAACCGAAACTCTAAACTTCATTCCCAGAGTAAAATGAGTTGATGTCGATGGGAAGAAGTCCGTTGGAAGGGAGGCCTTAAGGCATCCTCCATCATCCAACTCGAGAAACACTCAACTGGTAAGAGCTGATATGAAATAATATGTAACAAGACTGACACTAGGAAGTTTGACACATGAAGTCAAGATAAAATGAAGAATGGCCGACATAGGGTATATCCTTGAACATTGAGCACAACACAAGGTGACTCAGGTAGTTTCTGACATAATGGGGTAAATAATAAGCCTGAAATGTAAGGGACATTATCAGACCCTCCATATGGTTGGAAGAATAACCAACCGGGGGAGTAAACGACTCGGAGGAAAGGTTCACCCTGAGGTCAAAAACTAAACCCAACCGACAAGATAGACTCAAGTAGGTGTTGTGTTCAAGGATAGAATTTCCTTTGACAATGAAGATATGATACGTCTTTCGCATTCCTTATTCTTTTTAGATAAAAGAATACCTTTCTTGTTGTTTTAATGAGTCCAAGAAAGAATGAAAACTCAATAAGTCCAACCATGTAAAAAGTTTAACGAGCCCATGGGAGGAAGACTCAGGACCTTCTTCATTATTTATAGAGTTCGAAGAAGAGATAGAAGATTACTCTATATTACTGATCTCTGGATTTTAATATCGAGCTGAGATCTGTTCTTGCTCGCTGGTGTTTTCAATTTTAAGGAGTCTGAAAAACTTAAACAATAACTCCATATATCTGCTCGTGGATTTTAGTATCGAGCCCAAGCAGATTAATGCTCGCCGATGTTTTCCTGTTTATAGAGTCTGAAAAACTTAAACAATCCTCTTTTCGCCTATCTGTGGATTTTATATCGAGCCCGGATTGGTCTGTGCTCAGCGGTGTTTTCTTGTTTATAGAGTTGAAAAACTTAAACAGTCCTCTACTTCATCTCGTGGATTTCACATCGAGCCTGAGTAGGTGAATGCTCGCTTGGTATTTTCATGTTTAGAGAGCCTGAAAACCCTAAAGAAAGGCTCCAAAAGGTCCTTTTTCATACAGTTAGTCTCCTCCCCCGAAAAAGTATAAAACAATGGAAGAAGAACTCTTCTAGCGCATACAGAAGTATACCTAGAGTATACCTTTTCCATAGTTAATCCACCTAGGCCCGGAAAAGGGATAATTCTATACCTGAGTGGATGAGCCTTCGATTACTTTAACGAGCTCGAAGAGGACAAGCTTGCTCGACAATCTTGTTTAGGTTTAAATAGTCCAAACAAGGGCTTAAAATGACTTAAAGGTCAGCTTCTAGGATCATAGCTTCATACTCTGCCAAAACTAGGTCTTCAACAAAATATTAGTTGACGCGGCAAAAATCTCGAATGATATATGAATTTGAACTAGTTAACTAGTAGACAAGGTCTAACATCAAGAGTTTTTGAACTCAGGAGATTGATCCTACAAAAATTTAAAGGAAAATTGAGCTTGGATTAGTAATGCACCATATGTGTGTTCCAATTGATTAATTAGATATTTTGAAAATTTTGAAACTATAGAAAATTAAACAATGGTGGGTAAAAATCAAACTCCAATTCATATATATAATTTCATTTTAAAAAATCAATTTCCAAATTGTTTTGTAGAGCAAAGATTGGGGAAACCTTTTACAAATTTCAAATCTCCGTGGCGATCAAACCGAGCATCCAAACGCCGTTCTTCTTCCACCAAGTAAGTTAGAATTCACCCTACTTGCATTTTCATGGTTTAGTTTTCATTTTTTGAGCAAAAAATTGCTTGCAACGTGATGCTCACAGCCTTCACTGCGCGAGCGCTACTGTGTAACAACAGCAGTAGCGTATAAACACGATGGGCGCTACTGTGCTCAAGCAGAGTAGCGCCCATACATGACTGTGTAGTATACATAGTAGCGCTCATACTTGAAAACCTATATACAAGCGCCGAGACTCAAAAATTTTCATTTTTTGTGCAGGATGGTTCTTCAATGGAGGGAGAGAGAACATGAGGACATGGATAGGTTGGCCATGCAAGATCCGGCCACCCTCCACGCTCTCCGAAGGTGCAGTTTATTGAAGTTTTACCGAACCGTAAACATGAGGGCCTTAAACAAACTGTTTCGAAGACTTATTCAATATTGGGATGTGGATACCAATACTTTTGTCATCCGTGGGCAAACTTTGGAGCTTACAGTTGATGGCATATGTTTCATTACTGGTCTCTCACGGAGAGGAGATGTAATCAATCTGAAAGGGTCTTCTCGTGTGGGTGTAAGATCCGTGCAAGAGTACGTGAATACATATTGTGTTGTCGGAGCTGAGAAATCGGGAAGCCAAGTCTTGATTTCAACCATTGATGGCCTCCCTTTGAAAGTGATAGTGAGCATGATCAACCGAGTGGTAGGTAGTGTCCCACAACACTTAGCTTCCAGGAACTCTATGCATATTGGTGTACAATGCTTACACGGTCATGTCTATGATTGGTGTACTAGTTTACTGGCGAGCATGAAATCTCAATTGACAGGTTGCAAATCCGGTTCAATGAAGAATTTTGGGTATGGTAGTATTTTGTGTACTTTCTTCTTTGAGAGGATGCCTGCTATCAGTTTGGGGATGCCTCTACCTCAGGTTAACCCCCGTGAGCCCATACTAGGTCGTTGGGGTGACATATTCCTCCGCCAGTGTGGTGGGGAAAGTCACTATTGTTATCATACTGATGATTTCAGGGGGTGGTGGGAGAGGCAAGTGCCCGCTTTCGAGCAGTTTCCATATGCTGGATTGGATTTCCGTCATTATCCAGAACTGGTGCTTCCTCCAGGTGGAGCCTGGGGAAATATTGGTATGTTTAAATTTTGAGAATTATTTAATTTTTTCAAACTTTTTCAAGTATTTGATTTTTATAAATGAATTTTGAAGTTCTAATCAAGTGTCATATGCAGATCTTGGGCCTGTTCATCCTGAGGGACATCCTACCATCTTTGTGAGGCTAGCTAATATTGCTGCAGCAGATGCTATGTTGGGGACCCTAGAGAGAAAAATGAGTCGGTTGACTCACGAAGTTCCTGCATGCCGTATGGATTAGATACCTATTGATATGCAAGAATATGTTGTTGGGGTGCCCCCGGCATGGCTTAGGGTGTTGCAGAAGATAGCTAGGCTAGTCATATGCTATCGCAATGCAGTAGATGATGATGAGGTCCCTCCTTCTCCATAGGAGAGGAATACATTCTATGTATATATTTTTGAGGCTACTATGCCTAGTTTTTGTACTTTTATGACATGACTTGATAGACTTGTGACCCCCAAAACTCATATATTTTTTGATACAGTATCGGCTATATACGGTATCGGTTATTTACATGTGTATGTGTTTTATGTGTGTAATGTTGTTTATGACAATGTATGATGCAAATGCCAGTCTAACACATAGTTTGCTAATGAATCAGCTAATGTGTTTAAACTTCTTGGAATGTGTTCATATATAATAGAATCAAATTGTCTTTCCAATAGTCTAACTCATAGAAACTGATGTAGCAATCCTGGATCTCTAATCTGATAGACACATGTTAACTGAAATACAATTAATTGTGAGTCAAGTCTTACCTCCAAATGTGAAATGCCATGACTGAGAGCATCTCGGAGAAGTTCTATAACTGCACTGTATTCAGCCACATTATTCGTGGTAGGACCTAAACAAACCCCCCCGAAGAGATAAGTTGGCCAGCGGGTGAATAAATGACCCAAGCTGCTACAGCCAACTGACAGGTGTGGCAACTGGTGCCATCAGCAAATCCTAAGAAATGTTCGGTTGACATCTGGTACACGAAACGAAAAACACACATAAGATTACCTAACGAGCATAACAAAAACTAGCTTTACAAAAAATATACAGCTATGTTACAAGAAAAAGTACTTCAGCCTAAGCGTATTACTTCTTCAGGTAGAGCCCATTTCTAGGCTCGACCAACTTATTACCTTCATAGTCTATCAGTTCATAGGCGCCTTTCTTTAATACTTTGGAAATTATAAAAGGTCCGAGCCACCTGGATTTGAATTTGCCAGGTCCTAAGGGTTCTTTGTCTTGATCCCAAAGTAGGACCAAGTCTCCTTCAATGAAAACCCTAGGTTTGACGGATTTGTCGTACTGTCCTTTGACTCATTTTTTGCGGACCTCGTTTGTTGTGAGCGCGTCGCGGCACTGTTCATCCAAATGTTCTAAGTGTAACAAACGTTCTTCTAGTATTGAAGTATCTGGTAGTAACTGAACTGCTAGTTTTAGCGAAGGAATCTTGCATTCAATCGGTACGACTGCTTCTATCCCATGCACAAGTTGGAAGGGAGAGAAACCGGTAACAGTCTTAATGTTGGCTCGGTATGCCCAAAGAGCCGAGTACAACATGATGTGCTAGTTGTTTCGACTGGCATTAACAGTTCTCTGCAATATAACTTTTAGAGTTTTGTTCACTACTTCAACTTGTCCATTCGCTTGTGGATAGTATGAAGACGAATGTTCTTGTCGAAAACCAAGCATTGTATACAACTCAGTCATCATGTGATTTTGGAAATGCCTTCCATGATCGATCACTATCTCTTTAGGTATGCCAAACCGTGCAATAATTTGATTAAACACGAAATAAGCGGCAGTTTCTCCATCTGCCTTAACAGTAGGCATTGCCTCTGCCCACTTAGTAAAGTATTCAACGGCAACAATGATGTAATGATGTCCTCCAGCCGAAGCTGGATTGCATGTCATGTAATCAACCCCCCATTTTGTGAAGGGACCTGCTGTAATTATAGGATGAAGAGGATCTAGGTGTGCCCTCATTTTCTTAGTGAAAAACTAACACGGTCGACAGCGTTTCACTGCTTCCACACAATCTTCAAAGATCGTGGGCCAAAAATATCCAGCACGCAGTATCTTCTAAGTTGTTGCCAACCCGGAAAGATGTCCCCCACAAACTCCACTGTGGGCATCATTTAATACTGCTTCGGCTTCTTCTCGAGTTAAGCAGTGTCATAAAATGGAATCTACCCCACGTCGATATAAAGTATCTGAAATGATAAGGTAGTTATTCACATGGATTTTGAGCTTGCGTCGCTCTTCTCGAGAAAAAGTGGTAGGACACCTCAGAGTTTGGAGATATACTAAGATATCTCTGTACCATGGGTCAGAGGAACCAATGAGGAAGATATGTTCGTCTGGGAATGATGATTCTTCCTCAATGTATTCTATGTCACCTGGAAATTCTGAGATTAACTCAGTGAACACTAGTGATTTTCTTGACTTGGCTGATTGGAAGACCAAATCGAACTCCTGTAGGATTACAATCCATTTATTATATTTCCCACCAATGATTCATTGGGTGAGAACGTACTGGAAAGGATTGACTTCTGCTATCACAGTAGTAGTTCGTAAAAGTATATAGTGACGAAGCCTCTGTACCGCATAGACCGCGGCAAGTGCTAACTTCTCAACGTGCGAGTATTTAACCTTAGGGGCTATCAATGCGCGAGAAATATAGTAAACAACATGTTCTTGGAGCATATCGTCTTCCTGAACCAAAACTATACCAATTGTATTAAGAGACACTGCCAGATATAAAAGAAAATCTTTTGAGTAGTCTGGTGGGCTCAACAAGAGTTCTGAAAGGAGTGCCTTTTTCAAGGCTTCAAAGGATGCTTGAGCAGCCTCGTGCCACAAAAAGCAGGAGTCTTATTTGAGTAGCCTCATAAAACCTTTGGTAATTTTAGCATAGTTTATGATGAATCGCCGTAAGAAATTAGACATGCCTTGCAGACTTTGAATTTGTCGCAAGGTGCGAGGAGGAGGCAGATTTACAATCGCCTCTACTTTCAGCAGGTCGACCATTATGCCATGACTGGAGACAATGAATCCCAGTAGATGCCCCGATTCGACACAAAACACACACTTAGTAGGATTCAAACGAATCTTATATCGTCTGCATCTTTCAAACACTTGTCTAATATGGGCTGGATGATCCTGTCTCTTTCGAGATCGCGTTGGGAGATCATCCAGGTAAGGTTCTACAATGTGTTTGATATCATGAAAAGCAAAATTTATCGCACGTTGGAAGGTAGCTCCAGCATTCTTCAAACCAAATGGAATTTTTCGATAAGCGAAGGTGCCCCACGGGAAAATGAAAGATGTTTTATGCTGGTCTTCGGGTTTGATTTCTATTTGATTGTATCCCGAAAAACCGTCCATGAAAGAGAACATCTCATGTCCCGCACAAGCATCTATGATTTGATCGATAAATGGTGTGGGACAGTTGTCTTTCATACAAGCTTTGTTCAAATCCCGGAAGTCAGTACAGACTCTAATAGTACCTTGCTTCTTATCAACCAGGACAGGGTTTGAAACCCATTCCGTCATGTCAATCGGATAAATGAAACCGACTTTAAGCAATTTTTTAACCTCTACCTTGATGGCGGCCGCTTTTCTAGGGTTCATGGGATGGAGCTTTTCTCTCACAGGTTTTGTGTTAGGGTATGTCATGATGACATGCTCCACGATGGCTGGGTCAATACCTGGCATCTCCTCATATGACCAGGCAAAAAACATCGCGGAATTCTTTAAAAAGTTTTGTATACAGAGCGATCTCTTCTTGAGAACAGTTTGCACCAATAAAAATGTTTTCCACGACCCCGGGTTTGGTGGAAATGTTGATTGAAATTATTCTCGATATATTGGCCATATTTCCTTCAGCATAAACAGCTCTCGAAGTAGAAGGAAAAGATGAAAAATCAACCAATACACTGGGTCTCACAGGCAATTCTCCTCTCTCAATCCTGTCTAGATCTGGAAGCATGTAGGACCTATGATGCATATGTTCCCAAGGTTGGTCCAGGCCCATCATGACTTCTAAGATGGCTTCATCAGATGGCAAAACCGTATCTAAACAATTAAACGAGTGAGTGGAATTCAGTGACCATGCCAGAGCATAGTCCATATCTGACTCAACAGAGACTGGTGGAGTCATGATATGTTCCATTGCAATGTGTTGAGTTTCCATATAGGCCACTTCTGCAATGGATGGAGGCACAAAAGGTTCTGATGTAGTAGGAAGGATCCAAGGATCAGTTCTTAAACCAACCGTGAATGTTTCGGTAGTAGTACCCACATCAAAACGCATAAAAAGAACATGGGAGGGGAGGTCGAAAGTTCCTATTAACGACCCATACAGCCCTGCTCCTAAACTCTCATTAACCGGGGCGGTTTGATCAACTAATGGAACTGTGGTTTCCGAAGAAGTCTGGTTGTTTCTCTGAGTGAAAGAAAGTTGATCGACTGTAATGATCTTACCTTCAAATGGGAACATAACAACTCGAAAAACTGCTGATGCAATGGCTCACATGGCATATGTCCAACTCCTGCCCAATAACATATTGTAATCAAGCGGAGCGTCCAGAACTTCTACTTCTACAACAACTGTCTTATCGGGCAATGTGACATCAAATGATGGCAAAACTCCATGTGGACGGAAAGTTCTGCCATCAAATGCAGTAAGCAGTGTGTTATAAGGGGCTAACTCAGGAGAACCTAAAGCTTTCCAATAGGAAATTGACATTACGCAAGTCGACGCACCCTCATCTACTACAGCTCGTCTAATGGTCATTGGACCATGAACGACTTCAATCTGAAGGGCAACGTGGTAGGGAAACCGGTATTTGACATCAGTCATATCAAATCGCGTAGACATGTTAGAGGATTCCATACTTCCAATAGCTGCCAGAAGTGCATTCCGTTGTAAAGGACAACTTTGCAAGACTTCTAAAGTAGACATGGCACAAGGGGTCTGGGCTAAATCTTCAACCACGTTGTAGTTGGAAGCAGCCCAAGTGTTGGGATTGTGCGATGCCCGTTTCAAGACACCTTTTGGAATCTTGGGCATTGGGTCCACAGGTATGTGGAGTGGAGTGGAGGATTCTGGAATCTCTTTATCTTTTTTCTGTGCATCCGGGGTATAGTTCCTGGCTCTAGTTTGTAAGAGTGAATCCGAATTAACCATGTTAATAAAAGTTTGATCAACCGTAGCATGTGTAGTGCCCCCAGTGTTGGAGGTGCCAGAAGTTGAGCTCTACCCTTTAGGGAATGGATCTTTCAGGACGACAGGCTTCTTTTCTCTTAAGAGTTTCTGGGCTTCTTCAAGCAGAGGGCATTGGTGAGTAAGGTGGTCCTGTTTGCAAAGTTTACAAGGGAACTTCACCTTCTTTTCCCCTTTTTTACCCTCTTTGGCATTCTCTTTTTTGGGCTTTTGTTGGTTCCCCTCTCCTTTCTTGCCCTTCTTTTTGTTATTGGGTTGCTGAGGGCCCTTTTTATTGTTTTGAACCTGATTGACAGGCTCAGAAGTAGAAGGAGGGGTTGTGACGGAAGAAACATCTACAGTCGACTGTTTGACAAATAAGGCATGAACCTGTTTGGTCAATGCTTCGAAAGCTACAGATTCAATTGATCCCACTATGCCGTCAGCATGTGGTCCAGGTTTAGGTCTACTCACATCGGTATTCAATCGCGGTGCATCAGGTATAATCTCATACAATAACCCTGATTGTGCATAAACGAGATCTAACTGCTGGGTCTGTAGGATGGCTTCTTCCTCGTTAGATACTCCAGATGTAGCTACTTCCTTAGAAATATAAGGAAGGAGTGATTTCAAATACCACTCAAGAAAGAATTCTGGAGGTATGTTGGCCTTAATGAGCCTCTTCCGTCTTCGCCACTCCTGAATGTGGTTAGATAAATTAGTGGCTTTATTTTGCCTAAATGTAGACAAAAGGTCTGTTCCAGCATCATACCGAACAGGAAGCTGGAAGTGATTCAAAAAGACAGTCGTGAGATCCCCAAAATTAGAGAATGTAGCTGCAGGTAATTCAATGTACCATTTGGCTGCAGCACCGGTTAAATTCCTTTGGAACAGTCTCAGTCTAATGGAATCTTCATTTAATGAATTCGAGGAACACCATAAGTGGAAAGTAGTGACATGGTCACCAGGGTCTTCACCTGCTTTGCCTTCGAACTTTGGAATGTCCAAGGGTAACTTGGTGGGAACTGATGGCCATGTAGCATTATGACACACTGGATCGTTGGTCAGTTTGGAAAGATATGGCAAATTTAAAGTTGCCAGAAATGGTAAACGAGGCTGGTAAGACGGTACTTGATAAGCTGGGGTTGAAAAAGGGGAACCACCCATAGTTTGACCCATGAACTGCTGGTAGGGGTTTCCCCTAGCCGTCTGCTGGTAGGGGTTTCCCCCAACCATTTGTTGATAAGGGTTTCCCCCGACCATATGTTGATAGGAGTTTCCACCTACCATCTGTTGATAGGGGTTTCCCCCGGCTACTTGTTGGTAGGGGTTTCCCCCTGCCATCTGTTGTTGCGCGAAAGAGTTATTGAAATTTCCCCACCCATACAAAAGTGGATTAGTGCTCTATGGGTTCATCCACTGTGGCTGGGTGTTAGCCCCGCCATATTGTTGGTTAAAAATATTACCCCCTCCCCCTGAAAATAAGGAAAAAGGGACATTACCTGCAGGCATATTACATTGATTCATGTTGGGACCTGCAAAGGTATTAAAACCAGTGGTAGCTGATGTAGATGGTGCAGTCATGGTACTCATGACAGGCACGGTTGCAGAAGCACTTGGTCCTACAACAGGTGTGGAAATCCAAGTACTAGGTATCTGATATAACGGTTGAAAAGTAGGAGGTGGTACAAAGTTGGCTGTACTGCTAGGTCCAACAGTAGGTGTAGAGATAAATGACATCGTTGTTGAACTTGGCATACCTAATGTACCAGTATTAAAATTGAAAGATGGAGTAGACACAGAGGTTGTATGTGCCTGACTCGATGTAGCAGTAAAAGAAGGATTTACTGTATTAGTGTTCATACCTAAGGTGGGAGTTTGGGGAACTCCCTGTTCACCTCCTAGAGTAGACATCGGATGTCTGGGCAAGGAATTATCTGCACTGTAATGGGGTTGTTGGAAACCAACAGGTGACAGAAGCAGAATTCTAGTGCTGGTCATAGGAGGATTGAAAGGAGTGCTATACTTCGCAGAAGTAAGATCTTCAATCTCAACTGAACTAAAGTATCGTTGATCTGGGGTACCTGGTTGTGGTTCCTCAGGAACCTCTATTTCAGGATTTTCTGTTGCTGTTTGTTGTTCTTTAGGAAACTCAACTTCAGGTGGTAATTCCTCAGGAATTCCTATTTCAGGATTTTCTATTGTAAGAATTTCCTCAGGAAATTTTGTTTCAGGAGTAATTTCTGAAGAAATACCGGGGTTTACCCGCTGTCGTCTAGCTGGTTGTAAAGGTTTTGTTTTAAGTGGTGGAAGGTTTTGAAACCTTCTTGATCTACGAAGTTCTTGATTCTCCGTGATTATATATATAAAATAACAGACTAGAACCTAGTGGTCACTACAACTAGCGGGTAAACAACACGCCAACTAAAAAGTCCTAAGTATGCAAACCAAGCAAACAAGGTGCCTTCCGGAGAAGAGTCTGAGATGATGAGGGCCCAGAACAGATCAACGAAGGAAGAAGGACAGTTACCCGGGGTCCACAATACAATGACTAAGGGTGCAAGCGCTGGAATCACCCAACCTCCCTCCCAAAGACCTGCAAGGGATTTCCTCCCACGTCTGTCTTAGGTACAGCAGATATACCATCTGCTATCACCTGTGTATGAACCTAAAGTCAGATACTAAGGATACCACAACACCGAAAACTCCTCAGGGAACAGTCACCGGTCGAATCATAAAGCGTGGGCAGGGTAACTAAGCCCGAAACTCTAAAGAGTCCCCATACGCGATCCAATCCTGGCGTATGCTCGAAACAGAAAGTAGGAGGAGTATTCCCAACAATCTGATCTCGCAATGACCTACTGCATAGATCCCAGGAAAGCTTTGAGTGAAATGGATTTACCTGTGATAGTCGAACTACGATTTTTGCGTAATGTGTGATCTTGAGTGGTTTAAGGTGATTTAAACTCAAGATCCTAACCAAGACTAGTTGGTGTAGTGTATCCCTAAAAAAGAAAATTTGTTTCTATTTCATTTTATTAAAAAAAAATTTAGGGCTGTTATTACTCAAAAGGTAGTGTTTTTGTGTGGCGTGGTTGCAACAGGAAAACAAAAGTGCATAAATTCAAACTTTCTACAACAAAGCTCTTTTTATTTTTTCATTTACTTCTTTTCCAAACTGAAAAACTAAGTAAATCTACTTAAGTCTCTTTTTGTTTTCTTTTTTGAAATTGTACAAAATAACCTACGCTATCTTGTAACAAAAATTCAGCCTTATTAAACTTAAAGTACCAAATTTTTGCTTTTTCAGTTATCATAAACAAAAAAGAACTATAAACATGGAAACAAAAATAAGACTTGTGTGCAAATGTGTAAGTACAGCTAAAAATGGTTTTTAAGCTTATAGCTGTCAAGGCACTAGCTCAAAAAAGACTTGACCTACAGGTTTTTTGCAAAGAAAAAGCCTCTAAACTCAGAAACAAAGTGGGAGAAAACAAAGGATATAGATACAAAAGGACTGACCTAAAGCATCTAGCCCTAGTAAGACCACTATGCCAAGCAAAAAGTAGACAAGCAAGCTGCCAATTACCCTACTAACACAAAGAACTGAGAAATGAATCAGCCTAAAGCACTTTAAATACACTTGAAACCAGAAAAGACAATAAGTCTAGGAAGATTGGAAATCAACAAGTTCGGAAGACACCCTAGAGGCTCTAAAACGGGCCAAACCCTAAAACAAAGGATAGGATGAGTAAAGAGCAGACAAACGTTGCCACAAACAACAGATACAAAAGTATGCAGGTTTGTAAACCAGCAACATACAGTCAGGGCCTAAAAAAGTGGAAGTGCTCACCGCAAAACACAACCTAGTCTTCCAAAAAGTTATACACAGTCCAAACATTCCAGAGGTAAACAAGTGATTCAAAAGATGGAAAAAAGACTCAAAGAAAGGTGCTATGACTTAAACAAAAGTTAAAAACCTCATACACCAGTCAAGGAGACCTAAAAGCAAAGTCAGCAAACCACCAAAAGGCTAAAAACTCAAGCAGACCACTAACAGAAAGCTTTAGGAAATGTACCCTACTATGCAGTAGGGAAACTCGCGCCCCTGCAGAGATGGGCGCTACTATATGTATAGCACAGTAGCGTATGGGCGCTACTGTATGTACAACAAAGTAGCGCTCATATCTCAAAAGTTTAAAAACTGACTTTGAAAGATACACAAAGACTGATGGAAGCAGAGAAAAACAGGCAATGGATACCTACAGGGTTTCTCAACACATCAAAGAAGTCAAGAAAATTCTGGGAAGGCAAACAAGAAAAAGTTTCCTAGAGCAAAAACTCAACTCTCCCCAGCGGAGTCGCCAGTCTGTTAGCGGGCAAATCTACCCTATAGCAAGGAAACTAATGCTATCAACTTGGATGGGGTGACAGGTAAGTGTATTAGATGTATTGCAGAAATGTTTATGAAAAGAAATGAGTTTTGGACCTTGAGAACATACCTTTTAACCAGCGTTTGATCCCTCGCTCAGTCCTAAAATCCACCTTCTATTCAGTAAACCTGCAAGAAAAACACCTTTCTCAGCGTATCTTGGACAATATATAAAGCTTGAAAGAAACAAAAACAATGTTTAACATTCGATATTGACCAAAACAGATCCAAATTAAGATGTTATTTCAGAAAACATTCAAGTTGGAACAAGAAAGACACTTCCACCTTTATTGTCAAAAGTAAATTGATGTACAAGTATACCTGACTTTATGACAGGCTCCTGCAGCTTGATTCTGGGCTCTTGCTCTTCTCTGGCTTGGATATCTTCAGCATCAACTCCTCCAATGCAAGCTTCTTCTTTAGATCTCTATGTTTCTAAGTTTCTCCATTAATCCATCTAACCTTTCTCTTTAGTCTTCCTTGTATTTATAGGATTAGAGAAGTAGTTCAGGTCGATGTATGGTTATGGAGGAAGTTGGGGAAGTTGGGAAACTACCAGCAACTAATCCTCCTCCAGAAATTAATTATTTTTTAATCATCTTTTGAGATATACGCTGCTATTGTACAGTGAAGTAGCGTTTAGGGCGCTACTATGGTACTTGTCAACTAGCGCTCATTGAGTTTTAAATGTTGAGTGCTACTATGATAAGAAGGAGTAGCGCTCATAAGGCTTTGAGTGCTACTATTATACACTGGAGTAGCGTATAGGCGCTAGTCTCTTTAAGTAGAGTAGCGCTCATATATCAGAATGATATTTTATGGTTTTTCCAGTAATGTCAGGAAATGGAGTAAGTCAAAGTATCATCTAGGGTCAACATGCTCCTCCATCCCAGTTGTCCTTTTGTGTGATCAACAGCTCAAAGTGATCACAAACGGAGAGGTGCAAGTTTGACCTATAACACACACACACACACATATATATATATATATATATATATTCATATTATTTAGTTATATTAAAGAAAACTTTTTCAAATAGTTGATATTTTAAGGTTCAATTAATTTTCTTTTGAGGTGTTGTGTTTTGTAATAAAAAGGTTATATTTGATGCATTTTTGGAAAAAGCAAAGTAAATTCTAATGATTATCCACCAAAATTTAATGATTATCCACCAAAATTTAGGGAGTATTTATAGAACAAGCTGAGTTTTTGGATATAGAGTAGTGACCCTACAAATTATCTTATTGTTGGATGTTTTCCTTCCTCAACATATGTGCATGCGATTAATTTCCCAAAGAGGTTTAATCGCTTGAGATCTTTCATCCTTCACTTTTTTTTTTCCGCGAAAAAAAAACATACTATTGTTATTCAAATAGCTGAATCAAATAGTACAAATTAGACTCTAGCATAGGCAGGATCCACTTACAACTCAAGAATTACAGTCTATAATCCCTAAAAGATGCTAAACCATCAAATGATGGGCTTCAAACCAAAAGTACCAGCTAAAGTTCACATAGGGACTTAACAAAATATAGACATGCCAACAGTCTAAAAGATCATAATGTAGAGAAGTAGAAGAGTCAAAGCATAATGTTATATGATCCTGCATTGATAACCGAATGATCCCAGCATTCCTCCCAAAGCACAAAATACTGAACCCCATCCAGTGCCAGCTTTGACTGCCGATCTGCTAACTCATTGTGTTCTCTATAGATATGTTCCAGTGAAAAGGAGCAAAAAGACCGAAGTACCTCTTTAATCCTTCTGCACCAGCCATCAAGTTCCAAAACATTGATGTCAAATTCTCCCCTAGCCCATTTTATGGTGACACGTGAGTCTCCATAGATTTTGATCCTTGGAAGCCCAAAGATATGAGCTACCTTGACCACACACCATAACGCCAGCAACTCTGCCTTCATATTCGAACCTCTTCCACATTTAAGATGAAGTAAAAACTGATGATGTTGATTAATTATAATCACCCCGCCCGCACCGCAATTAAGATAGGTTCAAACAAATTAAACTGGAAGCCACCAATATACTTATGTACAGGGGCGACATCCTGGGATTGAAATTGCAAATACAGTGAGAGTATGGCCCTGTAGGTTCCAAAAATGTCAGGTTGCAGATCTTCAAAGCTGGCTCTGTTTCTCATAGACCACACAACCCAGTACATGAAGATCGGCAATGTAGCATATGGCTTACAATTTTGCATCCAATCTTTCAGGCAAATGTCAAGAGTGTAACCCTTCCAAACATAGCTAATACCGAAAATGTGATAGAGCTTGTCCAAAATTGAAACTGTAAAGGGACAGTCAATAAAAAGATGCAAGCTAGTTTCCATATGTGTCTTACATAAAATACAACGATTGGGCCCGACCCAGCCTAGCAATAATAAATTATCCCATGTCTTTAAACGGTTCATCAGTAGGAGCCAACAAAAACATTTTAATTTCAGACGAAAATTCCACTGCCAGACCTTTAAATACCACCAATGGTTGGGGAAAATATAGCGCCTATGTATCATACAATCATATGCAGTCTGTGCCGTAATAGTACCTGTAGCCATGTTTCCCAACCCACCATAGTCAAAGCAGACCGCTTAAGGCCACCATTCCATAAAAAATTGAAAATAAGCCTTCTCAAGGAGTTAATCACCGATCGAGGAACAGTGAGAAGCGAGAACCAGTAGACAGGCAATCCCACCAGAACTGATTTAGCTAGATTTAACTTGCCACCAATGGAGAGTAGTCGGTATGTCCAATGCATAATGCAGGATTCAAAACACTTAACCAACCAATCCCAATCCTTAACCAGGTACCCATTGGGTTTCAAAAGAAAACCCAAGTAAGAGAAACCATCAATAATCTTATTACAGTTGTAAGGGACAACAGACTGGATATCAGATAACCTAACATCATCCACCATAAATTGATAAAGGTTGGACTTCCGCAAGCTCACTCTCATACCTAAGGCTTTGCAGAAAAGCTCAGTAATATTCTGGAGGGATATCCACTCATCCAACGATGCAGTTCCGGCAATGAGAACATCATCAACGAAGAGAACATGTGATAAATAGAAATCCATGGTAATTTTAATGCCTTTAAACTTACCATGTTCTCTAGCTTTCTGAATTAACCTGCTTAAACCATCCATTACAAGGATAAATAACATAGGAGACATCGAACATCCTTGACGGATCCCCCTCGAGCAGCTAAAGAAGGACGTAGGAGAGCCATTGATGAGAACTGAAATATTCATAGTATTAACACACGCCATGATCCATTGAATAGCTAAAGCTAGCACACCAATTTGTATAAGTAGAATCCTCAGAAAATCCCAATTCACATGATCAAAGGCCTTTTCAAGATCCAATTTAAGCAGGATGGCACTATGTTTTTTTTAATAGAATGTATCAATTCTTGAACAATACCAACAGCGTCATGTATCTGCCGACCCTGGAGGAAGCCGAACTGTTCAGGAGAGATAAATTGTGAAAAGACAGGCTTTAATTGGCTCGGAATGATCTTGGACACAATTTTGTATGCCAGATTACACAGTTTAATAGGTCTAAAATCAGCAAAGGTTTCCAGATCATTCACCTTTGAAATAAGAGTTAAGAAAGTAGAGTTTAAAGCTCCAGAAAGATACCCGTGGCATCTAGTATAATCAACCATATTGACAATATCTTCTCCCATGATATCCAGAAAATGTAGAAAAATTTCCACCGTCCAGCCATCCGGGCCTGGACTTTTCTCCTTAGCGAATAATTTAAGAATACATTCCACTTCAGCCAGTGTAACAACTGAACATAACTTATCAGCATCCGCTTGGTCAAGGAAACGAGGAAAGAGCCGAGCAACTTGTAATTGAGAGATCAGATCACATTTTTTATCATCAGAATAGATATGTGAGAAATGCTTATGAGCTAATGCCTGCAACTCCCCAGTACCAGCATAGACAGCTCCATCATCATCAGCTAGCTTCCAATGTGAGTTATTATTCCTTCTAGCAGAGGCATACTTATGAAAAAATCTAGAATTTTTATCGCCCACCTTCACCCATAGAGCCCTGCTTTTTAACCTCCATTCCTTCTCCTCCATCAAGTAAATCCTGTCCTTCTTGGCTTCTAAATTTTTTAACCGATCCAGTTCCAAGCCCATAAGTGGGCACTCGATATTAAGAAGATAGAGTTGTTGCAATTGGGATTCCACCTCAGTCAGCAACTTCTTATCCAACCATTTTTTCGAGTGTATCCATTGTGAAACCTCATCCTTCAAGATCTTAAGTTTGAAACAAAAAATATCTATAGGATTCAAATCCGAATCAATGCTAGCTCTAGTCCACACATCCCTCACCAAACGATCAAAATCCTCATTGCATAGCCAGGAGCAATCAAACTTAAATGGGGAATGTGAAGACAGAAAATCCTCCTCCAATTGTAAGAATATCGGCCAATGGTCTGATACTTTATTTCTGCCAACCCAGGACCGTTACCGGCTGCAATTCTCCAACAAAGCAACATTTACAAGAAATTTATCCAATCGCTTGTGTATGCCTTCATCCCCAGCTCGGCCGTTTGACCAGGTAGGGACAAGTTTCCCTGTACACACATCAATAAGATCGTTGTTAATGAGAAATTCCGAAAAGAAATGTGCCAAATCATCCAGTCTCGCCTTAGTTCCCCAAACTTCCTGAGCCAGTCTGGTGAAATTGAGATCACTCGCTAGAATAAAGTTACTTCTATCCATGATGCCAGAGGACTGAAGTCCCAACCAAAAAAATTCCTGGTTTTCGTAAGGGGCGTAACAGTTCAGCAGAGAAAAATGCAGATCTGAAGCCTTGCAGCAACCTTCCAACAATATACCCCAAGAGGTCCAAAAGGGACAGAGACAATATACCCTAGGGTCCCAGGCCACTGCCAGACCATTGGAGCTAACAGCGGAGATCTCCCACCCAGGAACCACCCCAGCCAGTTTAGAGATGGCTACATAATCATCACACATGGTTTCTTGAAGTAATAAAATACTAGGCGGGGAAGTAGAAATAAGGTTGGACAGGGCCCTTCCCCTGGAAACCCGCCCCAACCCTCGAATGTTAAGAGAACAGATAGACATTAGGGAGCATTGTCGCGGGGGATAGTTGCTCCAAGGCCCCCAACAGTAACCGACAAATCCGCCTTACCCTTCCCAACTTCCACAAAACTGGAAACAATATTCGGCAAAGTATCAAAAGTCCTCAAACGCTCAGACAAAGGGTTAAAATCCGACCCCAAATCCTCTGAATAACCTTTAGCCTTCCTAGCATAATTCTTCACCTTCCTAATGGTGACATTTTGGAACTTGGCAGCGGTGACCGATGAAACCCTCGGGTTGACAGAAGGGGTTTTCAAAAAAATGGGTAGAGGGGTAATAACATCCGAGGATGGAGTGCAGCCAGTCTCGGTCAAAGTAGCATTATCACTGAGAGTAGACGGACCCAGCTCCTGGCAGACAATGGAAGGATCATCAGACCCCGGTTGAGGAACGAAAAATCCCAAATCACAAGAAGGGAAGTCAGACTCAAAGCCGTTAGAATCCCCCGCAACCCCATAGCCCAAAACAGAGACCTGCCATCGATCACAAAGTGAAACCAAAGGACAATCAGTGTCAGAATGAGGCTTATCTAGGTTCCCAAACAACCCCCGACAAAGTCCAGAATTGGCAAATGGTGGGACAGAGGTCAAGACCCTCTCATGACCCTTACAAATCGAAATATCCCCTGAGGCCAGCTTTTTATCCAGAATATCATCAGCGGCTTGTGCTAATAAAAGATCTTCCTCTGGAATGTAAGGAATAGGGGAACCAATATGTGGAATGGACTTACCCGGAGTGTCAGCAAAAGGAGTGTTGTCCAAGCTAGAAGAAGCTTGAGTCGAAGAACCTGAGTTATCATAGGAGCGCCACCAGTGAGCCTGGAGCCTAACTTCTGGACATTTTGCAAGAATATGACCCGTCCGAAGGCAATAGTGACATCGAAAAGGAACCCGAAAGTAATCGAGGCGCTTCCTCCAGACCCTAGTGCCCCAAGCTAATTCAACTTCTTCTGGTAACCCTTTGGCCATCTCGAATTCTACCATAACACGTGCTAACCGCCTATCAAAGCTATGAAGGGATGAGTCCAGACGAACAAACCTACCCACTGAATTGGCAATTCCCATCAATACATTTTTCGACCAAATTTCTATCGGAAGGCTAGGTATGATCATCCAGGGATGTCTAAAGCTTTGAACCTCCCTCATAGGATCAAACGTAAGATGCCCCTTCTTAAGACAGAGGGAGCCATCTTTGAAGCTCCAGAACCTTTGTAATATTAACCCAACATGCGTAGAGTTTGAAAATATAAACATCATCCACCCATTGATAAGCTGCAAAACCCTAGGCATATCCCCCGTAATTGGTAACCAAGTCTTACGGACCCACTCCACCAGGTCCTTCTGCTCGGCCCCGGTGAACTCAAGACGTCCAACGATGGCACGGCTGCTAAGCATTTCAATACGGTCTAGGTTAGTCTCCAAAGGGATCTCGTGGCGAATCAAACCCTCCCTCACCTTCAACGATTTGGCCGCTCTGCGATTCTGGGCCTTCCGTCCATTAAATCTTACCGGCCACTTAGTCTGCGACGGAACAGTAGGAAGGGGCTTCGTAGAAACCCCTAGAGCGCAAGTATCAGCACCACCAGAAGCCCTTCTCGACAGTTCGGAGGAGAATGGAAGAGGGGAATCAAAGTCCACCCCTATCGGGGGAAACCCTAATTTTCTGTGCCGGTGACCCATCAGTAACTGACACCGAAAACTAGCATCTGTCCTTGTCAAACGTCAGTTAACAGTGTAGCTCACCGGAGCAAAGGCAATCCAGTTAATAACCGGATATGCCACAGACACACGACCCTGAAAACTGGTCACAGAGCAAGGAAAGACTAGTGAGAAGCTTCCAAAAACCGACCAAGTACGTTGAGAGAGGAATCCACCGGACACCAAGCACTAAGGCGAGTCACCCCAGAAAACAGAGAACAGGGTTACATAAGCACCTAAGTTCAACACGTGAACTCCACCATACGCCCAAACTTCCCTCTTTTTTTATACTTGGTAGGTATTGGGCTGGTTCTAGCAGAACCAGCTTGACTCCAAGTCTCCTATGCTCAAAACTGAACCTTCGGAGCTCCATGCTTAGTCTTCCACAGTACAACAAAACTAGAAACCCTAGGAGCCATGCTTCCACTCTTCCAGGTAGACTTAAAGTTTCATCTTCACTTATATGGTAACATGTGAGACTCTTCTTTTTAATAATATTTTCTATATACATTCAAATATGTATATATAATTTCTATATACATAAGAATATATGAGATAAATCCATCCATAATTCCTATATGCATAAGAATATATGAGATAAATCCATCTAGTTGCATTGATTTAAACAATAATTTATAGAAAAGTGATATAATACATTGATTTTAAAATGATGACTCTCAGTGATTTCAATAATGATACACAATATAAACCGTCATTGATATAAACTTAAATAATGATTTATAAAACGAAAAACAATGATACATTGTTTTGATTTTAAAAACAACGCAAGCAAAAGATACATTGCATTGAGTGTAAAATGGTGGAATGAGACATAGGTGGTAAAAGAAATTTAATTAAATAATTATTAATAAAGATAAATTTCATTAATTAAAATATATAAAATATTTAATATGTTGATTTAAATAATATTATATAAAAGATATTTATGATATTATGTAAATAATCTTATGCTTCTATCTCAACAATGATATATAATACAAAACTATTTTAAAATGTAATATTATAATATTGTAAAATAATTTTTTAGTAAAAAGTTATTATATGTGATCTGGATGATGATTTGTATATTTGAAAGTCTATTATATTAAAATGTTAATATATATACATTATAGCTTAATAGAATTTCGAAAATACTTTACTATCAACAATGATCTATAGTACAAAACTATTTTAAAATGCAATATTATAACATTGCAAAATAATTTTTTAAGTTAAAAAAATCATTATATGTGATCTCATCATTATGATTTGCATATTAGAAGGTCCTTTATACTTCATTGTTAAAATGTTAATATATACACATTATATTGGTTAATAGAATTTAGAAAATATTTTATTGTCAATAATGATTTACACCACAAAACTATTTTAAAATGCAATATTATAACATTGCAAAATAAATTTTTTAAGCTAAAAAGTCATTATATATGATCTCATTATTATGATAATTTACATATTAGAATTCCCATTATACTTTATTGTTAAAATGTTAATATATGTACATCATATTGTTTAATAAAATTTCAAAAATACTTTATTATAACAATTATCTACAACACAACAACACTATTTTAAAATGCAATATTATAACATTGTAAAATATTTTTTTAGTTAAAAAGTCATTTTAATATTAAAATATTAATATATACATATTATATGCTTAATAGAATTTCAAAAATACTTTATTGTTACATTGTTAATATATATACATATTTTATTTTTGTAAAAAATATAAAATGAATTTCTTCTATGGAAATGAACTTAGCTTCATCTTTACTGCTGATGAGCTCTAAAACTTGAAAATAATTAAATTCACTAAAATGTAACAAACAAACAAACAACTTAAAATTATATAATATAGATTTTATCCAATCAACATAAACTACCAGATCGATTTAAAGTAGTCCACACAAACAACCAACTTTATATATGTAAAAATATTATTTTTTTATTGTCACTTTTCTCTTTCTACTCAAGTACCTACATTATGCTTTCAAATATGCTATTATCTCCTTTGTTTTCTTCATTCTTACGGGTCGAGCCCGAGATACTCCTCGTATAGCTACGAGATATTATTTTTATTTCTCATGATCAGTATGAGAGCTTAACAAGAGTTTTATCCTTTCATATATATATATTTAGCTGTCACGCTCACAGAAGTCGAAGTTGTAGAGATGAGAATCCAGGCGAGGTCGCGCCATTGCAACGAGAGGGTTTGTTTTGGGGGTCGACAACCCAAACGTCTCGCCCATATCCAACTCCTCGGGGCTCTGCTCATCAGGCAGATACCAGTGGAATCCATGGATCAGATTGGCCAAACCCAAATGAACTACTTTCAGCCCCAGATTATACCCCGGACACATCCTCCTCCCGGTCCCGAATGGCAGGAGCTCGTAATCTCTGCCCTTCACGTCCAACGCGCTTCCTTGAAATCTCTCAGGTCGGAACTCATCGGGCTTCTCCCAAAAACCGGCATCTCGAGCGATAGTCCACACGTTAACGTACAACCTCGTATTCGCAGGAATGTCGTAACCGGCGACGTTGCAGGGCTCCGTGGAGAGACGGGGGACGAGCAAGGGGGCCACCGGGTGGAGCCTCATCATCTCCTTGACGATCGCCTGAAGATACTCCAGCCCAGGAATGTCCTTCTCCTCCACCCACCGCTCTCTGCCCACAACTCTGTCCAGCTCTTCCGTCGCCTTTTCGAATGTTTCCGGTTTTTTCAGGAGCTCGGCCAATGCCCACTCTACGAGCGTCGCAGAGCTCTCGGTGCCGCCCGCTATGATGTCCTGCACACAGACAATTCAAACGGTTCAAACAATTAAAAAGATTTGTAACGACATAAAAGAGCACGGAAACGAGAAAAGTTGTAAGTGCGTGCCTGTGTGAATGCTTTGACTTTGGTTCGATTCAGATTCAGCTGGGGATCGTCGGCTTGCTGCAGCAGAACGTCTACCATATCCTTGGCCACATAATTCTTTACGCCCTTCCTTCGGCTTTCGTGCTCTTCCAACACTTCTTCCAGGAAAACATCCAACCGCTTGCTCAGCTTCTTCATACGTCTGATGTAACCCTGGAGATCCAGCCAGCCGAGCCACGGTATGAAGTCTCCGATATTTAAAACCCCGTTCAGCACAAACAGCTCCTCCCACATCTCCCTGAACTCCGCCGGCTTTATCTTGTTCCCCGCCTTTTCGTCTAAGTACCTTCGTCCCAAAACCATCCGAGAAATTATGTTATTGCTAACATTAGTCGTCTCTTCTCGGATTTCTACAGGGAGGCCCCGCCGGCAGGTATCGAACACGGAACCTATCATCCGGGCCACCTCTTCTACTCTGATATACTCGAAGGATTCGAGTCGCTTGGCGCTGAAAAGCTCCATGAGGCAGAGTTTCCTTCCGAGGCGCCAGAGCTCTCCGTACGGAGACCAGGTGATGTCGGAGTAGTTGTAGACGGTGTATTTCCCAGCTGCCACCCGGGGACGGGAAGCGAAGATGAGGTCGTTCGTCTTGAGAAATTCTTGGGCCATCTCAGCCGTGGAGGCGACCACGCATGGCACGGATCCCAGTCTCATATAAATGAGTGGGCCGTACGTTTTGTAGAGTCGATCCAGGGACCTATGAGGCAGTTTTCCCATGAGGTGCAGGTGCCCGAGTATGGGCCAAGCACGGGGACCAGGCGGCAATTTCACAGAGGGGCGTAGTCGCCTGTAAATCACATAAGCGGATACGATGGCCACTGTCAGATAGCTGAGAATTCGCATATCTCCAGTGGCAAACAGCCGCTGTAAATCCATGGCAAAGCAGAAAATCACAACTCTGAACACTTACAAAGTTGCTGCATCAACTGAGCGTCTCCGTTATAGTTTGTGGTAAACTAGCCAGCGGTGTCTGGTTATATAGTGGAAAACCGGAATCATTTGCGTGTACAATAATTACATTTTCATGGCCCGACTTTCTCAGCACTTTCCAAAGCTACTTTGCACTTTCGAAATACGAACGGAGAAACTTATAAGAAATTGTTGAACAATCTTAAACAAATAGAAATGCTTTCTATCGTAATTAGGAGTGGATGATTCTTTTCGTCCACACTTTAGGTCCGAAAACTTAGGTATAGTCAATCCACTATACTTTCGAAAACCAAGGCATAGGCAAAAATCCTGGTCAATTCTTTGCACCGCCCTGGTTCCACCCTCGAAAAGAGCACACTTTTTTGAAAGTTGATGTATTACAACTTTTCAAGTGGAAAGTGATAGGAATTTGACTGCCAAATGGGGTATTTTGATTGGTTTAAAATTTTAGTTAATTGTGTTTTGTGAAGAGTGATAAAATTTCTAAAACTTATTTTTGAAAGGTAATACAGTTTCTAACTCGTCATTATATTACTATTATTTTGAAAGAACAACAAAATTTCTAAAATGTTATTATATTACTAATTTAATAGTAATATTAATATATTTATGTTATATAAATTATATTTTCTAAATTCTAACTTTAATAGTAGAAAGCATATATTCATCAAATAAATAGAAACATCTATTAAATTAAAATTATTTCCATGTGCAAGTTGCATTGATTTGTTAATCTATACTTTCTAAATTCCAACTTCTAAAGAATACATTTATTAAAAAAATAGAAACATCTACTAAATTATAATTATTTCCATGTCTTTTCATTTGCAAGTTGCATTGATTTTTCCTAAAAACATGAACACTCATATATATATTTTTTTTATTAGTGCAATGGGCGTCTACAGTCTACAAATTTCAGTGCTCAATGCTCATTGATTATATTAGCATGCTGCAACAACTTTGGGAGTTGGAAGTTGGGAGTTGGAGGGCCTTGGAGACAAAGGTTGAGAGTTATTTGCATTGTAGAGGTAATTCTTGCACTATTTTTTTGCATGTGTATTTAGTCATTTATCCCATAATTTCAATAATATATATAGATTTAGACTCAAAGAGTATTGGTTAATTTTCCAACTCTGATTGAAATTGAAATGAACATCTCTTATATTTTTCTCATGGTTCAATTTTAGTGAGGGATGCAAAATTTAAATGAAGGTAGGTACAATTTAAATGAAGGCAAGTACTAAATAAGGGGTTGAGAGAGATGAAATCTGTGTGCAACATTTGGAATGAAAATTGCCTATGCAGTTTGTAAAATAAAGGATACATACAAAAAAAAGCATATAGAGCTATATTTTGTAGAGTCTTGCATTCACTATTTATAACGATTGGATATACAAAGGCTTGTATCTATTTAAAAATATGGATTGTGATTACATGTGCCATGTATTTACAAAGACTCAAGCATCTTTTATAACAATGACTAGCATATAGATATATAACTTTCTAGTGGGTATATTGATTCAATTCAAATATAATGTAACTCTTACCTCCATTTTATGACAACAATTTTGCAAACAAAAATAATTATGTGATATTTGTTTTATTTTTATATGTATAAATGTGCCAAATTATAAAATCATTTTTTGTTTATTTATGTTTCATTATTTATTTATTTTTGCATATTATAAAGTGTATTCATATTTATTATTTTTAAGTTATTTTTTTATATAATATTAATTTAGTACATAAATGGTAAATAAAATGAATGTGAATCAAGTTAATGGATAGTGATACATACCACCATAAATCCATCTAAAAGGGGATCTACCAAGCAGGGAAAGGGGTCAAAACTCTCACAAGTGCAAACTCCTTTTTAAACTGGAAATGTTGACGAAGTGTGTAATGCAATGCTTATGGTTTTAATTTATCTCATTTACGTAGTTTTTTATATATATGTTGTTTGAAATATTTTAAATTTGATCTACTAGGCTGTAGAATGCACCTCTTTAGCGTAATTAATAATGATTATTTTAATTTTAATATAAAAAAATAAAGAAAAAAATATTTCTAAAAAATCAACAAAATTAAATTATTGAAAGGTAATTTTTTTGGGAAGACTTCATTGTTGAAGGGTAAATTTTTAAACAAATCCTTTCTCCCGACCGATAATATAAAAACCCAAAACGTAAAAAAAAAAAATTCACAAGTAGAATGAAAACCAAATTCCCACACTGAAAGAGAGTACCACTTACAAAGGTCAAATCACCATTTCTAAATAAAAGTGGTCGTTCTCTGTTGAAGACTGCGAAAATTTAGCACCGTTTTAATAGTCTAACGGAACATTGTCCCTCGTGCACCTTATAATTTTCATCTACATTGCGTCTTGGAACGCCGTTTATTTTAAGTGTGGCTGAAGTAATATAATTTTATTAATCTTGACTCAAAATTTACTTTAAAAAATAAAATCAATGTTCAAAGAAGACCTATTGCATGACATTAACTTGAAAATAACAGCATGTCATCATCATATAGTTATATAAAATAATAACAAGATTATTAAAATAATGAGGATTTAGGAAAGCAAAAATCACCAAATCCATTTGTTAGATACCATTTCTTAGAGAGGTTGAGATTGAGTATTTCATTTTCCGTTATCTCCTTTACATTATAGTTTCATTGTTTATACACTTTTCAAGTTCTTCGCTATCCCAAATATGGGTAACATTGGAACCCACCAAGTCTAAATGATGGGTAACATTGGAACCCACCCAAATCTAAATGATGGATAACATTGTATAGTGATCAAATCTCTACCGATGGATAACATTGTATAGTGATCAAATCTCTATCGAAATGTAAAAATACAATAGTAGCTCTCTTTCTTATTTTATTTTATTTTTATATCTATGCTGCGTCTATATTAAATAGTTAGTCAATAATTACATTACCCGATTTTTATGGTCATTTTTTAGGATACCAATAACATTATAATAAAAAAATTGTCAATAATTACATTGATCGGTCATTTTTTTGGATACGAATAAAATTATATTAAAATGTGTTTAGTGTGCCAACCATCTTCCTTAATTGAATCCACATCTAATCATAGAAAGGCATCATCCTTAATGGACCCACATCTAATCACAAATCTTTATACATGAATGGGACTTTAACTAGTCATAGAAAAGCATCATCCTTAATTGGACCCACATCTATCACAAATCTTTATACATGAATGGAACTTTAAATGACAATATCAAAATCTAGATTCCATACATCTTTAAAAAATATTTAATTTACAATAACCACAATCGACTTGATCCTTAGTTGGACCCACATATAATCATAAATCATTATACAGGGTTGGAACTTTAAATGGAAATGAAAGTCAGATAATTTTTTCCACTTCCCCTTGACAAAAAGAGGACTTTGAATAATTTTTTCCACTTTCCTAGACAAAAAGAGGACTTTGAATAAAAACTGTATGCACAGTCAAGCATGCCACCCGCTAAGACATTACCGTATCCCCTTCACGAGGCGATATCTATATCTTTTATGCTACATAGGTACGGGAGATAAATCTAAAGGAAAAAAAAATAACAAACACTACAAATTCTAAAGAGATAGCAAGTTCGTACTGTGAGTCGTCAGTATTGGGATACGCAATATCTGAAAAAATGTCGCTATTTTGAAAAAAATGACCACGTGGTCATACTCATCACCTCACCAGGGATCAAATTTGAAGGGTGGGGTCCCATTTCACTTTGAAGGGCTCTGAGATATTGAACCCTTCAATGCTGCCATGTAAAAATAAGTCATTATTTTCATTTGAAAATGTACTAGTACATCAAAATTTCAATGTTTACTTACGTAGTAAAGTTGAGAGGCTTTATTTTGCAGTGGATATAGCAGCACTGAACGTTATACATATCGTATAACACAACCATACTTTTCCCTGATCTAGCGGCTGGGTCTCTAGGCCACTATGCCACCTTTTCCATCTTAGCAGTTTCCCAAATTGATCTTGCCGCTTAAACTTTTAACGAGTATAATAACACAGTTAACTTGCTAACCCCATTCCAATCCAACTTTCATCCTTACATCCAAAATTAATACTATTTTACTCTTTCATGATTTGCTTGAACATGAGGAATTTATTAGTGAAACATAACTTAGGAGACACATAGAAAATCCACTTTCAAATGTTCAGTGTGAATTGCCATAACTAAATTCATAGATCTTTTTTTCTGCATTAGCTACAGTTAGCTTGCTAGCCCAATTCCAATACAACTTTTAACCAGTATAATAATATTTAATACCTCTTAAAATGGGTTCCTAGGCTGCTTCAAACACTACAAACTCGATGAAGAATTGGGTTATTCAACTCTTCTAAAAGCAACATGATGCTTATTCTTGGAAAAGTTCAATCTTTGTGAATCAGTACGTTCTTCAAACGAATATAAATTCTAGCCTACTTAACAATAGAAAAAATGATAATGTAAGAAAAAAAGGGAGAAATTTTTTTATAAGCCAAAAACATTGGACGTTGAGTTTGGTCTCTAATTGTTACTAAATTAGTGAACAATAGAGATGTATGCAGAAAAGCCGTAAAAAAGGTGAAGGGAAAGAATCTGAATGGTAACTTTTTTTTACTTTGTTGAATTGAGGACCATAATTCACTTGCATGCACCTCTATCAAACAACTTCGTTTCCATTTATAATCCTCCTTCACGCAAGTATATTAGAGAGAACAGTTCAACAAAGAAGTGAGATTGGATTGAAAACTAATAGCAAGTTTCTTTGTCACTCTAATTGTGTACCCTACGGCAGAATTGAATGCCAATGACAACAATATATGTTTTAATTTTTCATTAAACACTATGAATGCCACACGTACTTGGGATAGAATAAGTTTAAGCAATCCTTACATGTTACATGCTATGTTATGGTTTGAGCAAAGAGAACTATCCAACTCCAGGAAACTTTTGTTCTCAATAGATGATTAAGGACCCTGGATGCTTCTTCTCTATAGCCCTCCCCCTAGATCTAGTTATACATTCTAAATCTATGGTATGATGGAGTAGAGGATGGGTTGTAACTTGTGAAGCATAAGTAAAACGTAGGTAGACCAAGTAGAGAGGAGATGCATAGATGGTTGAAGCTCTTGTTATATGGTTGAAGTTCTTGTTTTATTCCAGACCAGCCGATAAGGGTAACAAAATCAAAAGGTAAAGTAGCACTGTCATTCTAAAATCAAGATTACAAAAACATTTTTGTCCCAGTTCGTACAGTCGAACACGGATTGTAAGTGTAGTAGCATCGGTGGTCTTCATATTAGTAAATACCAAGAATATTAAACCATTTACTAGAGGAAGGTGTCGATTCAATGACTGAGCAATTGGGGAAAATAGCTCATGTAATACAGTTTTAGATACAAAGTCTGGATTCTTGATCTAACTCATTAACTAGATGCATGGAGGTTGGCAAAGTGGGAACTTCCCCAAATCCCCAGGCTTTTTGGTAAAGATGGGGGGTGCACTGCGCACACCTGTTTCCCGTAGGGATGCAACAATGACCATTGGAAACTGAACGGGGAAGAACTCGGTTTTAGAGTGAAAACAATGGTCTTCCTTGTCCCCTCCATTTCAGGAAAGTTAAAGGGCAGCTAAACTCTCAAGAGCTTCGATCGAGCGACAATGGAAAATAGGGCAAGGCAAGGAGCACGTGGAATCATATGCGTATACACATGACATATGAAGAAAGAATCAATTGTTGTTGTTGCTACAGTTGGGAATTGATAAATGTCGGTCTAAATAGCCTTTGACGGATATTTGTGACAAACCCACTCTCGAGTGCATGATTTATATTTGAAGCCTTCAAGGCCCATTTGAAGTAACAAAATTTCAGTCAAATCATAATATTGTGTTTGAACTTTGAAGTTACAGAATTTTAATCAAATAACAAAATTTTTTAATAATTGATGGGATCATGAATGGATAAAATGATGTACATACCTGTAAATTCATAGGATGTCAGCAATCTAGTTATCCTTGAAATTGAGCTCCTCAAAGAAAACAATTTTTTTTATATGTGTTTATGGTAGGCTGGCATTGGCAGCTTCGCTCCGCAAACTCTCCTGGACGATTGGAGGAGATAGGGTAGGTGGAGCTTGGAAGTAGCTCGACCACAGCGGAGTAGGGGTATAAGAAAAAACATGTTTGTATTCCTGTAATATTATATATTGATGGTTGGAGCCATGGAAGCATGGAATTCAAGCATTGACTTGATACAACAAAGAAAACACAAGGTGGGACTCAGGAGCCGCAGGATTGACTTGATACAACAAAGAAAACACAGGGTGTGAGGATGGGAGTCGTAGACAGTAGGATTAACTTGATACAACAAATCAAACGTAGGGCTGTGGGTAGGGACCACAGGAAGGAGCAAGAGCCTGCAACATTACAAGAAGTTTATGGATTGTGGATTTTGTCTGAAATGCCAAATTCGGGGCACATTAACATAATATATTATACATTGAATACTCAATTAACTCACTGAGTCAGAATTCACGAATTGGTATGTGATAACCAGTAACTTGGTAACTTGGTAAGCCCACTGCCAACAACACGTATGATCCACCAACCAGGTTTAATAAATTTGCTGCTTCCATTAAATGTGTTAAACATGTAAGCGCTCACTGCAAACACGATAACTTAGAAGCATTCAAGCCATGGGATGCTCAGTGTAAGCCCGTCCACGTAAGTTGGTCAATGATATTATTAGAGGCCCAATTGTCCATGATCCATGGATGATCGAACACGTGGATATTGGAGAGTAATCGAGTCCCACTCCCAAGTCACCTAGCTAGTAGCCACATTCCCATTTCCCACTGAAAGTTGTCGATGGGTGAAATTTGAACCTACCCTTCTGTTGGAATTTTAAATAGTAGTGGTTAATTTAATTATTGAAGGGCTTACCATGAACTTGAATTTTTTTTGCATGGTAAAATTTGAAGTGTCCTTCTATGACGTGTAAAATGACCTCTGAAGGGCCCTGAAGGCTTCAAATTTGAAGCATGCACCTCACCAAAAAAAATGTCGCTATTTTGAAAAAAATAACCACGTGGTCATACTCATCACCTCACCAAGGGCGTTTACTAAAGGGTCAATTATTTGTTTTTTCCAACACCCGCCAATCACCCGATCCCGACAGCTATCTCCGCCGGCGAGTCCACCGACTCCACCCCATCTTACGGCAGCCTCTTTCACCGAGACACCGTTAACTAACTGTTCCTTTATCGTGCCGAATTTCCAACGTATGCTAGATGGAATTGGACGGATTTAAATTTAAAGTTTAAAATTTAAATTGAAAAACGTGCGCTATTCGCCCGCCACAAACGTTTGTGGCGTGCATTGTATTAATTCCAAAAAACTATTAATCGTTTGATGGAAGGACATCCCATGCGTTTATGATCAAAGCATGTATCATGCCATTGAGCTAGCCGTGCATGGAATCATGTAATTGCATGGATTTTGAAAACCGTGAAACATAATGCACAATGTTTTATACTATACTTCTTAACTAGATCAAGTGGTTCTCCTAAGTTTCTAGCATACACCCTCTTATTCTCGAAACAACTTATTGATAATATGCAGCTGACATGCTCTAACATCTTGACATCTTGTATGCTCTAACATCCTCTACTTTGCAGTCATCCTATTCCTCAGCTTAGCATGGCAGTGTAGGCAAGGATTGGTTGATATTTCGCTGTGATAAAGGAGTAGTCTAACGCTTCGACGATTTTGCTCGGCGTTCGTCGAAGTGTTAGACCCTCCATTAACGGCGTTGGGACCCCCCTCCGGTATCTCCCATCCACATCACGGTCCCCACCGAATCTGTTCCCTGACCGCAAATCCCCCCGCCAGCCCATCCACCGTCCCGTTGCCACAGTTGCTCCGACCGCATTAACTCCCTACACCGCAGGTTGGTGGCTCCATCACCCTCCATCCCCTGCAGCATTCAAGCTCAACCTCCTGCGGACTACTCCTCTCACGAACAGAATAGAATAGAACAGAACAAAGGACCACTCAAAGCGCCTGGTTTTGCATTGTTGCAACCGTGGTTTATTCACTAGTCGCTCTTTTCCTGGTTAAAAAGCGGGGACTCTTTTTCAACATCTCCATCTTGTGTTCATCTGTAAGTATCAATGTGGCAAAACCAACTTCATGTCTATTGTTCAGCAAAGCATAGTAGCATACTACAACCACCATGAACTTCCGTCTGCAAAATAAATCGTAGAAATCATCCTTGAACAAAAAAATACCCACAAACCTACAACAACAGAGAACGAAAAAATTATTAAACATGATTACAACCCAGGCCAGGATCTTTATCTGAAACTGATGATCACTAAAACATATAAAAACCAATATAATACATAAAAAAGAAAACATGGTTACCAATGCCTTGAAAACCATTTTTGTTGAGAACCTTCACTGCAACAGGAAGAGGTTTGAGGCCTTCTCTAACATTCTCATCTATATACCCCTTATATACATCTCCAAAGCCTCCTTCCACCAAAATATAATCAGGACATAAACTTTTGGTGATGATCTCTAGTTCAAACAATGTGAAAACCAACACGTTGGATCCAGAGTTTTGTCTCAGGTCTTCTACAGCCCTAGGAGTTGATGGATTGCTCAGATCTGATGAAGACAAGGATAGTCTCTTAACGGGGATGGGTTTTTTGCTTATTGCAGGAGATGGGTCTTGCTACTCGATCTTGCGTTGTTGTTCTTGTTTATGTGCTAATGGTACCGACTGTGTCTGGACTGTGCCTAAAAAACAAAACATGGCCATGATAAATGACAGTAGATCAACACTCTTAGAAATGAATACATTTGTAGTTACAAAGTTGAGGAGTTTTAACGCTATGCCAATATTCCACACTAGAGCATGCCACAGTGGCAATGTATATCCAACCTAGAAGGTAAGACTGTGACCTTATTATCTAGCAAGTTAGCTCAGATAAAAACCAGATATTCTCTTAGCCACATAGAATGTGGGGCAATTGCATTTGGTTAATCAAGACTCAAGAGGCTGGCTGGTGATGGCAATCGCATTCGGGGCAATGTTCTGCAAGGAAGCATAACATAATGGGATTGTATACCCCCCCACACACCATATTGTATACTGGTGAAATTGGATACCAGAAAGACCAATGCTTCTCACTCTGTATTCTCCTGCATTGGTCTTTCATGACATCAACAACCCTTCTAGCTCTAGGAATATATTTCATGACATTGATGTGTAGAGTTTGGTGCAGGATAAACTCATGCACAAACAACACCAAAAGAAGTAAATAAAAAGCATCAGCAGTGCTTACCTGGATTAGCTATGGGGACAACACTGGTGATAGCAAACTCCTCTCTTGTTCCACAGTTTCCCATGATCAATCTCAATCCAAATGCATCCTCCCTCCTAGCTCCACTGTTGCAACCATTGCACATAAGCATTGCTCACCATTGTAGTCACTGCAAAAGTGGGTCTAACACATAATGCACATAAACTTAGATCTCACATTAGATAGGTTCTTAATACCTGAGATTGGGCTTGTAGACAAAGACCAATGTGGTCACATGCCGACAGCAAATGGGCCCTTAAAATATGGGTTTAGGCTCCAAGATCCATGGCAATGTGGTCACATACTCACAACAAATGGGCTGTCAAAATCTATGTTTGGGCTTGCAAATGAACAACAGTGCGCTAGCACGCTCACAAGAGTGGTGTGGCTTCTTCTCCTAAAACATCCTACAACATGGGCCAATAAGCTCCTTCTCTAAGTGCCCAACTCCATGTGACCTTGACTTTGAGTCGTGTTTTCTGATACGGGAAGAACACACATCATGAAAATCCTTTGCAGTTTTTGTAGGAATTCAGTGCCCCGATGAAAATCTGCAGCTCTGCCATTGGATACATTTCATTAATCTAGATTTAAGATATAAATTTATAATACTACATAATAACATAAACAACAATTTCAGAGGTTGAAACTTCTCACCTTCTTATAAATAAATTTTAAAAATTAGTAAAAAGCTATGTGTATACCACTTAAACTACTCTACCAAACTATATGTCATGTAATTCACTACATTAAACTACCCTACTAAACTATATAAATCATATTAATTGCATTGAATCTTTGATCCCTCGTTGGATTTCCCAATTTTATGCAAACCCTTCGACCACTCACTGGATTACTGCCCTGTATGAGTGCCTACATAAACCGTACGTGACTCACTAACATTCAATTTTTTTGGGAAGGCTCTTTATTGCATTTGCACCTACCCAGATATTTTTCAACAATTTTCGATTACTTTGCTAAACTTACACTTGCTTTCAGTATTTCCAAGGGTTGAAGTCAAAGTAAGAACTTCCATTGCAATTAAAAAGAAAAAAGAAAAGTGAAGAATGACAGTTTGCCCCTCCAGCGATTGTCCCTCTGGTTTTGGATTCTAAAATTGCTCTACTTAAGCCTTCGGCTATTACGAGAAAGAGAAGCTCCAGAATATTTTCAATGATTGGAAAGTTTGACCCCCTGAAACATACCCCAATAAGTTAATGGATTTATAATTGTTTAGTTAATGAATTTATAATTGTTTTGTTGGTCATGACTCCGATTGAATTTTGATACCTGTATCTTAGTGTTTAGCCAATGGGGTGCTCTATGTATCTTAGTGTTTAGCCAATGGGGTGCTCTCTGTATCTCATCATCTCATTGTTGACTAAGGACAGAGAGAGTTCTGCATATTTTTATGTGTATCATCTTCCATGTATCATTTGAACCTTCTAATTCAGACTTAGTGAAAAAATTGTTTGTGTTTATGTTTTGGTTTTTTCAAGTCATTCAAATCATACTTGATGGTACAGAAATGGATGTTGTGTATCGATGTGTATTGCTATCCCAACCTAGGACACAGAATAATTGCATGTGTCCTATACAACAATGCTTCACATAAGGTTTTACAAAAAAAGAGGGATATACGTGGGAGAACCACGAACAACAAGGCATATTACTTTGCCCTTAAGGGATAAAAGCAACCAAAAAATGTGGTGCAAATGACATTTCAGTCTTCACCAACTATAAGCTCCTATGTAACTAGATGAAAGGGGTGTATCAAGTTCAGAAAGACAATTTAAAAGTTTTCCATAGAGAAGCAAGAACCTTTGTTGGTCAATTTAATTGTTTTACCATAAATCACCACTCAGATATTAAGAGAATGTCCAATGAACTGTTGTCTAGGGTGTTGACTATTCTAGGGGAGGGTGTCAAAGATGAATTGGTGTCAACATCTATTCCATCGAAACTTGTTGATGGGCATAATTACACCTCTCTGATATGGATATGCTCGTTTGTTATAATTTTTTTGGTGTTTTTCATGGTGTGGCTATTCCAATAAGGAAGAAGGCAATATTATACTACATGTGCCCCACCGTGTAATGACATTGTATTGTACAAAATTTTGATTTTTTTACTATGGAGTTCTTTATGGCTCCTTCAATAGGAAAATTTAATGATCTGTAAATGTTTTTATAATTCTGACATCTCTTCAGTTGCAATTGTCCAAAGTTTGTTAATACATTTATTATATTTTTTATGACTCAAGATTCAGGACACGATTCATTTTTTATGTGTGATATATCACTAAGCATCTTATATATCTTATATGTCAGTTGTATTTCCATATTCATGTGGCAATGTGTTTTTTTTAATTAAAAAAAAATTATTATTTTTGTATTTTTTAAATTTGCCCATGAATTGCCAATATTTACTAAATGTTTTCTGGACCCTACAAATTTTTTAGCTGATGTTTGCATTTTGACACACTTGTGTTCTATTACATTGTTTATAGTTTAATTTTAGTTATCAAACATTATTCTTTGTCACTTAGTGTCTAAGAGGTGCATCTTGGATGAGATGTCTATCGAGTGTTCAGGGTTGGGCTGTGAATAAAGAAATTAATAGAACTGAATATACCTTCAATAAATACAAGGATAAGATTTGAGAAATTTACTTGTTTCCTTACTATAACTCACTCCACTTTGGTGGATTCTCTACAAATATGAGGTAGGAACAACATTCTCTAGAGCCCGAAAACTCATAGGAAACCCTCCCTGATTGGAAAAGTTTCAACTTTCCCATGTTTGGACAAGGTGTCAAATATGATGTCAATAAGGAAAATACTTGACCGACTTCATCATGTGATATGAATGCAATACTGCCTCAACCATTATGGCATGATTGTACTCGTGTTTAAGAATTGTCACTTCACTTTTCACACTGCATACAATATGATACAAAATAATCTAAGGTTTAGTAAATAAATCGGCATATGCCTCTTATCATGTTTCCTTTCAATCAGTTGCACTTGTGTTAAGAGTCTTTTTTTACTGTAATGATCAGCCATATTTTTTTCACCAAGAGATCTGACATCATTTTGATCTTCCAAATACCATAATTCTCTCCATTAAGCCACTCCACAACTCATTTGATTTCTCTCAAAGGGGTTCTCACCACTCATCCACATAACTCCCATTGTGATAATTAGACAAGTAATAATTCAACCTGGTGAAATACGGCATGGAGAGGATCATTAAATAAATTAATCACAAACAACAGTGACAAGTAATTTCTTCTCTTTCAAGCATTCAAATAACAAGCACCTATCCAAGGTATGTAGAGAAGCCATGAACAACCATGTTTCAGTTTAACATAATAGAAAAAGAATCAAATTTATGAGTAGGGCCAATATCAACATTTTGGGATAAAAGTACAAGCAACAATTTTATGTAGGCACAATCAACTCTATCTACTATTGGCATGAAAAAAATACATATACCATTTGAATAAAACTCGAATGTATCTAGATCTCATTCAAACACAATCTTAGTCTAAGTCACTTAGTCATCCAGTATTCCTCTATAGCATCATTTTATCCAGAATAAACATTTCTTCTCAATGTAAGAACACTAAAAAAATTCCATGGCCATAACAAACTATACACAGTAGACACCAATGTGGTCCAGAGAAAGGAACAAAATGAAATGCTCAGGGAGGAGCTAGCAATAAAATGCCAATGGAAAGGGCATACAGGAGTTCCATTCAAGTTGAAAAGCTCTGAAAATGAGTTACGTAAAAATAAGAAACATGCACTGCCAATTCCATAAGGTAGCCATAATGCTAGATGCCAAAAAACACTTCAATGCTCAATATCAACTTTTATTAATATACAAGATCTTTGTACAACCAAATCAACCTTAATGTAATAGTTGGTTCAGGAACCTTGGTGATGTTCCTAACAAGATATGATAGGGAGGACAACTACCAGCTCCTCTATCCTTGGTGCTTTCTATTATTAAGATAGAAAAATGTAAAAAGCCTTGGGACCTATTCTTTTGAAAGGAACAAAACAACATAAACCATAATAAGAAAGATGATTAAAAACTATGAAAAATACAAGGACAAAACTTATTAAAGATATATACATATATAAACAATATTGAATTTCTCTTTCATTTCAGGGCTTAGGGATAGTAAAAAGAACCGTGAATGGCTAAAGCTGCAGGGTAAGGGATTGCTAAAACCAGCAAAAAACAACATAACTCCGTGTTTTGGATGACTGATTACAAAGACAACGAAAACATGGTAAATTTATGAATAACCCATAATTTGCTTTAGATAATAGGAATATTATTACTATATCTACAATCGATTATGTGAACCGAGTTGAACAGCCCCATCATAGATCTATCAAAGATTTTTTGGCAAATATATTTCATTTTCCTCCTTCTTGGATCAGAATCAATTACTTTTGCCCCCTCGGCAAGCACAAATATTTCCTCGATCTAAATTATTCAGGAAGATAACAGAAAGCCTCCTGTGAAATCATATATGTTATAAGTACTTTCTTCAATATTTACCCTGGCATATTAGTTTTGAAGGAGTGTCAACAACAATGTTTGTGTCCAAATGAATTCTTCATTGTTAGGATTGTTTTGTATTTCTTTTGCACGTTTAATGAAGTTTATCTTCGATCGAACTAAGTAAATCAAATCTTAATGAATGACCCGCAAATAAACACAAACAATGTATACGAACGGGCTTCAGAACCCATATTTATTGATAAAGATGAGAAGTAAAATATATCATTGTTCGAATCTGGTGGAACACACAAATTTACAATGATTATAACATTAAGAAGAACTAATCAATGATGGATTATGTTCTCTGAGGTCATCCACATTTTAAAACTTTAAGTGTGTTTTTTTCTCCCTTGAACATAACTCATTGCAGTATTGACAGAATGAAACATATAAAATACTTTGGCAAAAATCCATACAGTTGTTTGCATACATTGCTTTAGAGAAAAAAGCATTGAAGCTGAAATATTTTACACATGGATATGGATCTTGATCAAAAAACCAAACCAGGGTATTCAACAAAATATCCACAATCATTAGTTTTTCATTCTTATAGCAATAGCTTGTTAGATTTTAATTTTGTAACATCCCGAAAAAATCACAAAAATTCAAAACTTTTCTACGTAACATTTATTGCTTATTCAATGATTGCGGAAATAGAACAATGCATGAAATATTAATTTGATGTATTTAATGCCAACTCTGTTTATTAAATAGGAATTGGAGATAAACAGAGTTCTTCTTAAGTCTTAATGTCATCCATATTTCGTTGCGTTGTTACACATCACTTCTGCTGTTAAAAAAATGTTGAAATATCTGTTTGACTAAAGTACTCTTGTTTGAATGATGAAGGGGTCCTTCAGATGCTCCGAGGCTTACTTAGCATTCGTGCTAAAGCATGTTGATTCGTACTTGTGACAAATTTACAGGTAAGAGATTTATTTTACGACAAGTGATCAACAGTTTTCAAAAGATCTCCTAAGCGAAGGTCCTAAGTTAAGAGATTCTACTAAGGTAACAATGACTTCTATTATCATTATGACTTCAATAGTCTCGTGCATTATGATTCAATCTCCATACAATAGTGTGTATGTTCTCTTAATTTATTTATAAGATTTATATTACGATGCACTTTTGAGATATGATTCAATTCTCAACTATGTATTACATAATCCATGGTATGCATGTTATGTGCACCAAAATGCACTTATATGGCACTTATAAAATTATGTGATACTATATGCACCAAGTAACCTATATGCTTAATTATGAAATATGTGTGTTATGAATATGAGTGCAATTGTAACATTTTAATATGTATCCTACCCTAGGAATATTATTAAACATTATGCAATGGTTATAAATCATGTTCATACTTTGTAATATATGTGGGGGTTGTATGCGCTATGGCTATATGGATTTATGTGATCAAATGTTGTTTTATTAACTATGAAGCTAACCCTCCACTATGTGTAAACGTAATGTGGCAAGTTCTAAGCCCTCAACCATATCTTATGCAAATCGAATGCAATTATTAATGTGATGTGAACTTTGAAATGCCATACAGATTGGCAGTCGTAACTTAACCTGGGCATTGAATGTTCATAACTACCAAGTCAAATGGAATTTCGACGTGGCATTGCTTAGTGCACTCGACCATGTGCTGCCATCGTGAATATAACTCTTTACAGTGTTGAAGTGTACATATGTATTCATCTTTTGATGTGTTTCCTCCACCAAGACTCCACTGTGGCCCTTCGTGGCAATTGTAATGATTCAGCAATTAATAGAGTAGTTGAAATGGGATCTTGTGATTCTATCTATCGATCTGCACTGTTGATCTTTTGAGGGTTTCAATGCAAGGGTTTAATCATATCTTGCTATGATTTTGATGAGTTATTGTGTTCCAATCCTTTGGTAGTGGAGGCTTTGCGCGGCCGACAGGCTGTTGGTTTTAAGCCTCGTTGTTCTACCTATAACTTCTGAGTTTTGAACTTATGATCTCTGTATAATGTGAAGCCGAGCTTCTTCAGTCTGTATAGTGTTGAATGTTTAGGTTATCAGTTTAGAAATTGATTTGTAAATGGATTCGATAACCCGACTTGTTTAGGGTTTGTTCTTTTGAGCTTGGGATTTGAAAAGAAATGGCCCAAGGCCTCACCATAGTTGTTACATTTCCTGGCACTGCATTGCTGTGATAGATAGTTGTTGGTTGGGTGTTGGCTCCGATTACTTTAGCATTTTAACGTGGTAGGGTTTCGTTGCAATGACTACAGACTTGGCGTTCATTGATTTTACAACTAACAATCTGCGAGGTAATGTATTCACCTTCCTCCACTATAATATTTCCACAATATATTTATTAATTTATCAACCTTCTAATACTGAAGTCTTTTTCATTCAGATACTGTTTTAATCTCTAGTGATTGTCGTTGCAGGTATAGTAAGGAATGGCTACTCGAATCTGGTGTTGAAGGTTGGAAAGCTATACAACCCGGTAAGCCTCGGCGGTAGCTTTGAAAACTTTGGGTTGATGAGATGGTGTTCGACTGTGTGATATTCTGTCTATTGTGTTTGTAACTCAGCGAGTTTTGTAAAACGTAGATAGGGTTTTCATTCTGTTTGAAAGAATGGGGAGGATGTACCTCGACCCATAAGGCAATGGCCGTGCTTGCAATGTTTTTATAACAAGGGTTTTACCCTCAGACTTGAATAATGCACTTCATGGTGTTTCTCAACCACTTGTTATCATTTTTCTTTTGTATAAGGTGAAAATGTAAGTGTTTAAAGTCTATAAAAAACAGTGTGTCTGTTTGCTACAGGCTTGATAACTTGTATCTAGGTTGACCTAGGGCCTATATGAAGTTTTGTTTTATGTTATAAATATGATCCTGTGTTTAGGGTTTGACCTGTGAACAAGATCTGTAACTCGTCGATGGTATGACAATAAGCAATGTTTTTGGAAACCTTGTGTTTATTTTGGTTATCAACCGATGAGTGAATATTTTTATAAAACTGTAATATGACTGTTTGTTTTTAAAAGAACAATGGATAAATGCAATTGTTGACAAGGCTTACAGCCTGTATATGCTTTGTTTTGTTTCTAAAGTTGTTGTTGTGTCCTAAACGAATAGGGAAGTGTTTCTTGTGCTAGGGTTTATCCCTTGATTTGAAAATAAAAGACTTTTACTAAGCTCTGAGATGAGCTCTAGGCATAAACCTGTGTTCATTAAATTGTTTGTAAAATCTCCTGTGGTTGTTTTGTTAACTCAATCCTAACTAGTCAATCTACAGGCATGTTTATGGTGTAACGATTTTGTCTTTGGTCTTGTTATAATGACGATAGTCAAGCTTTCCTGTATGGATACTTCTATCTGAAATGGTTGTCTAATGTTTAAAAGAAAAGAACATCAGAATGTTATTAAAACTGATAATGTTAACCAGGTTTTCTACTATGAATTGTTGAGATTAATACTTGTTCCTATTTACATGATACTGCTTTTGTAAGTATAAAGAAATAAAGTTAAACCTGTTGTGGAAATGAAAATGTTTACTATATGCTAGTGAATAATAAATCTATTAGGGTTTTGATAGAAATAACTAATAACTGGATTTTCACTGTGGAAATGGGATTTAAATAAATGTATGAAAGTGAATATGAACATGGAAAATTACATGATGTCTGTAGAAGAATATCATTCTGCTATATTTTGAAATTTAATCTTTATCTATCCTAGTTAAACAAAAACATCTTAACTGCTGAGTATGAATGAATAAATCCTATACTGTTAGAACAGAATATAATTACTTGAAAACAATGAAATTTATAAACAGAATTATTGTATATAAACTATGAATACTGCTAAATGAGAATAGTTAATAATTAGAATACTGAAATATAAATACAGGAATTTAATAGGAAGTAGAAACTTTGAGGAATTAAAAATAAATTAAATCTTCCCATTCACTTGGCGATTTGCCTATCAAACCTATCTATTTTTGATCTGTTTCTGTACTGGAGTACGATGTTGTTCCTTTTGCATGGGGAAAAATACAAAAACCATTATATTCAATCATTTCACATTTATGCAGAATTACTAACTTATATAGGAAAGTGAAATAACTTATAAATTAAACAGTGAAAGTTTTAATAAACAATAGAACTGTAATATACAAATAGATAACAAAAATTAAAAATAAAACAGATAAGACAATAGAACCTATAACTGACGATACGCCGACAAACACCCAAGGAGACCTGTTCCTCCCAACCTGCTTCAGAAGAAGCAGCTCAATTGTTGACTTCTAATGAACCTCCGAGCCTGCTTACTGATCCAGTAAGTGGGTGGAATCAGTGTAGAAGCAAGGCACTCAAAAATACCTTCTCCACTCGGTATCAACCTCCTGAAACAAATGCCTTCTCCACTCAGCATCAAACTCCTGAACTCAATAAGAGTTTGGCAGACTCACAACATGATCAACAACAACATATCCCCTCATCAAACCTCTTGGGTGAACACAGCAAAACCCTAAGGTAAATTTCCTCGTCAGAAAAAGTGATGAACCTCAGTTCAATATTTGATGGCTATTATATAGATTGCCTGGGTCTTTTAGTGGTCAGTTTAGAATAAATGAGCCTCGAGCTCTAGTCCCATCTTTCAGGGCACTATGACCACATTTCAAGGAAGTTGTCCCATACCAATAGCTAGTTGGTTGCATCATGATGTTGCCACTTGTCCATTGCCTTCTACCCCAGATTCCATTCCACCTAGTGGATCAGTAACCACTCTTTCAATAGTCCTCTTAGGTGTTTGTCTCCTATTTTATTTATTAAATAATAATATATTGTGCAAATTACAGTCATCCTTGGACACCTGTCAAATACAAACTTTACAATAAAAGTTATCATAATGTTTCTAAACATAAAATGTTTTCCAGCTTAAAGGGTATGTTACAAACACTCCCTCTTAAGCTCAACATTGTCCTCGATGTTGCTTATTCATCATCAAGTTCCTCATGGAACAGAACTGGATATGTTGCCCGCATATTACTTTCCAGTTCCCAAGTAGCTTCATCAGGGCTAAGGTGCTTCCATTGCACCTTTACCTGCCCTATGGTGCGATTCTGAAGCATAATTTCCCTCCGGTCTAGAATATAGTCCGGTTCCACCTGAAAATCTCCTTCGGGTTCCACCTGTATGTCATGCCAATTCAACACATGAGTAGCATCGTGTACATACTTCTTTAAAACAGAAACATGAAAAACATTGTGGATTTTTAAATTATATGGCAATGCCAATTGATATGCAACAGCTCCTATCCTTGATAGGATTTCAAATGGTCCACAATGCCTCAGTGCTAATTTAGCACAACTCCCAAGCTTCAAAGAACTTTTCTTGAGCTTTACCTTTATGAAAACATGGTCTCCTACTTGAAATTCTCTTTCTGTTCATTTCAAATCAGCATAGCTTTTCTGTCGATCTTGGGCAACTTTTAAGTTACCTTGAACCTGTTTCACAGTTAGCTCCACTTCTTTCAATAGATCTGGTCCTAACATCAATCTGTCTACAAGATTATCCCATGAAATTGGAGTACAACATTTTCTTCCATACAAAATTTCAAATGGACTTAACTTAGCAGATGCTTGATATTTATTATTGTAGGCAAGTTCTGCTAAGTGCAAGTAATCCTCCCATTTAGATGGCTAATTTTTAACATATAATATTAACATATTTTCCAAAATCTGATTTACTCTTTCTATTTGACCATCAGTTTGTGGGTGGAAAGAAGTGTTGAAATTTAACTTAGTATTTAATCCTTTAAACAGTGTTGTCCAAAAGTTACCAGTAAACTTAGAGTCTCGATCTGAAATAATTACCTTTGGAATTCCATGCAAGCAAAAAATTTGTTTCATGAAAATATCTGCAATGTTAGAAGCCTTGAAAGTAGTTTTAACAGGAATAAAATGAGCAGCTTTGCTAAGCTTATCAACAACAACCATAATCGAATCATTCTGCTTCTAATTTTTAGGCAAACCTTAATAAAGTCAATGCTTATGATTTCCCACTTCCATTCTGGAATTGTTAAGGGATGCAATAGCCCAGCTGGATGTTGATGTTCAGCTTTTATAGTCTGGCAGTCAAAGCATCTAGCTATATATTCAGCAACTTCACTCTTCATGTTAGGCCAAAAGTACTCATTTCTTAACATAGTTATCATTTTCTGATAACCATGATGTCCTGAATAAGGACTCTTGTGAACTTCATCTAAAATCAACAACTTAACCTTCGAAAAATTAGGCACATAAATTCTGTTTTTGTAAGTTAAGAAGCCTTTTTCATTAATACTGTAATCTGTTATAACATTTTCAGATGAATTTTTAGCCACTTTATCATGTAATTTTTGGTAATTTTGATCTTGCTTAATTCCTTCCTCGATCTAATTTTCTAGATCAGTTTTAAAAGTACTGATTGCTGCCACAAAACTTAATCTAGCATTTCTGCTCAATGCATCAGCAACCTTATTTTCCTTTCCATTAATGTGATGGATCTCAAAATCGTACTCGCAAAGGAAAACTAACCACCTAGCTTGCCTTGCGTTCAAATTTGTTTGATCCAGTAAATACTTTAACCCCTTATTATCAGTCATTAAAATGAATTTTCTACCGATCAAGTGATGGCACCACATGTTTAAAGCATGTATCATGGCTGCCAACTCAAGATCATATGTAGCATAATTCTTTTCATGTATTTTTAACTTCCTTGACTCAAAAGCAATTGCATGACCTTCTTGACTTAAGAACCCTCCAAGTCCTTCGTTGCATGCATCAGTGCATACGACGAAATCCTTATTAGGATCTGCAATTTTTAAGATGGGTGCAGTAGTTAACAATTCTTTCAACTTATTAAAGTTGTCTTGACACTTTTGATCCCATATGAATTTCTTCCCTTTCTTCTGCATAGAAGTGATGGGGTTAGAAATTCTAGAGAACCCTTCGATAAACTTTCTATAATACCCCATTATTCCCATGAATGACCGTACATCAATTACATCTTTTGGGATAGGCCATTCATTTATTGCTTTTATTTTATCAGGATTAACAGAAATACCATCTTTTGAAATTATATGACCCAAAGACTGAATTTTATCTTTATAGAAATCACACTTACTGAACTTAGCGTAAAGCTGGTGATCTCTAAGTACTTGTAAAATGATTTTTAGATGTTCATCATGCTCTTCTTTAGTCTTTGAGTAAATCAGGATATCATCAATGAATACCACTACAAACTTATCCAAATATTTATGCAGAATGTTGTTCATTAAACACATGAACACTGTAGGTGCATTAGTTATCCCAAAAGGCATAACTACGAACTCGTAGTGTCCATAACACGTTCTGAATGTAGTTTTGAATATGTCCTCGTCTTTTATCCGGACTTGATGATAACCCGACCTTAGATCAATTTTAGTGAATATCTCTACTCCACGTACTTGATCAAATAGATCATCTGTGCGGGGTAAGGGATACCGGTTCTTAATTGTCATTTTATTAAGCTGACGGTAGTCAATGCACAAACGCATAGTACCGTCCTTTTTTACAAATATTATTGGTGCTCCCCAAGGGGACACACTAGGCCGTATGTAGTTTTTATCTATTAATTCTTTCAGCTAAGACTTTAACTCATTTAACTCTAGAATATTCATCCTATAGGGGGCCTTTGAGTTTGGTACCGCACCAGGTACTAACTCAATGGTGAAATCAAGTTCTCTTTTCGGAGGTAATCCTGGAATTTCTTCCGGGAATACATCAGAAAAGTCCCTAAAGATGGGAATATCCTCTAGTTTTAACTTGTCTTCTTTAGATGTACATTCATCATTAACAACATTAACAACAAACAATTTACAACCTTTTCTAGCTGCTCTCTTCACTTATAAGGCAGAAATCTGCCTTACTGAAATCTGCCTATGAATTCCTTTTATTGTTTCTGAATTACCTTCATTATTTATACAAGTAAAAGATTTATCATAACAATTCAATATAACTCTATGTTGTTCAAGCCAATCCATGCCAATTAACAGATCATATGAACCTAAGGGTAAAACATTCAGATTAACTTGCATTTTCAGCTGATTAAAAAATACTTCACAATTCTGAACAAAATCTGTAACCTTTCTTTTAGTTCCTGTTGCAAGCTGAACTAACCATGCATTATTGAATTTTTCTGTTTCTTGCTTGCAACAGTTTACTAAAGTAAGTGAAATATAACTTAAATTAGCACCAGGATCTATCAAAATAGAAATAGACTCGTTTTGTATCATACCTTCAATTTCGACCATGGATGTTTGATGGTCCGCTTGACAGTTCTCCAATGCTGCATTTATCCTGGGCATTTCTCTTGCGATATCTCCAACTATAGGTTCTGCTTGCATATTATGTATGTTGTTGGTTGTCCTCTTGTTGCGTGAGCAATCTGCTCTCATGTGTGGTCTGCCACATTCATAACACTTAATGGGTCCTTTCTGCTCAGCGTACCTGTTGTTATTGTTGTTATTATTATTGTTGTGATTGTTAGGTACATTGCAGTAGTAGTGTTCTGAGATGTATTATTCCGATAATTATTAGAAAAATTTCTGTTATTAAAATTTTTCTTAAAACCTCCAACATTCTGATTAAAATTCTTCTTTTGATAGTCATACTGATTAGTTTTACTGTTATTCCAACTAGTTGTTCTTTCTTTTTTCTGTTTTGGTCAAAACAAAAATTTTCCTTCCTCATGGCCTCTTCCAAAGTGGAAGGATTATCATACTCAATACGATATTTTATATTAAACAGTAAACAACTGAGAAACCTTTGCACTTTAGGCTTTTCCTCAACCATGTAGGGTACATACCTCAACAAGCTAAGAAACTTTCTACACAGTTCTTTCATGTTCATCGTACCCAACTTTAAGTCATAAAACTCCTTCGATTTATCATCAAAATACTGTTCAGACAAGAATTTATTTTTAAACAAACTTTTAAACATAGTCCAAGTTACTTCTTTTTCTTTTATGCTCTCGATTCTTTTAAGATCCTGCCACTAGATATCTTCCTTTCTGGTCAGATTGTAAATAGCCATCTTGGAATTCAGTTGAGAAGAGTAGTCATAAATATTAAAGTACTTTTTCATCCCTGACAGCCAAGCTTCTACTGTCTCACCTTTCTCACTTTCGCCATTAAAAGTAGTTGGCTTAATCTTTTTAAATTCACCGGTAATCTGTTCATGATGCTTATGTTTTCTCTTTTTAGAGTAGCACTCACTATTACTGCTATCATAATTTACATCATCATTACCTGAATCAGACTTAGAAGATGAGTAACTGTTCCTTTTATCATTTCTTGTTTTCTTATGCTTATGTTGGTGGGACATGCTTTCCGAATCAGCTCTAAATTCTGATTTTCTGCCTCTTTCATCACTGTGACAGTTTCCTTTTAAATTCTGCTGTAACTCTTCTTGTACCTTTAAGATCTGTTCATTTTCTTCTTTTATAGCTTTTAACTCAGATTTTAAATTCTGCACAGTGCGTAAAATTTCAGAAGACTGATTGTTTAACTCAACGTAAATTCCTTCAGTGTTATTATGATTAATTTGTTCATTACGAGGAGATCTATCCTCTGCTGATTCCTCTGGTATTTTCATACCTGCAATAAAAGTAAATCTGTTCTATGCAAAAATGAAATTAAATTGTAAAATTTAGTAACATAAACTTTCTGATTTATTTTTATGTTTGCACGCATGAACCTCATTCAGGCCTAGAGTTTGAACTTGCGCTTTGATACCACATGTAACATTCCGAAAAAATCGCAAAAATTTAAAACTTTTCTACGTAACATTTATTGCTTATTCAATGATTGCTGAAATAGAACAATGCATGACATATTAATTTGTTGTATTAAATGCCGACTCTGTTTATTAAATAGGAATTGGAGATAAACAGAGTTTTGCTTAAGTCTTAATGTCATCCATATTTCATTGTGCTGTTACACATCACTTGTGTTGTTAAAAAAATGTTGAAATATCTCTTTGACTAAAGTACTCTTGTTTGAATGATGAAGGGGTCCTTTGGATGCCTCGAGGCTTACTTAGCATTCCTGCTAAAGCATGTTGATTCGTACTTGTGATAGATTTATAGGTAAGAGATTTATTTTACGACAAGTGATCAACAGTTTTCAAAATATCTCCTAAGCGAAGGTCCTAAGTTAACAGATTCTACTAATGTAACAATGCCTTCTGTTATCATTATGACTTTAATAGTCTCGTGCATTATGATTCAATCTCCATACAATAGTGTGTATGTTCTCTTAATTTATTTATAATATTTATATTACGATGCACTTTTGAGATATGATTCAATTCTCAACTATGTATTACATAATCCATGGTATGCATGTTATGTGCACCAAAACGCGCCTATATGGCACTTATAAAATTATGTGATACTATATGCACCAGGTAGCCTATATGCTTAATTATGAAATATGTGTGTTATGAATATGAGTGCAATTGTAACATTTTAATAAGTATCCTACCCTAGGAATATTATTAAACATTATCCCATGGTTATAAATCATGTTCACACTTTGTAATATATGTGGGGGTTGCATGCGTTGTGGATATATGCATTTATGTGATCAAATGTTGTTTTATTAACTATGGAGCTAACCCTCCACTATGTGTAAACGTAATGTGGCAAGGTCTAATCCCTCAACCATATCTTATGCGAATCCAATGCATTTATTAATGTGATGTGAACTTTGAAATGCCATACAAATTGGCAGCCGTAACTTAACATGGGCATTGAATGTTCACAACTACCAAGTCAAATGGAATTTCGATGTGGCATTGTTTAGTGCACTCGACCATGTGCTGCCATCATGAATATAACTCTTTACAGTGTTGAAATATACATACATATTCATCTTTTGATGTGTTGGCTCCACCAAGACTCCACTGTGGCTCTTCGTGGCAATTGTAATGATTCAACAATTAATAGAGTAGTTGAAATGGGATCTCATGATTCTATCTATCGATCTGCACTGTTGATATTTCGAGGGTTTCAATGCAAGGGTTTAATCCTATCTTGCTATGATTTTGATGAGTTATTGTGTTCCAATCCTTTGGTAGTGGAGGCTCTGCGCAGCCGACAGGCTGCTGGTTTTTAGCCTCGTTGTTCTGCCTGTAACTTCTTAGTTTTGAACTTATGATCTCTGTATAATGTGAAGCCGAGCTTCTTCAGTCTGTATAGTGTTGAAGGTTTAGGTTATCAGTTTAGAAATTGATTTGTAAATGGATTCGATAACCCGACTTGTTGAGGGTTTGTTCTTTTGAGCTTGGGATTTGAAAAGAAATGGCCCAAGGCCTCGCCATAGTTGTTACATTTCCTGGCACTGCGTTGCTGTGATAGATAGTTGTTGGTTGGGTGTTGGCTCCAGTTACTTCAGCATTTTAATGTGGTAGGGTTTCGTTGCAATGACTATAGACTTGGCGTTCGTCAATTTTACAGCTAACAATCGGCCAGGTAATGTATTCACCTTCCTCCACTGTAATATTTCCACAATATATTTATTAGTTTATCAACCTTCTAATACTGAAGTCTTTTTCATTCAGATACTGTTTTAATCTCTGGTGATTGTCGTTGTAGGTATAGCTAAGGAATGGCTACTCAAATATGGCATTGAAGGTTGGAAAGCTATACCAACTGGTAAGCCTCGGTGGTAGCTTTGAAAACTCTGGGTTGATGAGATGGTGTTCGGCTGTGTGATATTCTGTCTATTGTGTTTGTAACTCAGCGTGTAAAATGTAGATAGGGTTTGCATTCTGTTTGAAAGAATGGGGAGGATGTACCTCTACCCATAAGGCAATGGCCGTGCTTGCAATTTTTTTATAACAAGGTGAAAATATAAGTGTTTAAAGTCTGTAAAAAACAATGCATCTATTTGCTACAGGCTTGATAACTTGTATCTAGGTTGACCTACGGCCTGTATGAAGTTTTGTTTTATGTTATAAATCTAATCCTATGTTTAGGGTTTGACCTGTGAACAAAATCTGTAACTCGTCGATGGTATGAGAATAAGCAATGTTTTTGGCAACCTTGTGTTTATTTTGGTTATCGACCGATGAGTGAATATTTTTATGAAACTGTAATATGATTGTTTGTGTTCAAAAGAACAATGGATAAATGTAATTGTTGACAAGGTTTACAGCCTGTATATCCTTCGTTTTGTTTCTAACGCTATTGTTGTGTCTTAAACGAATAGGGAAGTGTTTCCTGTGCTAGGGTTTAGCCCTTGATTTGAAAATAAAAGACTTTTACTAAGCTCTGAGATGAGCTCTAGGCATAAACCTATGTTCATTAAATTGTTTGTAAAATCTCCTATGGTTTTTTTGTTAACTCAATCATAACTAGTCGATCTATAGGCATGTTTATGGTGTAACTATTTTGTCTTTAGTCTTGTTATAATGACGATAGTCAAGCTTGCCTGTTTGGATACTTCTGTCTGAAATGGCTGTCTAACGTTTAAAAGAAAAGAACATCAAAATGTTATTAAAATTGATAATGTCAACCAGGTTTTCTACTATGAATTTTTGAGATTAATACTTGTTTCTATTTACATGATACTGCTTTTGTAAGCATAAAGAAATAAAGTTAAACCTGTTTTGGAAATGAAAATGTTTACTATATGCTAGTGAATAATAAATCTATTAGGGTTTTGATAGAAATAACAAATAACTGGATTTTCACTGTGGAAATGGGATTTAAATAAATGTATGAAAGTGAATATGAACATGGAAAATTACATGATGTCTGTAGAAGAATATCATTCTGCTATATTTTGAAATTTAATCTATATCTATCCTAGTTAAACAAAAACATCTTAACTACTGAGTATGAATAAATAAATCCTATACTGTCAGAACAAAATATAATTACTTGAAAACAATGACATTTATAAATAGAATTATTGTATATAAACTATGAATACTGCTGAATAAGAATAGTTAATAATTAGAATACTGAAATATAAATACAGGAATTTAATAGGAAGTAGAAACTTTGAGGAATTAAAAATAAATTAAATCTTCCCATTCACTTGGTGATTTGCCTATCAGACCTATCTATTTTTAATATGTTTTTGTATTGGAGTACGATGTTGTTCCTTTTGCATGGGGAAAAATACAGAAACCATTCTATTCAATCATTTCACATTTATGCAGAATTGCTAACTTATACAGGAAAATGAAATAACTTATAAATTAAACAATGAAAGTTTTAATAAACAGCAGAACTGTAATATACAAAATAGATAATAGAAATTAAAAATAAAACAGATAAGACAATAGAACCTGTAACTGACGATACGCCGACAAACACCCAAGGAGGCCTGTTCCTCCCAACCTACTTCAGAAGAAGCAACTCAACTGCTGACTTCTAATGAACTCCCGAGCCTACTTACCAATCCAGTAAGTGGGTGGAATCTGTGTAGAAGAAAGGCACTCAAAAATACCTTCTCCACTCGGTATCAACCGCCTGAAACAAAATCCTTCTCCACTTAGCATCAAACTCCTGAACTCAATAAGAGTTTGGCAGAATCACAACATGATCAACAACAGCATATCCCCTCATCAAACCTCTTGGGTGCAAACATAGCAAAACCCCAAGGTAAATTTCCTCGTTAGGAAAAGTGATGAACCTCAGTTCAATATTTGATGGCTATTATATAGACTGCCTAGGTATTTTAGTGGTCAGTTTAGAATAAATGAGCCTCAAGCTCTAGTCCCATCTTTCAGGGCACTATGACCACATTTCAAGGGAGTTGTCCCATACCAACCACTAGTTAGTTGCATCATGATGCTGCCACTTTTCCATTGCCTTCTACCCCAGATTCCATTCCACCTATTGGATCAGTAACCACTCTTTCAACAGTCCTCTTAGGTGTTTGTCTCTTATTTTATTTATTAAATAATAATATATTGTGCAAATTACAGTCATCCTTGGACACATGTCCAATACAAACTTTACAATAAAAGTTATCATAATGTTTCTAAACATAAAATGTTTTCCAGCTTAAAGGGTATGTTACAAATTTATACAGAAGCTGAATTCAAGTAACTTGAAAATTATTACAACGTTTCCCACTGTAATCTTGTCGATCTCTTTCAAGACCCAAACAAAACAGAAAATTCTGATTTTTTTTTCATTTTTTTGTTGCAACCCTTGGATTTGACAACTTGGATCCTAATGCCTACAGTCACAGAAAAATAAAATTCCATGTTCAAATAAAGAGTAATACAAATTTATCACAGACATCCCCACAAAACAACCATAGATGGCAGAGCAGAAATCACCCAACTTCACTGCTAAGCCAATCCCATGGGGAATGCAAAATGATACCTTCAAAACAAATTTTTTGTAATGGTGTGTATGTCATCCACTAACAGACATGGCACACACAATTTTTTCTTTTTTCTATGCTGATTGGTAGATCTCAAATCTCACACAGATCATTTCCAGACCTTATCAGGCCACCTTGAAAAACTTCAAGTACTAAAAAGAACAACTTCTAAGTTCTAAGCCTTCTCTAAATATAGGTTTTCCTTCTATATATAGAAGAAGTATTCACTACATAATTTTCAGAAAACGGGATTGCCTTCGACAGGAGAAGCAACAAAACATCCTTTACAAATATGCACTTCCCCTAAAGATAATTTACAATAACAGATTGCAGAATCTCCAATTATAGACCCCATATTAATGGAAGAAGTGTCGAAGGAGGGTTCCAAGACATCTGTGCAACAACTTCAAATACATTAACTATACAGATCATTGTCGCAAGCCTTGAGCCCTTCTCAATATTCATGGAATCTTCCTTCATAAAAATGTGCATGGCTCATTGGTCATCATTAAAGATGAAGCCCTTGCATGGTGGGTTTCTCACAACAAAAGATGATGCTCCTCCCCTTCATCTATAGTCACCTGGAAACGTGTCATGAGTCAGCACAATGGAAATACTAATAGAACATCCAACACACCAATAAAGGAAAATGCAAAGCAAATATATCACAATTTCCATGAAAGAGTTTAAACCTTGGAAATCAGCAACTAGATAGTTGGGCATCAACCAAGCATGTTCAATAGAATGAAAATTGCTATGAGAACCTCCTACATTTGAAATATAGCAACCAATTTTCATTGTAAACCATATTTTCATGTAATACAGACGTTAGAGAATGGCAATGCCTAAAAAAGGGTAATTGTCAAAGAGATGATAGCATAGCATTTTCCAAACCTTGCAGGTCACCAACTGGAGACTTGTCAGCGAATTGGGCATGTTTTGAAGGAGGACAATCCCTTGGAAAATTTCTATAATTTGTAATTAGAAAATGAAATAGTCAGTATGAAATGCATTTGCATGTAAAGAAATATAGGCATGCAAACGTTAATTACAACATATGAAAGTCTCATCAAATGTACTTGGCATAGCAGAAAAGGTTAGATGCCCTTACATCTCCCTATGGCCTTGGATTGGTACCACGGTTGTGGAGTGTTGCACCTCTAAACACATCAACAAAATACACATGAAATCAGGTCTATTCCGTAAAAAAAGGCAATTGAAAAACAGTTGATAACATATCCTTTTCCAAACCTTGTAGATCAGCAATTGGAGAATCATCCATTAATTGGGCATGTTGCAACTCCCCATGGCTTTGGCTAAACACCACAGTTGTGGATTTTTGTACCTCTACAGACATTAACACACCACGTAGATATGAGACATAAAATAATTCAAATAAATTGCACCTGGAATGTCAGGAGAAGTTTGATGGTGTTGCATCTCCCTTTGGCATTGGCGTGATGTCACCATTGTGGACTTTTGCACCTTTGCAAATAACATCACACCACATGTTAAAGAATGGTGATGACTAAATACACTAGTCTCAAATCATTACTCTTGCCAATCTATGAAACTAACCTGATACCATAGGAAATGCCTTGTTTGCAAGAGGACATCCTTGCTCTTTGAGGTATTGAAACTGAAGCGGTTAATGTTTAGATGCATGGATATTCAAATCAATTTCCAAACCATTGTTTTGTTTTCTCCTTCTTTGTTTATTTTTAGGGATAAGTAAACTCTTCTTCCTCTTCAAAGACAAATCAAGAGCATCCAACCAAAATGTGAAGTCAAAATCCATATTGTGCAAATTGTTGGCTTCATTCAGCATTTTTTTAACCATATCGGTCAATTGGTTGGTCTTGCTCAGAGTAGTGGGGGGGCTGTCTTTAATCAACTGCAAGTAGTTAAACAACTCCTTTCTAGCCAACTGAAGAGCCTCAACATCTGCATCCACATTGCCGATGTCCATATGTGTGGTGTCGGTATCTACATTGAGGTTCTGGGGCTCCATAATTATTTCAGGGGGGTCATTGAATGTGTTAGGCATTGCATCCCGATGAAGTAATGGATATGAATCACCTGAGTGGAAGAATAACCAATTGAATTTAATGGCATGTTTGCAAATATTTCCACAAATAAACCATGGGCATTCGCAAACTATAAAATTTGTGCTATACTTCTTGACAAGGTATTTTTTATCGCGATATGTTTGGATCCTCACCCAGTAAGCATGTGGTGTGCTCTTGTGAGGGCGGCAATCATTATCTAGAATTCTTCTAGATTTTTCCACTAAAATTTCAATTTGTTTTTCTTTCGTGTAGTTATTAAGGTATCCTTCTTCTTTCAAAATTTCCTTATACCGATAACAAGGTTCAACAATACATAGGAGCATGTACAACAACCAATCCATCCTGCGTGCACATTCTTTCCTTCGATTAGATAGGAAGTTTGTCTTCAAATAACAATGGTATGACTCAACAACATTGTTGGTCTCTTGATTTTCATGAGGAAACTCTCGACAACCTTTCACCCACATCCCTTAATGTAAATAACTAAGTTAGTAAAAGTATGTCATATTAATGAAACACAAAATTGAAACATCAACAAGAGTTTGTACATGTACGAAATTTATCACCCGCAACCCAATTCTTGTGGAAATATTCCAAGAACTTCTTTTCATTTTCAAATTTGCTAAAAAAACCACGGATTGCATCATCCACATCATCATTTGAAATGTGTTTCATAATGAAACCCAACTCTTCGTATATCGCATTCGTTTGTTCTTTGTTAGCCAACCGATATACATTTTTTTTCCACGCCCTCCGCACATGCCAAACGCACAAGATCACATCACACCCTATGATCCTCTTGCCATATTTTGAACTTTTAAGTGTGAAATTCTTAGATAAATGCAAGATATATTGTTGCATAACAAAATTCAACTTACCTCAAAGCTGTGATTTCAGCGAGTGCATCATCTACCATGAAGGCATTGAATTTCCAATAGGGACAGATTTTTTAACACCTAAGCATCAACTCCTCCAACCATAGCACAATATCTACTGAAGTATTTAGGGATGCCACAACCCATGCAACTGGAGCCCTGCTTTGTTGTCCATCAAAAGCCACTAGTGTGTAAAGCTGATACTGCCATATTGAAAAGAACATGTAATGTCAAATTCGGGTCATCTAATATATTCAATTACTACATCTCAAATAAACATATTAAATCAATCATTGACATCTGACTTACCCCATATTTATTTGTACTAAAAGTTGAATCCATGGCGATTATGCTATTATGGAATAGCTTGACCATGGTCTCCAACATCCATTTTGTTTGGATTCCCATTATAAAAGGGACCTCTTCACCATTGGGATTTTAGTAAAAGAAGAAATCTTCTTGTCGCTTTTGATGCCAAAGGTTGACACTCATTTCATCCTTTAGGTGGAGTTGATATTTTCCTTTCAACAACCGATTGTATATGTTTAAAATATCTTTCCTACATAGGAACAAATCCCTATCTCGGGTTTCTATATCCATGTCAACATGTCACTTGATGTGTATTTTATAAGTTGAATTAACAGACACTCCCGAAAAGAAACAACTCTCCACATATGCCACAATGTCCCTTGAAAGCTTTTGCTTGTTCAATGCCCTGCCATTACCTGAAGTGTCACGTTGGCCATCACAAGGCCATCCTTTCTCATATTCATGCTCACACATATTGTAAGTCAGTATTTCTATATGAGGACTTTGAACCATAACCTTCACAGTGAAATGGAATTGGCAGCCCCTCTTCTTTGCAAATGGGGTGCTTCGTTTAGTTGACTCCTCTCCTCTTTTGTCCTCTGGGAGATATGAACAATGATAACTACATAGGAAATTTTTAACCGTTAGTAAATACAATGACTGACAAATGTATTCTCAACGCTAATAGATATACAATGCACTTTTGAAATACTGACAGTTCATATCGCAAGGCAGCACTGTCTCTTTTTCCTAGTTGTTTGTTTTGTCGATGTACAAAAGTACATGGAGCATCAAAGTTTGTTTCCTCCCCTTTGATAAAAGCAGGAACACTATGTGAAGGTACTAAAGCAACATGATCAATGCTCCTATTTTCTCGGTGTATTTCAAACCAAACTAAGTCTCTACTAGAAAATGTGATCATGTTTTTGGGATCTTGCACCTCAAGATCCATGATTGCCTCCCATTTTCCTCACTTGCCCATTTTGTACGGATGCCTACAAAACAATATGCAAATGCATTAGAAATTTAGATTATGTGGATACATGCAAGCAGCAACACACCCTATAATGTTGGACAACTGGTGAATAAAACCATTGAATAACATAAACACAACCCAACTAAACAATCACTGCACAGGTATAGAAGTTAACATCAAACTATTAATGTTTGAATATGACTTTATTACGGAATCCCTTGTGAGTATCGATTGGCCATAACATGACTTTGAAAGTAGACAAAGAAAGCTAACAGTGTCTAGCTTTCATGTTTATGTGATGAAGAATGTTTAATGGCTGTAAAAATAGTACAGCAGTACAACCAGGTATTGTGTTATGAATAATACAAAGAAAGCTAGGTTTATGTGATCATGAGCATTGAGATTGTTTAATGAGTGTAAAAATAGTACAGTAGTACAACCAGCCATAAGCGAGTCATATTGTTATGTTTTGTTTGTAAATAAAGTGGTGGATAATATTATGTGGAACCTCAATTTTCTACTTTCTCACAGACATAAAGCACATATATATTTTTTTGGTGTAATTGAGAGAAATGTTGCAAAGTTTGATGTATATAGGTGCCTTATCTTTCTCTAAATCTGTGTTTTTTTCTCAATACTCTTCAAGATGGTATAAGACTCTATACAGACTTGATTAAGTGGTGTGTGGTTATGATATTTTACAAGCTTAATGCTCTTATATTAAGATGTATTTAATGAAAGAGTTTACAACTCTGTTGAAGCAAAGAAAAATTCAAATACAAAAGCCATTTTGAAAGTTTGTTCTATTTATGCTTACACAAGAATTTATAATTCTCCCAATAGGTTCATCAAGACTACAGTACTATTTGGTAGGGGAATCCCGAAATTTTGTTCGGATGTGTTTTGTAGTTCAATGGATTGGTAGTACTATGGGTGGGTTTTAGTTGGATAAGGAGGTCATTGTTTTATTTTGAGGGAGCCTTGCATGATTTAGCTTGTTTTATTTGTAAATAAAGTAATGGTTCATATTTGATGAGAAGTGAGCTAGAGCCATTGATGCCTTGAGCTCCCACGTGTTTCATCACCATGAGAGGGTGCCATATGGCTATTTTGCAATAAAATTTGATTCTTAGTAAAATGCTCAAAAGTTGCATCAATGGGTAAACTTTGTGAATTTATCCCTTGTTGGTCGGTGGATGGTATATAAACATAAGCATTTATAGATACACGTGGGGGTATTGATGGTTTTAACTTATACTACATTGTTTGGATTTTTTCCACATGGGAATGTTGATACCTATGTCCCTAAACTTATATAATAGGCAAGTTACAATTCAGAATAAAATGAAAATCATGCCTCTATTGGATGAGCAGTCTGCTTAGTTCAAATTGTCAGTATGAAATAGTGTCGAGGTTTCCCTCTCCCACACATTGTGTCTCCATGGGAGGGTGATAGTTAGCAATTTTGCAATATATGAGTTAAACACAACAATCAATGGCTAGTGTATCAAGCTCATTCATACCTAGATAAACATGTGGGAGCTAAAAATTTGACATTCTGCTACAATTAAAAAAATAAGGAAAATCATATTCTCATACCTATGGAAAGGCAATAGAGAGGAGGGAGTTTTCCCACTAATAAGATGCAAGCCATTATAAAACCTAAGGAACTATATGGATGCGTAATTAATAACTTACTACTCTTTCCTAAAGCTCTTTCAAACAAAAGGGGGTTGGAAGCTCCTCTCCAAGGATGGCCTCTAGCATAATATTATGTATCACAAATACATCTCTCCCATGTCAGTGCAAGAATGGATGTGGAATCACATCAAACCTATTAGAGGAGGTTCTCTCCACAAAAGGCCCTTATATCGTTCTTAACCATAATAAAGAGTAGATTCCTCTGCTAGCAAATTGGAAATTAAAGTAAATCGGGCTAGGAGAGCAGGAGTGAGTTGGGAAGGATGCATATGATAAAAATCCCATACTTCTCTTAGAAGAGCTATAAAATAGGCATTTAAGATTCTTCTCAAGCATTGCAATCCCCTTAGCTCACTCAGATTTGGAGTATATTTGCCTAGATAGTAGTGATTTGGGACTATGTGGAGAAGCAATAGATCAATGGAACTCATTTAGAGCACAACTGGCTAGGGAAGGCATCAATATTAGAGACAAGGAAGATATACTTCTATGGGGATCAACTTGAAGCAAAGGATATATTCAGTTAAATAAGGCTAGAATACCCTATTAAGGATGGAAATTGGGGAAGATACCAAATGGCATTGGCTCAAGATATGGAAGAGAAAATCACCTCCAAAAACAAATTTATTTTTTTAGAGAGCACTAAAAAACGAAAGACTATCTTGGGATAACTTGCACCGAAGGAGTTGGAAGGCCCATATAGGTTCTTAGTATGTGAAGAAATGTAAAGAAGTGATAGAAAAATTACCTAACCTTCTCATTAACTTTCATTTATCAAAGGAAGTCTGGAGTTCCAATCATTAAACACAAGTCGGAAGGCTTGGCTCTAATACATGCACTGGAGCACTAGTCATAGGGAAAGTTGGAGGAAGATTTAGCTATTCCCCTGTAGGTCTTAAGGTAAATCTGGAGTGTATCACAAACTGAAATCCAGTGTAGGGACTGATAAGGTACCAAAATAGAGGAAGCATGTATACTACCCTGATCCATGTCTATTATGCTGGTGAGGATCCTACTTCTCCTACTAAGATCGTAGATATGTGTGAAGACCTTTATGGGACTAGAGGCGGTGGATATTACACTGGACAAGTCCTCAGAGACAAATTTGGGGGCAATTACAATGTCAATGGCATTAGGAGGAGGTATTTAGTGCAATGGATATGGAGTCCTATTTTGAATGACTATTCTGGACCAAATGCATTCAATAGTTGAAGGTGCTATAGTGCTCGTGTTAGTTGAAAATGGGTTTTCTAGTGTTAGGGTTATACTATGGGGTTTGTCTCAAGCCTTATTTGTGGGTTATACAGTATGTAGTGACTTTTTTCTGTTAACAGTCATCCCACTATGTGTGCGTGTCTGTGTCTATACAACTTTGTCTATTTACAATATTCAGATAAATCTTGAACAGAGAGAATTCATGAATTTTTAAAGAGATCTATTATGCTTAAGTGTTAAATTTTCTGAATTTACTTCAATATGATCTAGGATCTTAACTGAGAGAACAACATGTACAGCATATCTACAGCATATCAATCATGGAGACAATAATGCAAGCACACAAGAGACACAAAGATTTACTTGGGAAAAACCATAAAGGTGAAAAACCCCAATAACTTCCTCAGAGATAGATAGAGCAATGATACAACCAACCAAGAGATAGACATAACCTAGCAGCAGATCCTCCTCCTCCATAAGTGCGCCTCTCCTCCTTGAGAGCATGTGTGAGAAGTGAGTGAGTAAATAGAGTGCCTCCCGCACTCTATTTATACTTGACTTGACTTGCCTTTTTACCTAACTCATGTAGGCTCGAACTTAACCACATAACATAATGCTGACTGGGCCGACCCCCAATAGGGTGGTCTAATAACCCTTTGACCCACATGGCTGACCCCCAATAGGGTGGTCTAATAACCCTTTGACCCACATGACTTATACAGGGCCGACCCCAAATAAGGTGGTCTAATAACCCATCAAGTATAAGTTACGACACTTACAATATAAATGACGACACTTCCTTATAGAGGAATAATACCATCTCTATAGGAATACAATATACATATATGTGAAATACATTCCGAAGGTACATATACATCAACACTCCCTCTTAATTAGGAAGGTATTTCTCAGCACAGTTCTTCTAGCACAAGTCATCTTCTCTGGATCATCGTCACTGGATAATCATCATCGAGTCATCATCATCGTCACTGCTGCTGCTATCTCAATCAATCTCTGAATCTACTCGTCATAGGAAGTTCTACAGAGCCAGTCCTTTTTCATACTGGATGTAGGCCCACCACCTGCAGGTCTTCATCATCACTGGCCATACTGTGGAATCCTCAGGACTTATTACGTGCGTCACAAAACCTGGCTACAGCATCCCAGGCTATTACGAGCACACAGCTCTACCTGTAGGATCTCCCAGGAGCACATTACATGTGACCCATCACAAAACCTGGCCGAAGCATCCCAGGCTGTTACGAGCACGCGGCTCTACCTGTCGGATCTCCCAGGAGCACATTACATGTGATCTCACCACAAAACCTCGCTGAAGCATCTGAGGCCTTTTTCATCCTGTCCAGATCTCCCAGGAGCAAATTACATGTGGTCCACCACAAAACCTGGCTGAAGCATCTGAGGCCTTTTTCATCCTGTCCAGATCTCCCAGGAGCAAATTACATGTGGTCATGGCAAAACCTGGCTGAAGCATCTGAGGCCTTTTTCATCCTGTCCAGATCTCCCAGGAGCAAATTACATGCCATAGGACAAAACCTCGCAAGAGCATCTCAGGATGTTACGGGTACACAACTCCGACCTGAAATCTCCCAGGGCACAAATTACATGTCCTCCCAAACAAAACCTCGCAAGAGCATTTGCCAGATGTCCCAGGGCACCGAATTACATGCCATAGGCAAAACCTCGAAAGACCATCTGCAAATCTCCCAGGGCACAAATTACATGCTTTCCTGCACAACCTGATCCACGGCCACAAAGTATCATCTGATACTCATCAAACATCATCCTGATGTACACATGATCATCCTGATCATCATCACTGCAACATCCTGCTGCATGTCATCTGGAGAAGCTTGTCATCCACGATCATCCAAGTATCCACCTGATACATACATAGATACATGATCCACACAATGTATCCATCAACATACATGATCCACCTGATCATACAAAGATACATGATCCACACAATGTATCCATCAGCATACATGATCTACCTGATCATACAAAGATACATGATCCACACAATGTATCCATCAGTATGCATGATCTACCTGATCATACAAAGATACATAATCCACACAATGTATCCATTAGCATCCATGATCTACCTGATCATACAAAGATACATGATCCACACAATGTATCCATCATCATCCATGATCTACCTGATCATACAAAGATACATGATCCACACAATGTATCCAACAGCATCCAACATGATGCGTTCATACAAAATACATACACATGATCCAACCGATCATATCCAGGCAGAAACCAGAACATCATCCTGATGCTCATCATCCAGCGCTTACATCCACAGCCATGTGAAGGATCCTCCTTCCAACATGCTTGGAATGGCTTTAGCAAATGTGTCCATCACTTCTTTCTCGAAGTGTCCTCGATCTGAAGAACGTTGAGCCTCTCTCTGAAGTACTCGAACTTCACTCTGGATAGTGGCTTCGTCAGCACATCTGCAATCTGCTCGTCCATCGCAACATACAGGAGCTTCATAGCTCCTCTTTGCACCATATCCCTGATATAGTGATATTTGATCTCTATGTGTTTCAACCTGTCATGAAACACTGGGTTCTCGGACAGCTTCACACAACTCTGGTTATCACAGAAGATACCAGTAGCCTCCAACGGGAGATCAAATAACTCAGACAGTAGTTTCCGTAGCCATACTGCCTCACAGCTAGCTGAACAGGATGCAACATACTCTGCCTCAGCTGTACTCAGTGCTACGCGGGACTGCTTCCTGCTAAACCAAGAGATCACACCTGATCCCATACTGAAGCAGCACCCAGATGTGCTCTTCCTATCTGCAGCACTGCTAGCCCAATCTGAATCAACATAACCCTGCAGGTTAAACTTTTGATTCGCCTCATACCTAAGCCCATAATCCACTGTACCCTTCAGGTACCTCAGAATATGCTTTACAGCAACCAGGTGAACACTCCTTGGATCCGTCAGGAACTGGCTCAATGTGTTCACAGCAAAGCAAATATCTGGTCTCGTGTTCATCAGGTACATCAAGGACCCAATCATCTGACGATACATGGAGACATCAACCAGCTCAGATGAAGCATCACATAGAAGCTTCAGATTCGATGCCATAGGTGTGGCCATAGCTTGCAGTCCATCATCCCGAACCTCTTCAGGATCTCTACTGCATACTTCCCTTGTCCAAGGAAGATTCCATCACTCTGCCACACCTCCATGCCAAAAACAAATAGTGCATCATCCTCAAGTTCTTCATCTCGAACTTGGAAGAAAGCTTCCGCTGCGTGTCGGCAATCGATCTATCTTTACCTGTAACAAACAGGTTATCAAGTTCTGCACACATATATGACTACACCATGCTGTCTTGAGATCCATCTGGTGCATCTTCTATTTCATCAATTTTATATTTCTCAATGCTGCCATCTGCAACATGCTTGATCTGATAGTTCCATTTGGAAGTCATAACAAACTTCCCTTCACATCTTGGGACTACATCCCAAACATCATTCTTCATGATCGACGGATCATGGCATTCCATTTCTTCATCCCAAATCCTGGGAACTTCAATATCTTCAATAAATAAATTTGTTGCTGAACAAATGTTGTAGTTCTTCTTTTGTAGGAGATGGCATACGATCTTTCCTACACAACAAGTTAAATTGCATGATTAGAAAACATCTCATAGTTTTCAGAACAAATTCTTACACATAAATAAATATGTCATACAGTCATGCAATTATCTTAGCCAATGCTTCAATACAACATTTATCCATATTCCGTAACTTTCTAGATGCCTTCCAATCTCTACCAAAACATTGTTAAGAGTGTGCACAACTCCCAACATGTCAGCAAAGAGGTTTCATTCTAGATAAGTAGCAATGGAATGTTGTACAGTGCCATAGGCCACTTACCCATGCATATTAGGAGTATACTATTCATCAATGCAATTATTCTAATTTGCATAATACACAACCTAATTCTAGGAACATCAGTATATACATTTTGAACAGTATTATTTAAGAAATGACAATTCAAATACTTATCTTTGTTTGTTCGTTGGGTGGACTCCCTCTGAGTCTTCGCTTCCTTGCAGGAGCTGCTGGAGTCCTAATCTGAAGTAGCTTCTTCTACACCTTTCTGTTGTGGGATGTAGAGAGATGGTCAACTCCCTCTGAATATCTGCATCCTTGAATAAACCACTGAAGCGTGCTCTTTTTCTTTCTTGCAGGAACAACTGGAGTGTGATCCTTTGCTTTCTTGCAGGAACAACTGGAGTGTGCTCCTTTGCTTTCTTGCAGGAGCAATTGGAGTGCGCTCCCTCTTGATCTTTGCTTCCTGAATTACCTGTTCTTGAACTCATATTCATCCGTGGTCCCTATGCATGCTTATTAGTATCATGATTGAGTTATCCTTGTGATCTCATATAGAATCATACATTCATTAGTATACTATTAAAACACAATAATCTCAAGCATGTATACTCATGATCATTTCAATCAGAAATAATAAGCATTAGCATTCAAGGTTTATGTAGGATTCTTATGGTTAGTCAAATCATAAGAAGCATAACATGTCTAAACCTATAATTACTCAAACCTATGACTCTTCGCGTTAGTTGAATCATCAATTAAGATAAGAGATATAATGTGCATAAAACCTGTTATTATTCAAACCTATACCATCATGAATAATCATTATCAACAACACGATAGTATAAGATCCTAACCCAAGGTAGGAATCTAGCTTGATATAGAAAAAACATACCTGGATTATCATGTTAGCTAGTTATGTCTAACATACCCGTATAATGTCTTTTGGTTCTCTTCAGTGACTTGTGCTAGTAACCTGCATGTCTCATAAGTTAACCATTATAAAACCAAGTTATACATACCTCGTGAATGGATCTTGTATGAGATCCATGACAATGGATGAATCTTTGTCCTCATGTTATCATGATCATATGTTCTTGGACCAGAACATGATCTGTCTTTCTTGGTGTACCTTTCATGTTAGTAGACAACATAAACCTCATATAACACCATAATGCATTAGTACAATCATAAGAGTCAACACCCTAACCAATGAATATCTTCTATCATGCATTCATAATTTTGTTAAGGTGATACAACAAATCTAAAATCAAAATTGTACTAACCGTAATAACATGAAGACAAACATACCATAAACTTAATCATGGACAAATATCGAAACATACCTCGATGAGTCATACCTGTCGAGATCGCTTGTAATCTTCTTATGTAGGGCCTTATCCTTATCTCCCTCTGAGACAGGAACTTCTTCACTTATGCAGGTGATCAATCCATCTTCTTCTAGGATTAACCCAATCCACTTGATTTGCAAGAACTGGACCTTGAGCTGGATATGGGTTTGTCAGAGAAACCCCAAAAATTCAAACTTTGAATTTCAAACTTCCGAAAGGATAGAAATATGTGCCTTGATGAGCTGATCAAATTGGTATATTCATAATTTGAAAACTGCAAAGTTTCACTCCTCAATTTTGCCTTTGAAACTTTCGGATTCACTGGACGTGACCCTGAACTGGGGTTTTATGAATCCCACTCTTTTTCCCAATCAAAAGGTTTGATCCAAAGCTCTAAGCTTCTATTTTTCTGAGGAGCTTCCAGCCGTGGTCTCAGATTTCAAAAATTCCCATTTTACAGAAGCCCTAATTTTCCACTTTCCTGATCAAAGTCCCGAACTAGGGTCTGATCAAGCCCGGCCTTCTTCCCAACCAAAAATTCTGATTTTGGTCTCTAAATTTTTATTTTGATGAGTAGCATTCAGCCGTGGTCTCCGATTACAAAAATTCCAACTTTCTTCAAAGCCCTAAATTCCGGAAGCCATGAATGAAGGTACCAAAAAATAATTTTGTTTTGACAGAAATATGTACCTGATTGATTCTGGTGTAACTCTAAAATTTTTGATCCACAGGGTCTGAAAAAAGTTTCCTGAGATAGCCTGACCTGTCACCTTTTCATCCTGATAGGTCTGACCTCAATTGGATTCTCTGAGAGAGAGTTATGCCAAATGTCGCAACGTGACCTGTTTTGGGATAAAACAGAAGAGCGAACTTGTACGGCGTGCCACGTGTCACTGTTTGAACTTCGGCCTCTGAAAAAGTTTTCTGAGATAGCTCGGCCTGTTATCTTTCCATCCTGACAAGTCTGACCTCAATTGGATTTTCTGAGAGAGAGTTATGCCAAGTGTCGCAACGTGACCTGTTTATGGGATAAAACAGTAGAGCGAACTTGTACGGCGTTCCACGTGTCACTGGTTCAACTTCGGCCTCTGAAAACGTTTTCTGAGATAGTACAGACTGTGTACTACCTGTCACGTTTTACGAAATTTCATTTGGAGCTTCCTAGCCCAAGTTATGACCTTTTTCCCAAGGTCACCTGATTTTGACTCAGATCTGGAAGAGGCAGAAACCCTATATTGTACAGATCATAAATCACAAAGTACAACGAATTAGAGGTTGTCCTTTGGACACAAGGTACCTGGAGATTTTATCTTCGTCCTGTAACAATTTCAGATCCGAAAACTTCGCCAAAACGGATTTATAGCGAAAGTGCTACGATGACTGGTTTTTGCTATATCAAGCCCTAGCATCGTAAGTGCAACAAGTGTCATACATGCCATATCATGCCTTCTTTCAGGCTAGCTCTGATACCATGTTAAATTTTCTGAATTTACTTCAATATGATCTAGGATCTTAACTGAGAGAACAACATGTACAGCATATCTACAGCATATCAATCATGGAGACAATAATGCAAGCACACAAGAGACACAAAGATTTACTTGGGGAAAACCATAAAGGTGAAAAACCCCAATAACTTCCTCAGAGATAGATAGAGCAATGATACAACCAACCAAGAGATAGACATAACCTAGCAGCAGATCCTCCTCCTCCATAAGTGCGCCTCTCCTCCTTGAGAGCATGTGTGAGAAGTGAGTGAGTAAATAGAGTGTCTCCCGCACTCTATTTATACTTGACTTGACTTGCCTTTTTACCTAACTCATGTAGGCTCGAACTTAACCACATAACATAATGCTGACTGGGCCGACCCCCAATAAGGTGGTCTAATAACCCTTTGACCCACATGGCCGACCCCCAATAGGGTGGTCTAATAACCCTTTGACCCACATGACTTATACAGGGCCGACCCCAAATAAGGTGGTCTAATAACCCATCAAGTATAAGTTACGACACTTACAATATAAATGACGACACTTCCTTATAGAGGAATAATACCATCTCTATAGGAATACAATATACATATATGTGAAATACATTCCGAAGTTACATATACATCAACATTAAGTAGAGGAATAAATCTATGTATTATGCTTAAGTAGAGGAATAAATATATGTTCACATCGAAGTTGGTATAATTTTCATTTATGGTGGCTGGAATCCTAGAATGATGTCAATACTCTGTTTTTCCAGCCAACAGTTCCTCATACAACCTCGCTCGCTCTTTCCCTGTAGCTTTGCGCTTCATTAGTATTTGGCAATGCTTCTATGTTGCGTGATTCTACCCTTCTCTTCAATGTGTGTCTGTGTGGATCTTTCCTATAGCTTTTGATCATCTTCATACAACTCACATAAAAGGCTTGCATATTATATTATTTTGATCAATAGGGAGCAGGTGGTCGATCACAATATCCCCCTTTTCACCTTTGCAATAGAGATTAGGATCGTAATTCCCATCAATTTTAAGATATTTCTCTCGGCGATACAAATGGCTCACTTTGTAGAAAAAAATTTCGACAAAGTCTCCTCCAACCAAAGCTCCAAAAATGAACTGTGTGCCATTCTTAGCACATAACATCCACATGATACCTGAAGGCTAACCATATTTATTCTCCATCTGTTCTCTACTACGTATTTTTGTATATGTATTATTGTTCCCGTGAGTGCATCATTTTCCAAAGGATGCGCCACATTGCTTGACATCTATATCCGTGGCTAGTTTTACTGCCTATGTTTGCTATCGATGGAGATCATTAGAGTTTCGATGCTAGTGATATGTTGTGTCTAACCTGACTTGTCCAATCATCCAACATGCATTGACATCCGGTCGTTTTCCTCTTCTACTGGAGTAGTACATGTTGCCAATTCTTGGTTGCATGTAGCCCAGGTTTTATCATTGCCTCCCTTTGCATTGGGCTCTTTGTCTTCAGTCATTACCTGTTGAAGCGTTTTATGTGTGTATGCGTTTGTTGATCTCCACTAGCAGATATGCTATGTTATTAGCATTTCCTTCACCTGCTCACTGTCGTTGCTATTCGTTCTAGTCGCGTGTGTAATCTTTATCGTGGCTATTGGTTTTTATATGTTTTAGTGATCATCAGTTTCAGACAAAGATCCTAACCTAGCCTTGTAATCATGTTTAATAATTTTTTTGTTTTCCGTTGTTGTAGGTTTGTGGGTATTTTGTTGTTCAAGGCTGATTTCTACGATTTATTTTGCATACGGAAGTTCATGGTGGTTGTAGTATGCTACTATGCTTTGCTGAACAATAGACATGAGGTTGGTTTTTCAACATTGATACTTATAGATGAAACGCAAGATGGAGATACCGAAAAAGAGGCCCAGAGTTTTAAATAGGAAAAGAGTGACTGATGAATAAACCATAGTTGCAGCGATGAAGAACAAAGTGCTTCACGTGGTCCTCTGTTCTGTTCTGTTCTATTCGCAAGAGGAGTAGTACACGGGAGGTCGAGCTTGAACGCTGCAGTGGATGGAGGGTTATGGAGACACCAACCTGCGGTGTAGGGAGTTAATGCGGTCGGAGACTGGACGGCGGATGGGCTGGCGGGGGAATCTGTGGTTAGGGAGAAGATTCGTGGGTTCCACGACGTGGATGGGAGCTGTCGGCCGAGGAGGGGATCTGCCGGAGGAGGGTCCCGACGGATTTAACGGAGGATTTCGCTATATCACCTTCTTGATATTTTTGGCTCCAAACCTACTGACACATTTATTTCCGTAGGTCACAGTAAGGTTTCGACTATTTCCTCTCTGTTTAAGGTCTCACTTTGCGAGCAAAAAATAATGCCTCCGAAGATTTAAGGTGATGAGGGTCACAATGAGTGATCTGAAACGTCTCTGCACAGTTAATTGTCATTCTTATGCATTTAATTTGTTGTATGTTGTAAATTTACTTTGTATGTTTTATACTGTAAATGTAAATTTATGTTGTAAGCAAATTTACACAATATTTTCTTTTTCATTATTTTCATTTGGAAACAATTATATTTATCAAAATATAAGGAACAACCTGCAAATCATGTAGCAGCCGACGTTGAATCTTTTCTGCGAAAGGAGCGATGATAGGATCCTTTGACTTGAGCAACAAAACTTCATCTGCAGTAATAATGGCCTTTCTATGCTCGAGATTTATGACAATGGTGTTCTCCCTCCCGAGAATTGTGGAAGATATGAGAGCACGGGATCAAAAATGCGTAAATACCGAGCAGGAAGTCCTGCGCATAGCATGATTGAATGCTTCCCAACCTCGAGTATTTGCACATTCCCTACGGCATCTATTTCCAGCCATGACCTCAATCTCCCATTTCGCTTCCCCTTCGTACCTAACAATATTATTGCTGCACATATGCGACACCCCTGGACATATATCGAATTTGTCTCTTCCTGCGCCCATCGCATTTGATCCTTTGATCGAAATCGAACGATGCCCTAACCAGATTGATGAAGGAAGGATTAACCCAACTATATTCACCTTTACCACCTGTAGCATCCTAACTAAAGATACCAGCACCGCTTTCCAACACGGGAGATTAAAGCTTGTCACTTTTGGGATGAGGTCTAGGAGGCCCATGCACATTGCAAAGCTTATTTCTACCTCTTTCATGGGATTGGAAAACTAGCTCCTTCCATGATTATAGTCACAATGCATGAGGTTGATGATGAAACGGTCCACAAGCCACTACGAGGGGTTCATCTCCAGCTAGATATTTTATAGTGAGATTCTAATTTGTATGGAGCTAGAAGGGTAATACTCTCATCAAATCATCGTCATGGTAAGTCATTCTCAGGGTAATACTTTGCAATGCACTTGTTATACATTTCTCCAGTATCAGGTGCCAAATCTGAATTTTCTTACAAGGGCTCTTCATTTGTCTTATATTACATCAAAGGAAATAATCAAACAATGAAGATGCTCTCGTTCTTTATAATAGTAGATTGGATGAGAACCCACAATTTCTACATGTGACTATGAATTTAACATGCAGAGATCGAGAAAAAAATAAACATCAGTAAACTATCTTATGCAATTGCATAAGATCAACACATAAATTCAATAACAACAATCATCAAATTCACACCATAACACAATAGTATCTTAAAAAGCATCGATAGGACAATTGCTTGTGGAAAATTTCACCCCCAGCCATAGGATTTTCCTCAAGCAAAGGCACTCTTGATCTTGGGTCCATAGTATGACAAGGGCAATCTCTCAAACCCACTCTACTGGTGGAAGTATATGCATGCGGTGTAATCTCATGTACAATAATAGGCAAATCAATAACCGAAGTGTGTACTGGTAAATCTAATATCCTTATTGGTCTCAGTAAGTTCACTCAAATGACAATATAGCCAAAATAACTATGTTAACCCCCAACCAGATTAGAGTAATCCCAACTTAGACTATCCATAAGAGGACATTCATATCCATAGTATTGGGCATTACCAACTAGCCCTAACTGGATTAGAGTAACAAGTCCTCCCTGCTAGCTGCAACCACAATAGAGATGCGAACGGTATAACTGACAACCTGCAAAACCAAGGTTGGAAAAAGGAAAATCTCGCTCTCCAAGAATCCTAATAGTCAAGTGTGAGAGAACCTAGTACAAAAGGAAAAAAGAATGAGATGTCAAACTCTTTCCCCATTTGGAATGGTTTATTTATAAGGAGGTTTTTCATGCCACTTATCACACATGGCCCTCCCCTATGTTCCTGCCCATAAATTTATTTTTCTTATATTTTGGTCTCTTATGAAATAATTTCAATAATGGGGCCTTTACTGATGAGATCCATTTGTTTGATTACATCACAACATAACATAAACATTTCTACGTACAAGAGGACCCCAAAATGGGGTGTTATTATTTTGCCAAAGAATATAACTTGTGATGAGCGAGGTATTATTCTTGAATGTTGCATGTTGTATCTTCTTCTCGTTGAATTAATATTAACTAGAAGAGTGGCATGCATAAGGTGATTGGATTGTCTACATATGGTTTCTATAAATAATGCAATTGTCACGTTCCTTGACCTCCCTAGTGGCCTTCAGAGGCCATGGGAGACCCTCTATTACATTTTTTTCCTTCAATTTCTTCTAATTTAACACACAGCCGCAATGCGCTCGGATCCGCAATCTGCATTCCACGTTCCGTATTCTGCATGCGAGACTCGGAAGTCGAATTTCCAAATCCAACTCTTCATCGAAATCTAGATTCCGACTTCCGTAATCCACAATGTAGGAGTTGGAAGTTGGAATCCAAATATGACCTCGAAAATCTTATCCGTTCGACTTCCGCAGTTCCTCAATCCGCATGCGGAACTCGGATGTCAGAGTCCTCCGTTGCTATTACAGAGAAAATTAATGCTCGTAATCTGCAATCCACAACCCGCTTGCGGATGCGGAATTGCGTAAATCCATATTTCAATTATGGGGAAAATTACCTCCCGCAATCCGCATTCCGCATTGCGGATGCGGAAATCCATATTTCAATTCGAGGGAAAATTACCTCCTGCAATCCGCATTTCACATTATAGATGCGGAAATGTGGAAATCCAACCATGCCGCTCCAACGATCGATCCCGACCTACGAAATCCGCAATCCGCATTACGGATGCGGAAGGGTCAGGACCACAGACCCTTGCACCAACAAGCTTCTAAGGAAACTTCAAAGGGTGATAAATATTTCATCCTTGGTCCAAATTGGACAAGTTCAATACTGTTGGAAATCTCTTGGAGATCTCTATCCAATTGTATGACTCCCTGATCCATCTAAGCACTCTAAACTTGTCATTTTTCCAACTGAAAATATGATCTATAATTCTCTCAATGCACCATCAATCTTCTGCAAGGGGCTCTGCTCCACTTCTTCCAAGCCTTCTCTCCTTCATTTGATCCACAGGGTGTCCATTCCTTTCCCAAATCCTGGCTGGAGTGGTCCTGCACATTTACCAGACTTAGCCCTAATTCCTCCAAGGACAATTCAAAAGCATTACCAAAGGGAATTACAAATGTGGATAAACCTACTACAGGGACACCAGGGATGAAACATGATCCACGCCCTTAGAATGGAATGAATGCACATATTTTTCCTAGGAAGAGTGAGGAAAGCATACAGGGCTTAGTCCTATTCCTCAAGCATGATTACATACAAATATCAACATAAGGATAAGCATGTAAAGGTGCAAGAGCAATGAAATTGACACACACACACGAAAATTAGTCATATTGACACACAGTGGAGTGAGACCTTATTTACACACACATCTGCCATCAATAACAATCATCACTAATCAAACAATGCAGCATCAAGATGAACAACATACACGACCGACTTAGCACCATGTATAGGCATACAATCCTATTCATCAATGGACCATTCCCATAAGAAAATAGATGCATGCATGACTAAACACATACTATGAAATCAAGGCTATTCAATGCATCTATAACTTGCAAGGTTAGAAACATATTAAATCAAGCAAATGATGAGGCATTTAGACATCAATTCAACCTCATACTCAGGCTCATACCTATCTCCCTAATGATCAATTTCATGCAATCATTCAAACAATAACTTGAATATAAGGAGCATAACATAACACATGAAATACCATCATTTAAACACCACAAGGGCACTTATCTTTTGCATTGAACCTATAAACAACTGGATATGGACTACAACTTTCCAACCCAACCATAGATCTCTGCCCAACCTCTATTATTTCAGCAATCAGAGATCACCCCCAAGCTGGGAATATGTATCCACTAAGGGGCCCCTCTCAGGTTCATTCACAGCTTGGTTCTCAGTGCATCAAAGCATCCAACACACAATTAACTTGTAAGGAAAATAAGCAAAGGCAAGTAAGGGTTTCTAGCTCAATAAGCTCCTCCACAGGGCTATGGGAATATCCCAATGACTTCATATAGGTTCAAGCACCCCCATCACACCACTTTCAACCTAGGTGAGGTTCCCTTCATTGTTGCACAATCCCTAGGGCACCCTTTTCCCTAGCACTGACCTGGGTAAGTGTGGTTGGCCTTGACTATTGAATCAAAGTAAATAAACCCTCTCACGCCTTAATAGGCAATCTAAAAACCTCTTGGTTCCCTCCTACTTAGGTTTTCTTCTCCATTTTCTCTCGTCGAACAATGTTATCCCATAGCTAGGTTCTCAGCCACTACACAGGGTTCTTCCTCATAGTTTTATGAGCATAATATGCTCTGCAATTCATCCACGGAGTCAGGTCCAAGGATAACCTCGTCGTTTTACTTCCTACATTAGGTTTTCTAGGTGTATTCGGCTTTGTTAATCGCGCCCTGCAAAGAATTGTGATTTCCCTTCCTTGCTTCCCCTCTCGACCCTACTCTAATGCGTAAGGGTTCAACTGAGGTCTGTATGGTCAACCAAGGTCCGGGAATGGGAATACGAACTTATACGAGGTGGAGTGACGTGTAGATCAAGGTAGCAAAGCTCAATACCCTACCATCCGACCCCTCAGGGTTTCCCATACTCCACGACCTCATGCACAGTCCTCCTCACCCAATACCTTAAAAAAACATTCAATGGTGTCTAGGATAGGTCAAAGGGGTTCCCTAGGTGACAAATGGAAGTTTTGGTTCAACACCACAACCCCTCACCACTCCCTAGTGGATACATAGTTCCCCCTCATTTTGTTACAGCCATAGCCAGTACTTGGTATTTTATTTACAGGGCATTATTTACATCCTTTACAATCTTCCATGGCTTACTAGCACATGGATTATTGGAATATCCAATACTTTCCTATGCAAATAAACCTAAACATCCACTAGTGGGGCCTTGGCCTTGAGCTCCACACTAGGGAAAACACACCTTGCATTTTATGCAATATTTACATTACAGCCAAAATAGCCTAAGGGTCAGAATGAGGGATATTACAACAATGATCTCAATCCTTATGTCGGGTATAAATAGATTCCTTTTGGCTTATAATAGATTCTCATTTACCTGTTGTTGTATGTAATATTATTGGCATGAAACATCAGTGCTTATGGTATTGAGAATGGATGGTGGATGGAGGAGCATTTCAATGCTTCTGATGAGGATGGGGATGGCCTTTTAAGTCGAATAGAGTTTAACAAGTGCGTAATGTGACTCAGTTTTTGGAGTCATCACTGTATACTTATATGTCTCGTATACACTATAAATGACATCAACTGTTGTGATCTCATAAAAGTCTACTTGTTACATCTATTGATGTCATAAATATTTAATACTCAGTTTTAACCTGGACATTTTATATTATGATTTCATTTTTTTTGTTTGCAGCTTCTTACATCCAGCAGATAGTAACAACCCAAAGCTGATTGAATGGTTATGCAAAGAGGAAGTGAGGTATGCTTTCACTGTATAACATTACAACATTGCTTATTATTAGAGTTTTTTATTTGCTTTCATGGTGGAGCATGTTATTCCTACTGATTATTTTCATACAACAACAATAACAAAGAATCCATGGTTTATACATGAGATGCTTTTTTATGTCTTAGTATCATATTATCCTTTGCTTATCTATTGATTTTCAATACAACTTCCATGAAAGAGTACATATCAGTAAGCATAATAAATGTTGCAATATTTTTTCTCCTGTAAGCAATAGTTTGGGAACTCTAATTTGGATTTGATGCTTTATCTTTTCACTAGTTTAGAAGTTTAGTTCAAAATCAAATTTTTGATCTTAGAGTTTAGAGTTCATTGAGATGACCATTCATATATCTGATCAAAGATTTCACTTTAACCACCATTCAAAAGAACAATATTTTTGATCTTAGAGTTCACTAAAATGACCATTCATATTTCTGATTAGAGATTTCACTTTAGCCACCATACAAAAGAACAATTTTATTGGCATATTTTATAAAATTATAAGCACTAATATTATACAAGAAATTCATCGAAACCAATCAATAAACAATAGGAAATGACAATGTAAGTCCCTGCATGATTCAATTCTCGATTCAATTCTCGTTCTCGTTCTGGTTTCTTAAAACTAGTAAGGTCACACTTTCATACCTTAACAAACTTAATGTTAATTCTTGTTCTGGTTTTTTTAAATAGTAAGGTCACATTTTCATATCTTTATAAACTCAATGGAAGGGAATATGCAGCTTTGCTGCTCACTTAACTTGTTTCATTTAATAAACTTATAATTTTACAACAATTTGTTTATAAAAATATTTCATTAATTAAAAAATAATGAAACATGTCAACATTTTAGTTATAAAAATATTTCATTAATTAAAAAATAATGAAACATGTCAACATTTTAGTTAGGAAAAAGGAAAGAGTGAACGTTTTATTTAAACAACTTTATTTTCTAAATAAAATTTGTTTCCATCCAAATCTCAAATAATATTTTATAATCAAAATCAAATTATAATTTTCTAACAAAATTCTTGTTTTTGAAAATAGAATTATGACATTCTAACTACCTAATTTATCCAATTTTATCTAATTATTAACTAATTCTTATCTCTTCCTATCAAATATGTCAACATCCCTCTTCATGATTCAAAATGGATCCAAACAAACAAATGAATGTAAGACTAATTATAACTATAATTAACATGTTTCATAATCAAAATTTTCATCAAGGTCATTATATACTTTATTGTTAAAATGTTAATATATAAACATTGCTTAATAGAATTTGGAAAATACTTTATTGTTAAAATTATTCTAAATATAAAATGTTTTTTTTTTATGGAAATGAACTTAGCTTCATCTTTACTACTAAGCTCTAAAACTTGAAAATAATTAAATTCATTAAAATGTAAACATTTACTTGGTCCAAATTGGACAAGGCCGGTACCGTTGGAAATTTCTTGGAGATCTCTATCCAATGGTATGACCCCCTACTCCATCTGAGCTCTCTAAACTTGTCCTTTTCCAATTGAAAATCTGATCTATAACTCTCTCAATGCACCATCAACCTTCTGCAAGGGGATCTGCTCCACTTCTGCCAAGCCTTCTCTCCTTCATCTGATCCATGGGGTGTCCATTCCTTTCCCAAATCCTGGATGGAGTGGTCCTGCACATTTACCAAACTTAGCCCTAATTCATTCAAGGAAAATTCAAAAGCATTACCAAAGGGAATTACAAATGTGCATAAACCTACTACAGGGACACCAGGGATGAAACATGATCCACACACTTAGAATGGAATGCATGCACAAATTTCTCCTAGGAAGAGTGAGGAAAGCATACATGGCTTAGTCCTATTCCTCAGGCATGATTACATACAAATATCAACATAAGGATAAGCATGGAAAGGTGCAAGAACAATGCAATTGACACACACACAAAAATTAGTCATATTGACACACAGTGTACTGAGACCTTATTTACACACACATATGCCATCAATAATAATCATCACTAATCAAATAGTGCAAAAGCAAGATGAACAACATACACAACTGACTTAGCACTATGCATAGGAATACAGTCCTATTCATCAATGGAACATTCCCATAAAAAATAGATGCAAGCATGACTAAAAACATACTATGACATGAAGGCTATTCAATGCATCTATAACCTGCAAGGTTAGCAACATATTAACTCAAGCAAATGATGAGGCATTTAGACATGAATTCAACCTCATACTCAGGCTCATACCTATCTCCCTGATGATCAATTTCATGCAATCATTCAATCAATAACTTGAACATAAGGAGCATAACATAACACATGAAATAACATCATTTAAACACCACAATGGAACTTATCTTTTGCATTGAACCTACAAACAACTGGCTATGGACTACAACTTTCCAACCCAACCATAGATCTCTTCCTAGCCTCTATTATTTCAGCAATCAGAGATCACCCCCGAGATGGGGCTATGTATCCTCTAAGGGGTCCCTCTCAGGTTCATTAACAACTTGGTTCTCATTCCATCAAGGCATCCAATACACAGTTAACTGGTAAGGCAAATTGGCAAAGGCAGGTAAGGGTTTCTAGCTCAATAATCTCCTCCACAGGGCTATGGGCATATCCTAATGACTTCAGACAAGTTCAAGCACCCCCATCACCCCACTTACATCCTAGGTAAGGTTCCCTTCGCTGCTACACATTCCCTAGGGAACCCTTTTCCCTAGCACTAACCTGGGTAAGTGTGGCTGGCCTTGATTGCTGAATCAAAGTAAATAATCCCTCTCGGGCCTTAGCAGGAAATCTAAAAACCTCTTGGTTCCCTCCCACTTAGGTTTTCTTCTCCATTTTCTCTGTTCTAACAATGCTATCCCGCAGCTGGGTTATCAACCACTACATAGGGTTCTTCCTCGCGGTTTTCTAAGCATCATACGCTCTGCAATTCACCCACAGATTCAGGTCCAAGGATAACCTTGTCGTTTTGCTTCCTACGCAGGGTTTTCTAGGTGTATTTGGCTTTGTAAATTGCGCCTTGCACAGAACCGTGATTTCCCTTCCTTACTTCCCTGCCTGGCCCTCCTCTGATGCGTAAGGTTTCAACTGAGGTATGTATTTTCAACCAAGGTCCGGGAGTGGGAATATGAACTACTAGGAGGCGGAGTGACATGTGGATCAAGGTAGCGGAGCTCCATACCCTGCCATCTGACCCCTTAGGGTTTCCCATACTCCACGACCTCATGCATAGTCCTCTTCACCCACTACCTTACAACATCATTCAATGGTGTCTAGGATAGGTCAACGGGGTTCCCTAGGTGACAAATGGAAGTCTAGGTTCAACCCCACACCCCCTCACCACTCCCTACTCGATACATAGTTCCCCCTCATTTTGTTGCAGCCATAGCTAGTCCTTGGTATTTTATTTACAGGGCATTATTTACATCCTTTACAATCTTCCATGGCTTACTTGCACATGGATTATCAAAATATCCAATACTTTCCTATGCAAATAAACCTAAACATCCACTAGTGGGGCCTTGGTTTTGAGCTCCACACTAGGGAAAACACACCTTGCATTTTATGCAATATTTACATTACATCCAAAATAGCCTAAGGGTCAGAATGAGGGATATTACAACAATGATCGCAATCCTTTCAGGCATAAAAATATTCCTTTTGGATTATATTAGATTCTCATTTACCTGTTGTATGTAATATTATTGTCATGAAACATCAATGCTTATGGTATTGAGAATGGATGGTGGATGGAGGAGCATTTCAATGCTTCTGATGAGGATGGGGATGACCTTTTAAATCGAACAGAGTTTAACAAGTGCATATTGTGACTCATTTTTTGGAGTCATCACTGTATACTTATATGTCTTGTATATACTATAAATGACATCAACTGTTGTGATCTCATAAAATTCTACTTGTTACATCTATTGATGTCATAAATATTTAATACTCAGTTTTAACCTGGACATTTTATATCATGATTTCATTTTTTCTGTTTGCAGCTTCTTACATCCAGCAGATAGTAACAACCCAAAGCTGATTGAATGGTTATGCAAAGAGGAAGTGAGGTATGCTTTCACTGTATAACATTACAACATTGCTTATTATTAGAGTTCTCTATTTGCTTTCATGGTGGGGCATGTTATTCCTACTGATTATTTTCGTACAACAACAATAACGGAGAATCCATGGTTTATACATGAGATTTTTTTTTATGTCTCAGTATCATACTATCCTTTTCTTATCTGTTCATTTTCAATACAACTTCCATGCAAGAGTACATATCAGTAAGCATAATAAATGTTGCAAGAGTTTTTCCCCTGTAAGCAACAGTTTGGGAACTCTAATTTGGATTTGATGCTTTATCTTTTCAATAGTCTAGAAGTTTAGTTCAAAATCAAATTTTTGATCTTAGAGTCTAGAGTTCATTGAGATGGCCATTCATATTTCTGATCAAAGATTTCACTTTAACCACCATTCAAAAGAACACTATTTTTTTATCTTAGAGTTCACTGAGACGACCATTCAAATTTATGATTAGAGATTTCACTTTAGCCACCATACAAAAGAACAAGTTTATTGGAATATTTTATAAAATTATAAGCACTGATATTATACAAGAAATTCATTGAAACCAATCAATAAACAATAGGCAATGACAATGTAATTCCCTGCATGATTTAATTCTCGTTCTGGTTTCTTAAAACTAGTAAGGTCACACTTTCATACCTTTACAACTCATTGTTAATTCTTGTTCTGTTTTTTTTAAAATAGTAAGGTCACATTTTCATATCTTTATAAACTCAATGGAAACTCAATGGAAGGGAATATGGAGCTTTGCTACTCATTTAACTTGTTTCATTTAATAAACTTATATTTTTATAACATGTTTTTTATAAAAAAAAATTCATTAATTAAAAAAATTAATGAAACATGTCAACATTTTAGTTAGGAAAACAGAAAGAGTGAATGTTTTATTTAATTAACTTTTTTTATTTATGTTTCCATCCAAATTTCAAATAATATTTTCTAATCAAAATCAAATTATAATTTTCTAACAAAATTCTTGTTTTTCAAAATAGAATTATGACTTTCTAACTACCTAATTTATCCAATTTTATCTAATTCATATCTCTTCCTATAAAATATGCCAACACCCCTCTTCATGATTCAAAATGGATCCAAACAAACAAATGAATGTAAGACTAATTATAATTATACATAACATGTTTCATAATCAAAATTTTCATCAATCAAAATCTAATTATAACTTTGCAACAAAATTCACACCTTTCAAAATCAAATTATAACTTTCCAATAGAATTCACAAGCATACATGGATGGAGAACTTTGATAGGTATCAGCACACATGGATGGAGAACTTTGATAGGTATCAAAGTCTAGCTTGAATATACCACCCTCCATCCACAACTATGAGGATATGTTAGTTTTATGCTTACATGTTGCAATGTTATGGGTTGATTAAAATGTTTTCTAGAAAAATAAAGATATGGTAAATGAAAAAAAAATATGAATTTATATATTTCAAAAAAACTATGGAATTGCATTTGTGGAAAAATGAGATATATTTTAGATGGTGAGAATGTTTTTTTTAATTTGTCAAGTGCAACTATTATATTTCCAAGTAAATTTTTTTTTTCTAGTATTTTTTTTTCAATGGTGGTTCCTTGCTATTAATCATTCTTCCCAACCACCCAAGCTACATTCAATGGACATTTTACTAAGTTTTCTATTGAGATAATGTTTGTGTATTTTAATAAAGAAAAGATAATATCTAAATTATACACGTACTTGGACTTGGATAAATTAAGTAATGACATGTTTATTAGATTTGAACATGTATATATCTAGGTACATAAACTAAGTAGATATGGAATGATAATCAAATAAACCATCAAATCAATATGTAATAGATGGATAACATAGATTAATACATAAGAAAATCATAATGGAAGAGAAAATAATTATCAAGTTCATTGAATAACTGAATGGAGAATCTCAGAATGGAAGAGAAAATAATTATCAAGTTCATTGAATAAATGAATGGAGAATCTTACAATATGTAGAGAGTTAATTCGAGTTAGTTTAGAAGGAAATTTGGATCTCCCATGCAATGCTAAAGGACTATTCATCCTTAACTTATATCAAATAACCTCAGATAGTCATGCAATCTCTCCTACGATGAGTTGAACTATCCTGAATTGAATTGACATGCACTGAACTGAACTGAATTGAGGTGCTAATGTCACTAGAGGACAAGTTAGGAACAATTAGTGTTATTTAGGACCTCAAACAATGGGGCACACCTAGTCTTCACTTAACCGCTCCTTAAATTAGGGAATGTGCCCCAAATTTAGGAATGTGCCCTCAAATCAAGGAGTGCATCCCCAAATCTAGGGTTTTGGTGTATGTGTGACTCAGGAGGTCAATTTTGGTGTGATTGGTCCCATTAGAATCAGTAGGTCAGGATCTAGGTGGTTTATTTATTCTACACCCCCCATAAGCCTAACTAGGTAAAAATAAACCAAGTAAATAATGGGTCGTGGAAATTTGCAGCCATATTAGGTACCCATGCACACCTAAAATATTCTTTGAATGTTGGGAAAGAGGAAAAAAGAAAAAAAAAAACAACGAAACCCCCCCCATAAAAGAGAATTTGAAAATAAGACTTTAAGGAGCCTCCTTAAAAAATGCCTTTATCTTAAGAATCTATCAATTGGGGGAACTGCTGCTCGGTAAATGGATTTGTGAAGATCCTTACAAACCTTTGTGAAATCCTCCTTCTTTTGAAGTGCATGTGAGCCCATTCATGAGATCCAAACACTTTTAAGTGCTTGAATGGTGGTTCTTGACCACTCCTTGCTTCAAAAGGGGAAAATCCTTTGAATCTTTTGTGTAGAAATTCGTAAACTATAGGAGTAAAGGTTGTACATCTAGAGAATGAGAATATATTTTGGAGGTATTCTTGCATCCTTTGAATGTCACATAGGACATGTCTTGTGAAGCTTCCAAGGCCTCCTTCAACAAGACTGGATCAAGCATATCAACTCTGTAGCAATTGAGCTGGGGAATAGGAGATCCATGGTTGCAAATGAGCTCTCTAATGGCTACAAATGAGCTCTTTGGTGGATGAAAAATCACTCATTGATGGCTAAAAATGATATCTTCGGTGGCTGCAAGTACACTTCTATGATGGTTGTAAATGAGCATTACTTCAATGGTTTCAATTGCACTTATTAATGGCTGCAAATGAGTAGTATAAATGGGATTTTTTGTGGCTGAAAAATCCTTCTTTGGTGGCTGCAACACCCTTCTTTGGTGGCTGAAAAAATTATTCTTTGGTGGTTGCGAAAAACCTTCTTTGATGGCTGCTAAAAGCCTTCTTTGGTGACTTGCAAAAATCCTTCTTCAATCTACAAGAGTAATGGCTGCGAAAGCCTTCATTAGTGTCTCCAAAATCCTTCATTGGTGGTTGCGAAAGACTTCTTGGGTGGCTACGAAATCCTTCTTGATGGATGCAAAATCTTGGTTGCGAAATCCTTTCTCAACTTGCAAGCTAGATAACTGACAAGAAATCATTGAACACTAACTAGTTTAGTACCCCCTATGCTCTAATACCATGTAAGGTTTGTTGTTACACCAAAACATGCATATTTTGGTAAACATTTGAAACCAAGCATAAGGCCCGATTATCTAGGGTGGTAGTTAGTACAAATTATATTCCCAGAGGTGTGGAGGTTATCAACCGACACTCCAACACAATCAAGTTGGCAAAGAATCTCAGATCCATGATCAAACCAAGCACATCAACACAAAGTAACATTTGATTTGAAATCATGTAGAGGCTAAGACAGTTCATTTAAGAAATTGTTCTGGAACGAATGAGAAAATCACAGACATCTTCACCAAAGCGCTTGGAAGACAAAATATTGAAAAAGTTTAGAAAGATGCTTGGACACACGAACACCCCTTCGGATTAAGAGGAGGGGATGTTGGAAAACTAATCTGAATGGATTATGGTTTGGTGTGAATAATTATCAGTTTTAAATAAGAATATGAAGAGACTTCTATAACTTCAAGAGAGCCGTTGGAAGATGAAGTCCAACAATGCTTGTCTATTTTATACATAAAGCATTTTTTTATCAATAAAAGCATTCATCCTAGAGTTATCCTCTAACATAATATATGGCATTAAATACTTGAAAGTCTATTGTATAAATAAATCATTTTTATCAATAAAAGCATTCATCTCAGAGTTATCCTTAGACATAATATATGACATTAAATACTTGAAACATCTAGCCAAGCAATAATGCATTTGTTTGGTTAATTTATACTTGTAGACACCAAATATTTTGGAACAATTCAACTATCTCATTTAGATTGTGCACTCTAGTTGGAATGGGTGGATGGAAGTCGCCTTAAGCCCTTTACCCATACCCCCTAAATAACAATGATTGACTTCCTTTTAGAATATTTTCTTAGGATAGGTTGTATTTTAAGTTTCTTTTCCCCTCTCTTATGTTGAGTCTAGCATCAATCTTTAATTACACTTCCCTATATTTTTCTTTGAGTTGCATTAGTAAATTTTGATCTTAAAATTTTGGTGTTGCTTAGTTTTCATTTCAATCTATAACCAATTTTAGTTCCTTTTTGTTTAAGTATAACCACATCTTTGTGTGGGAGAGGGGGCGAGGTAGTTGCCACTAGTTCCAAGTTAGTATTTATCAAGAAGGATTGAGGAAAGAGTCAATTATGGAAGCTAGAATTAACTCAAGTTAGCCTAAGAAAGGGGAGAACCACTTATATGTTAAGTTATGTCATAAGGAATGGGTTGCATCATAGAGTCAAGGTGGGATCAAGGACGCTCTAGGATAGGTGATTTGACTAATGGGGTAATGCAAGTCTATAACTATTTCTCCTATTTAAATGTTGATTTGGTTCGCTAAGGGCATTTATTAGAAAACTATTTGTCTTTGCTCATATTTGCAATGATCTCTATGATGCCCTATTTGTTTATCAATAGTCTTGGCATTTATTGTCCAAATCTAAACTTGGACATTGACCCTAAAGAATGATAAATTGTGGCAATTCGTAATTATTAAAAAGAAATAATTACTTATAATGAAACTAACTGTGTGTAGGTTCGCAATGAGACGAAATTGTTATGGAGGTGATTTATTATGAAAATTTGTAGAAATCGAATACAAATGTTCTAATAAAGTGTAATAGATTAATTTTTGTAAGGTCATGGAAAGATTAATGTTTCTCTCAAATCACATTAAGATTAAGTGAAATCACATGCGGAATTCTACACTTTGTCCTCTTGCATTGTAATTGAACCTAAACATTATGTATTCATATTGGAATTCGCTAAATTATATTATCTTGGGATGATTCTAGATTGTATCTATGACAATTTTGGAATGATGGATTATGACACTTTTCGAATGATGGACTAGATCAAATTCCTCACAACAAAAATTAAGAGGTGGCGATGGGCATTTAATAAATTTACAATAATATTTTATTGCTTTCATAATGTTTGGATGAAAGCACATGGAGTAATTGACTTACCAAGATCTGTTTGTGTGAATGGATATTTGGAAATACATCACTTCAATTAAATTTAAAAGAATAATATATACTTGTTTATATAAATAAAAAAAAGGTCTTTGCAACACAACCAATTTATTTTTTATAATAATTATGATTTAAAATATATTAAAGGAGTATATATATTATTTAGAAAATATGAGAGTATCCATTACACACAACACACTATACATATCATTATTGGCAAATCAATTACATATATAGTGAAAGAGCGGCTCAACAGTCTTCGTTAAACATGGATCTAGAACCACTTATTTGTTAAATAAAATCTATCCTACAACAATAGTCTAATTGTTTACTAATGATGGCATTTTTCCAATATGCTCTAACACTCCCCTTTAATGGAGAAATGAGATATACAATAATAATAAACATTCTTGAACTCTTTGTCTGTCTGGTCTTCATTAGCATTTACACCCACTCTGAAATATCAGATGCATGCTCTTTATTCTCCACAAATTCAAGCTTCCCTTCTGACCCATTTAAGATGTAACTACTTCCGACCATCATTAATGTACTTGTAGAACTGATGCTTCTTGACCTCCTGAAAGAAAATATGGATACTAAATCATCCTATGGATACACTTCCATCTGTAAAATCCCCCCGAAGAGAAAATTTCAACAGTTATATAGGAAAGTGATCTAGGTACAGAATATATTTAGAAGTCAGTTATACAACTTCACCATTTAAACACACATACAAGCATACAAAACATAACTGGTAACTGTTGTTCTTGAATCCCGAAGCATAACAAGAAACACCAGCTTCTAAGAGACTGTAGACATACTCAAATCAACGATATGTTCTTTTGGCACCGAAAGACGTCAAGAACCATTGACTGAATTATGTTACTCTGCTCTGTAAATTGGTTCTTCAAAATATATTTTCATAAACAATAAATAAAAACTTCAAACCCCACACTCAATAACAAGTTCCACACATATATCCCAAAGCTGCTACAAAAACCCAACAATTTTTCACATATAGGCTCTGGTCATGCTTCAACGAGGAGCACATCAGTATTTAGAACAATATCAACCTGGCACTCAATAGAGCTGAAAAAATGGACATGCACCAGCAATATCATGCTCCAATAATTGTTGCATTGTCCATCTGTGAAATATGTGACTCTTCAAACTTATTGCACCATAAATTAGATGCACAATTGCTTGCACCAATTCGAATATGTAGCAGAAATGCAAAATTCGTTGGATAGGAAAATGAAGGTTCATTTGACAAGTCATCTCCTCATATACCTCTGTAGATTAATTTCTACACATCAGGTTGCACTACTCCCAGAACATGACACCGTAACCTTGCACGCCTATGTCCTTCCAGCACCTATTTCCAGCTAGGATCATGCTCGAATGGTGCAGACTATTTAGAGCTTGGATGTAGCGTGAATAGGAATCGAAGTGGAACAACATATCGTAGGAAAAAATGCATACCACTACAGAACATACCGTAGGATCAATTCCCACATCAATCGACAGTAGCAAGAGATAGTAGGTAGGAATATCCGTAGCTTACTCACTAATCATGGATCCTTCACCGATAGCTTGAGTTAGCTCTCTTGAAAATGGTGACTTATTTTCAGTGATCTACACACAAACAACAAATTCAACACTCCAACCATCATTCATTAAAAAAAAAATCACTCATGGAAATACACTCTACTCTCTTACATATTTATAGAGATTTAGATATCACGGCTCTCACATCTCTATCATTCTCCTTGGCCCTCCCGTGAGGGTACTAGGCCAAGACCCGCTCTGATACCAATTTAGAAAATATGAGAGCAACCATTCCACACAAAACACCACACATATTATTACTGGCAAATCGATTACATATATAGTGAAAGAGCAGCTCAACAGTCTCCATTAAACATGGATCTGAAACCACTTATTTGCTAAATGAAATCTATCCTATAACAATACTTTAACTATTTACTAATGATGGCATTTCGCCATTATTTTCTAACAACATTATTTTATAAAGGTATTAATGAAACATCATAGTTTAAATGTTTTACAAATTTGATTTTTTTCACTTACTCAAAATAATGGGAAGGGAACATGGTATTTTTGGCCTAAAATCCAACAAGAACCACTTTGCATTGATGGAGTTGCATAGATTAGATGATAAAAGTACAAAATTTAGTTGTAATAGGCCCATTATTTGAGAGATCTAAATTCATTTTTACATTAAAAAGTGTAATTTCATTAGTCCATGAGTACAATTTTGATAAAGATTATACGACTATATTTTGGTGATGGTGAACCATAAAGGTCAAATTCATACAGAGAAAATGTCAGCGGCGAAATTTATCCCATGGGCTAATTTTTAGGTATTTTTCCAAAAAAATATTTGCTATTTTTCATTTTTTTCCAATATGATTTGCCCAAATTCCATAGGATTAAATTTTTTACTGTAAAAGTAACCAAAATTGTCCAAAAACTATACAAAGCCCTTACAAATTTGAATATTTTTAAAAAAATATAGCCAAACATTTTATGGTTGGAGATTTCAAAATTAGTAAAATTCATCAAGATTTCTACACTTTAAAAAAATTATGAATCCTTAAAATTTGAATTCATATAATGTTTAGACTTCTTCTACTAAATGGGTTTGGGATATGGAGAAGGATCTTAAAAAACAAGGCATGTTCAATTCTATTCAAAATGTTATATATATATATATATATATATATATATATATATATATATATATATTCTTTAGTTATATTAAAGAAAACTTTTTAAAATAGTTGGTATTTTAAAGAATTTTACTCAAAATGATATATATACATATAAACTTTTTCAAATAGTTGATATTTTAAGGTTTAGTTGATATTTTAAGGTTTAATTAATTTTCTTTTGAGGTGTTGTGTTTTGTAATAAAAAGGTTATATTTGATGCATTTTTGGAAAAAGCAAAATAAATTCTAATAATTATCCACCAAAATTTAGGAAGTATTTATAGAACAAGCTGAGTTTTTAGATATAGAGTAGTGACCCTACAAATTATCTTATTGTTGGATGTTTTCCTTTCTCAACATATGTGCATGCGATTAATTTCCCAAAGAGGTTTAATCGCTTAAGATCTTTCATCCTTCACTTATATGGTAACATGTGAGACTCTTCTTTTTAATAATATTTTCTATATACATTCAAATATGTATCTATAATTTCTATATACACAAGAATATATGAGATAAATCCATCCATAATTTTTATATGCATAAGAATATATATGATAAATCCATCCAATTGCATTGATTTAAACAATAATTTATAGAAAAGTGATATAATACATTGATTTTAAAATGATTATTGTCAGTGATTTCAATAATGATACACAATATAAACCATCTTTTATATAAACTTAAATAATGATTTAATAGATGAAAAACAATGATACATTGTTTTGATTTAAAAAACAACGCAAGCAAAAGATACATTGCATTGAGTGTAAAATGGTGGAATGAGGCATAGGTGGTAAAAGAAATTTAATTAAATAATTATTAATAAAGATAAATTTCATTAATTAAAATATATAATATGTTGATTTAAATAATATTATATAAAAGATATTTATGATATTATGTAAATAATCTGAAGCTTCTATCTCAACAACGATATATACTACAAAACTATTTTAAAATGTAATATTGTAAAATAATTTTTTAGTAAAAAGTTATTATATGTGATCTCGATGATGATATGCATATTTGAAAGTCTATTATATTAAAATGTTAATATATATACATTATAGCTTAATAGAATTTCGAAAATACTTTACCATCAACAATGATCTACAATACAAAACTATTTTAAAATGCAATATTATAACATTGCAAAATAATTTTTTAAAGTTAAAAAGTCATTATATGTGATCTCATCATTATGATTTGCATATTAAAAGGTCCTTTATATTTCATGGTTAAAATGTTAATATATACACATTATATTGGTTAATAGAATTTAGAAAATATTTTATTATCAATAATGATCTACACCACAAAACTATTTTAAAATGCAATATTATAACATTGCAAAATAATTTTTTTAAGCTAAAAAATCATTAGATGTAATCTCGTTATTATGATAATTTGCATATTAAAATTCCTATTATACTTTATTGTTAAAATGTTAATATATATACATCATATTGCTTAATAAAATTTCAAAAACACTTTATTATAACAATAATCTACAACACAACACTATTTTAAAATGCAATATTATAACATTGCAAAATAATTTTTTTAGTTAAAAAGTCATTTTAATATTAAAATATTAATATATACATATTATATGCTTAATAGAATTTCGAAAATACTTTAATGTTACATTGTTAATATATATACATATTTTATTTTGTAAAAAATATACAATGAATTTCTTTTATGGAAATGAACTTAGCTTCATCTTTACTGCGGATGAGCTCTAAAACTTGAAAATAATTAAATTCATTAAAATGTAACAAACAAACAAACAACTTAAAATTATATAATATCAATTTTATCCAATCAACATAAACTACTAGATCGATTTAAAGTAGTCCACACAAACAACCAACTTTATATATGTAATAATATTATTTTTTTATTGTCACTTTTCTCTTTCTACTCAAGTACCTACATTATGTTTTCAAATATGCTATTATCTCCTTTGTTTTCTTCATTCTTACGGGTCGAGCCCGAGATACTCCTCGTATAGCTACGAGATATTATTTTTATTTCTCATGATCAGTATGAGAGCTTATCAAGAGTTTTATCCTTTCATATATATATATTTAGCTGTCACGCTCACAGAAGTCGAAGTTGTAGAGATGAGAATCCAGGCGAGGTCGCGCCATTGCAACGAGAGGGTTTGTTTTGGGGGTCGACAACCCAAACGTCTCGCCCATATCCAACTCCTCGGGGCTCTGCTCATCAGGCAGATACCAGTGGAATCCATGGATCAGATTGGCCAAACCCAAATGAACTACTTTCAGCCCCAGATTATACCCCGGACACATCCTCCTCCCGGTCCCGAATGGCAGGAGCTCGTAATCTCTGCCCTTCACGTCCAACGCGCTTCCTTGAAATCTCTCAGGTCGGAACTCATCGGGCTTCTCCCAAAAACCGGCATCTCGAGCGATAGTCCACACGTTAACGTACAACCTCGTATTCGCAGGAATGTCGTAACCGGCGACGTTGCAGGGCTCCGTGGAGAGACGGGGGACGAGCAAGGGGGCCACCGGGTGGAGCCTCATCATCTCTTTCACGATCGCCTGAAGATACTCCAGCCCAGGAATGTCCTTCTCCTCCACCCACCGCTCTCGGCCCACAACTCGGTCAAGCTCTTCCGTCGCCTTTTCGAAGGTTTCCGGTTTTTTCAGGAGCTCGGCCAATGCCCACTCTACGAGCGTCGCAGAGCTCTCGGTGCCGCCCGCTATGATGTCCTGCACACAGACAATTCAAACGGTTCAAAGAATTAAAAAAGATTTGTAACGACATAAAAGAGCACGGAAACGAGAAAAGTTGTAAGTGCGTGCCTGTGTGAATGCTTTGACTTTGGTTCGATTCAGATTCAGCTGGGGATCGTCGGCTTGCTGGAGCAGAACGTCTACCATATCCTTGGCCACATAATTCGCTACGCCCTTCCTTCGGCTTTCGTGCTCTTCCAACACTTCTTCCAGGAAAACATCCAACCGCTTGCTCAGCTTCTTCATACGTCTGATGTAACCCTGGAGATCCAGCCAGCCGAGCCACGGTATGAAGTCTCCGATATTTAAAACCCCGTTGAGCACAAACAGCTCCTCCCACATCTCCCTGAACTCCGGCGGCTTTATCTTGTTCCCCGCCTTTTCGTCTAAGTACCTTCGTCCCAAAACCATCCGAGAAATTATGTTATTGCTAACATTAGTCGTCTCTTCCCGGATTTCTACAGGGAGGCCCCGCCGGCAGGTATCGAACACGGAACCTATCATCCGGGCCACCTCTTCTACTCTGATATACTCGAAGGATTCGAGTCGCTTGGCGCTGAAAAGCTCCATGAGGCAGAGTTTCCTTCCGAGGCGCCAGAGCTCTCCGTACGGAGACCAGGTGATGTCGGAGTAGTTGTAGACGGTGTATTTCCCAGCTGCCACCCGGGGACGGGAAGCGAAGATGAGGTCGTTCGTCTTGAGAAATTCTTGGGCCATCTCAGCCGTGGAGGCGACCACGCATGGCACGGATCCCAGTCTCATATACATGAGTGGGCCGTACGTTTTGTAGAGTCGATCCAGGGATCTATGAGGCAGTTTTCCCATGAGGTGCAGGTGCCCGATTATGGGCCAAGCACGGGGACCAGGCGGCAATTTCACAGAGGGGCGTAGTCGCCTGTAAATCACATAAGCGGATACGATGGCCACTGTCAGATAGCTGAGAATTCGCATATCTCCAGTGGCAAACAGCCGCTGTAAATCCATGGCAAAGCAGAAAATCACAACTCTGAACACTTACAAAGTTGCTGCATCAACTGAGCGTCTCCGTTATAGTTTGTGGTAAACTAGCCAGCGGTGTCTGGTTATATAGTGGAAAACTGGAATCATTTGCGTGTACAATAATTACATTTTCATGGCCCGACTTTCTCAGCACTTTCCAAAGCTCCTTTGCACTTTCGAAATACGAACGGAGAAACTTATAAGAAATTGTTGAACAATCTTAAACAAATAAAGATGCCTTCTATCGTAATTAGGAGTGGATGATTCTTTTCGTCCACGCTTTAGGTCCGAAAACTTAGGTATAGTCAATCCACTATACTTTCGAAAACCAAGGCATAGGCAAAAATCCTGGTCAATTCTTTGCACCGCCCTGGTTCCACCCTCGAAAAGAGCACACTTTTTTGAAAGTTGATGTATTACAACTTTTCAAGTGGAAAGTGATGGAATTTGACTGCCAAATGGGGTATTTTGACCAGTTTAAAATTTTAGTTAACTGTTTTTTGTGAAGAGTGATAAAATTTCTAAAACGTATTTTGGAAAGGCAATACAATTTCTAAAACATCATTATATTACTATTATTTTGAAAAAACAATAAATTTCTAAAATGTTATTATATTACTAATTTAATAGTAGTATTAATATATTTATGTTATATAAATTATATTTTCTAAATTCCAACTTTAATAGTAGAAAGCATATATTCATTAAATAAATAGAAACATCTAATATATTTATGTTATATAAATTATATTTTCTAAATTCCAACTTTAATAGTAGAAAGCATACATTCATTAAATAAATAGAAACATCTATTAAATTAAAATTATTTCCATGTGCAAGTTGCATTGATTTGTTAATCTATACTTTTTAAATTCCAACTTCTAAAGAATACATTTATTAAAAAAATAGAAACATCTATTAAATTATAATTATTTCCATGTCTTTTCATTTGTAAGTTACATTGATTTTTCCTAAAAAACATGAACACTCATATTTTTTTAATTTTTTTATTAGTGCAATGGGCATCTGCAGTCTACAAATTTCAGTGCTCAATGCTCTATTTTTTTTGCATGTGTATTTAGTCATTTATCCCATAATTTCAATAATATATATAGATTTGGACTCGAAGAGTATTGGTTAATTCTCCAACTCCGATTGAAATTGAATGAACATCTCTTATATTTCTCTCATCGTTCAATTTTAGTGAGAGATGCAGAATTTAAATGAAGGCAAGTACTAAATAAGGGGTTGAGAGAGATGAAATTTGTGTGCAACATTTGGAATGAAAATTTGCCTATGCAGTTTGTAAAATAAAAGATACATACAAAAAAAAGCATATAGAGCTATATTTTGTAGAGTCCTGCATTCATTATTTATATACAGAGGGTTGCATCTATTTAAAAATATGGATTGTAATTACATGTGCCATGTATTTACAAAGACTCAAGCATCTTTTATAACAATAATGACTAGCATTTAGATATATAGCTTTCCAGTCGACATATTGATTCAATTCAAATATGATGTAACTCTTACCTCCATTTTATGATAACAATTTTGCAAACAAAAATAATTATATGATATTTGTTTTATTTTTATATTCATAATTGTGCCAAATTATAAAATCACTTTTTGTTTATTTATGTTTTATTATTTATTTATTTTTGCCTATTATAAAGTGCATTCATATTTATTATTTTTAAGTTATCTTTTTATGTAATATTAATTTAGTACATAAATGGTAAATAAAATGAATGTGAATCAAGTTAATGGATAGTGATACATACCACCATAAATCCATTTAAAAGGGGATCTACCAAGCAGGGAGAGGGATCAAAACTCTCACAAGTGCAAACTCCTTTGAAATGTTGACAAAGTGTGTAATGCAATGCTTGTGGTTTTAATTTATCTCATTTACTTAGTTATATATATATGTCGTTTAAAATATTTTAAATTTGATCTACTGAGCTGTAGAATGCGCCTCTTTGAGGCAATTAATAATGATTATTTTAATTTTAATATAAAAAAGTCAAGAAAAAAAATATTTCTAAAAAATCAACAAAATTAAATTATTGAAAGATAATTTTTTAGGAAGACTTCATTGTTGAAGGGTAAATTTTTAAACAAAACCTTTCCCCAACGGATAATATAAAAACCCAAGTAAAAAAAAGAAATCAACAGGTAGAATGAAAACCAAATTCCAACACTGAAAGAGAGTACCACTTACCAACGTCTAATCACCATTTCTAAATAAAAGTGGTCGTTCTCTGTTGAAGACTGCGGAAATTTAGCACCGTTTTAATAGTCTAACGGAACATTGTGCCTCGTGCACCTTATAATTTTCATCTACATTGCGTCTTGGAACGCCGTTTATTTTAAATGTGGCTGAAGTAATATAATTTTATTAATCTTGACTCAAAATTTACTTTCAAGAATAAAATCAATGTTCAAAGAAGACCTATTGCATGACATTAACTTGAAAATAACAGCATGTCATCATCATATAGTTATATAAAATAATAACAAGATTATTAAAATAATGAGGATTTAGGAAAGCAAAAATCACCAAATCCATTTGTTCGATACCATTCTTAGAGAGGTTGAGATTGAGTGTTTCATTTTCCGTTATCTCCTTTACATTATAGTTTCATTGTTTATACACTTTTCAAGTTCTTCCCTATCCCAAATATGGGTAACATTGGAACCCACCAAGTCTAAATGATGGGTAACATTGGAACCCACCCAAATCTAAAGGATGGATAACATTGTATAGTGATCAAATCTCTATCGAAATGTTAAAATACAATAGTAGCTCTCTTTCTTATTTTACTTTCTACTTCTTATTTTATTTTATTTTTATATCTATGCTACGTCTATATTAAATAGTTAGTCAATAATTACATTACCCGATTTTTAAGGTCATTTTTTAGGATACCAATAACATTATAATAAAAAAATGGTCAATAATTACATTGATCGGTCATTTTTTTGATTACGAATAAAATTATATTAAAACGTGTTTAGTGTGCCGACCATCTTCCTTAATTGAATCCACATCTAATCATAGAAAGGCATCATCCTTAATGGACCCACATCTAATCACAAATCTTTATACATGAACGGGACTTTAACTAATCATAGAAAAGCATCATCCTTAATTGGACCCACATCTATCACATCTATCACAAATCTTTATACATGAATGGAACTTTAAATGACAATATCAAAATCTAGATTCCATTAATAAAACATACATCTTTAAAAAATATTTAAATTACAATAACCACAATCGACTTGATCCTTAGTTGGACCCACATATAATCATAAATCATTATACAGGATTGGATCTTTAAATGGAAATGAAAGTCAGATAATTTTTTCCACTTCCCTAGACAAAAAGAGGACTTTGAATAAAAAACTGTATGCACAGTCAAGCATGCCACCCGCTAAGACATTACCGTATCCCCTTCACGAGGTGATATCTATATCTTTTATGCTACATAGGTACGGGAGATAAATCTAAAGGAAAAAGAAAATAACAAACACTACAAATTCTAAAGAGATAGCAAGTTCGTACTGTGAGTCGTCAGTTTTGGAATACGCAATATTTGAAAAAATGTCGCTATTTTGAAAAAATCAACCACGTGGTCATACCCATCACCTCACCATAGAATTCAAATTTGAAGCCTTGAGGTCCCTTCAGAGGTTATTTTACCACTTCAAATTTTACCATGCAAAAAAAAATTAATTTCATGGTAAGCCTCTCAATAATTAAATTAACCACTATTGTTTAAAATTGCAACAGAAGGGTAGCTTCAAATTTCATCCATCGACAGTTTTTATTTGGGAATTGGGAATGCGACTACTAGCTAGGTGACTTGGGAGTGGGATTCGGTTATTCTCCAATATCCACGTGTTCGATCATCGATGGATCATGGACCATTGGGCCTCTAATAATATTATTGACCAGCTTATGTGGAAGGGCTTACACTGTGCATCCCATGGCTTGAACGCTTCTAAGTTCTAGTGTTTGCAGCGAGCACTTACGTGTTTAACACATTTGATGACAGCAACAAATTTATTAAACGTGGTTGGTGGCTCATACATGTTGTTGGCACCGGGCTTACGAAGTTACCAATTATCACATACCAATTCATGAATTCTGACTCCGTGAGTTAATTGAGTATTCAATGTATAATATATTATGTTAATGTGCCTCGAATTTGGCTTTTCAGACAAAATCCACAATCCAGAAACTTCTTGTAATGTTGCAGGTTGTTGCTCCCGCCCGTGGACCCTACCCACATCCCTGTGTTTTCTTTGTTGTATCAAGTTAATCCTACCGTCTACGGCTCCCAGCCTCACACCCTGTGTTTTCTTTGTTGTATCAAGTCAATCCTACGGCTCCCGAGTCCAACCTTGTGTTTTCTTTTTTGTATCAAGTCAATGCTCGAATTCCATGCTTCCATGGCTCCGACCATCAATATATAATATTAAAGGAATACAAACAAGCTTTTTCTTATACCCCTACTCCACTGTGGTCGAGCTACTTCCAAGTTCCTCCTACCCTATCTCCTCCAGTCCTCTAGGAGAGTTTGCAGAGCGAAGCTGCTAATGCCAACCTACCATAAACATATATAAAGAAATTTGTTTTCTTTGAGGATCTCAACTTCAAGGCTGACTAGATTGTTGACATCCTATGAATTTATAGGTAAGTACATCATTTTATCCATTCATGATCCCATCAATTATTTAAAAAAATTGTTATTTGATTAAAAATTCTGTAACTTCAAAGTTCAAACACAATATTATTATTTGACTGAAATTTTGTTACTTCAAATAGGCCTTGAAGGCTTCAAATTTGAAGCATGGACCCGAGAGTGGGTTTGTCACAAATCTCTATCAGAGGTTGTTTGGAACGTCATTTATCAATCCCCAACTGTAGCAACAACAAAAATTGCTTCTTTCTTCATATGTCCCGTGTATACGCATATGATTCCATGTGCTCCTTGCCTTGCCCTATTTTCCATTGTTGCTCAATCGAAACTCTTGAAGAATTTAACTGCCCTTTAACTTTCCTGAAATGGAGGGGACACGGAAGACCATTTTTTTCACTCTGAAACCAAGTGCTTCCCCATGCAGCTGCCACTAGCCACGGTTGCAGCCCTACGAGAAACAGGTGTGCACACTGCGCCCCCCAGCTTTACCAAAAAGCCTGGCGATTTGGGGAAGTTCCCACTCTGCCAACCTCCATGCATCTAGTTAATGAGTCAGATCAAGAATCCAGACTTTATATCTAAAACTGTATTGCATGAGCTATTTTCCCCAATTGCTCAGTCGTCGAATCGACACCTTCCTCTAGTACACGGTGTAAGATTCTTGGTATTTATTAATATGAAGACCACCAATGCTACTACACTTACAATTCCAACTAGCTATCGAATTTCAATATGATTGCGAATATGCAACAACATCTGGTGAAGGACAATGTTGAAAGCTGGCAATTTTCTTAGAATGCCCAATGCCCACTCTTATGTTCGACTATACGAAACTGGGACAAAAATGTTTTTGTAATCTTCATTTTTAGAAAGTCAGTGCTACTTTACCTTTTGATTTTGTTGTTCTTATCGGCTGGTCTGGAATAGAATGGGAACTTCAACCATATAACAAGAACTTAAACCATCTATGCATCTCCTCTCTACTTGGTCTACTTATGTTTTACTTATGCTTCACAACCCATCCTCTACTCCATCATACCACAGAGTTAGTATGTATAATGAGATCTAGGGGGAGGGCTATAGAGAAGAAGCATCAAGGGTCCTTAATCAGCTATTGAGAACAAAAGTTGCCTGGAGTCGGATAATTCTCTTTGCTCAAACCATAACATAGCATGGAACATGTAAGGAGCGCTTAAACTTATTCTATCCCAAGTACGTGTCGAATTCATAGTGTTGAATGAAAATTAAATCATATATTGTTGTCATTGGCATTCAATTCTGCCGTAGGGTACACAATTAGAGTGAAAAAGAAACTTGCTATTAGTTTTCAATCCAATCCAACTTCTTTGTGGAACTATTCTCTCTAATAGACCTACGTGAAGGAGGATTATAAATGGCATAGGCAATGCCGTTGTTTGATAGAGGTGCATGAAAGTGAATTATGGTCCTCAATTCAACAAAGTAAAAAAAAATTACCATTTAGATTCTTTCCCTTCACCTTTTTTACTGCTTTTCTGCCGCTACATCTCTATTGTTCACTAATTTAACAACATATACAAACCAGACTCAGTGTCCAATGTTTTTGGCTTTAGAAACAATTTATTCCTTTTTTTGCTTACATTATCATTTCTTCCATTTTTAAGTAGGCTAGAATTTATATTATTTTGAAGAATGCTGGTGATTTACAAAGATTGAATTTTTCCAAGAATAAGCATCACGTTGCTTTAAGAAGAGTTGAAGAAACCAATTCTTCATCGACCTTGTATTGTTCGAAGCAGCCTAGGAACCCATTTTAAGAGGTATTAAATATTATTATACTGGTTAAAAGTTGGATTGGAATTGGGCTAGCAAGCTAACTGTAGTTGCACTGATGCAGAAAAAAAATATCTATAAAATTAGTTATGGCAATTCACACTGAACATCTGAAAAGTGGATTTTCTATGTGTCTCCTAAGTTATGTTTCACTAATAAATTCCTCATGTTCAAGCACATCATGAAATAGTAAAATAGTATTAATTTTGGTTGGAAGGATGAAAGTTGGATTGGAATGGGGTTAGCAAGTTAACTGTATAATACTGGTTAAAATTTTAAGAGGCAAGATCAATTTGGGAAACTGCTAAGATAGCAAAGGTGGCATAGTGGCCTAGATCTCACTACTACAACCAATGGACATATATGATCTCATCATCATGATTTGCATATTAAAAAATATGTTAAAATGTTAATATATACACATTATATTCCTTAGTAAATTTTGAAAATACTACAACACAAAACTATTTTAAAATGCAATATTATAACATTGCAAAATAATTTTTTTTTAAAACTAAAAAGCCATTATATGTGATCCATCATTATGATTTGCATATTAGAAAGTCCATTATACTTTATTGTTAAAATGTTAATATATACATGCACTATATTTCTTAATAGAATTTCAAAAATACTTACTCTACCTTTCAACCCACCACCACCACCCTCAATTCAGATTTCAACTCCTCCTTACCATTCAACCCCCCCCCCCCCCACCACCACTTGAGATTTCTGCTCCTCGTGTACCATTCAACCCCCCCCCCCCCCCCCCCCCCCCACCACCACCACCACCAATTGCGATTTCAGCTCCTCCTGTACCATTCAATCCTCCTCTATACCACCACCATCCTCAATTGAGATTTCAGCTCCTCCAATAACATTCAACCCACCATCCCCACCGATTGTCAACAATGATCTACAACCCAACACTATTTTAAAATGCAATATTATAACATTGCAAAATAATTTTCTTAGTTAAAAAAACATTATTTTAAAATGTAATATTATAACATTGCAAAAAAAACCGATTGTTAACAATGATCTACAACCCAACACTATTTTAAAATGCAATATTATAACAATGCAAAATAATTTTCTTAGTTAAAAAAAACACTATTTTAAAATGTAATATTATAACATTGCATAATGATTTTTTTAGCCAAAAAAATCATTATATGTGATCTCATCATTATCATAGGCATATTAGAAGGTCCATTATACTTTATTGTTAAAATGTTAATATATATACATTATATTGCTTTATAAAATTTCGAAAATACTTTATTGTAAACACTAATCTATACCAGAAAACTATTTTAAAATACAATATTATAATATTGCAAAATAATTTTTTTAACAAAAAATCATTATATGTGATCTCATCATTATAATTTGCATATTAAAAGTTCCATTAAAGTTTATTGTTAAAATGTTAATATATTATATTATTTTCTTAAAAATATAAGACCAATTTTTTTTATGGACATGAACTTAGCTTCATCGTAAGCTCTGAAACCATCTAACAAGAACTTAAACCATCTATGCATCTCCTCTCTACTTGGTCTACCTATGTTTTACTTATGCTTCACAACCCATCCTCTACTCCATCATACCACAGAGTTAGTATGTATAATGAGATCTAGGGGGAGGGCTATAGAGAAGAAGCATCAAGGGTCCTTAATCAGCTATTGAGAACAAAAGTTGCCTGGAGTCGGATAATTCTCTTTGCTCAAACCATAACAAAAAATATTGCAAAATAATTTTTTTTAACAAAAAATCATTATATGTGATCTCATCATTATAATTTGATATTAAATATTGCAAAATAATTTTTTTAACAAAAAATCATTATATGTGATCTCATCATTATAATTTGATATATGTGATCTCATCATTATAATTTGATCTCATCGTAAGCTCTGAAACCATCTAACAAGAACTTAAACCATATATGCATCTCCTCTCTACTTGGTCTACCTATGTTTTAACAAGAACAAAAAATATTGCAAAATATTTTTTTTAACAAAAAATCATTATATGTGATCTCATCATTATAATTTGATATATGTGATCTCATCATTATAATTTGATCTCATCGTAAGCTCTGAAACCATCTAACAAGAACTTAAACCATCTATGCATCTCCTCTCTACTTGGTCTACCTATGTTTTAACAAGAACAAAAAATATTGCAAAATAATTTTTTTAACAAAAAATCATTATATGTGATCTCATCATTATAATTTGATATATGTGATCTCATCATTATAATTTGATCTCATCGTAAGCTCTGAAACCATCTAACAAGAACTTAAACCATCTATGCATCTCCTCTCTACTTGGTCTACCTATGTTTTACTTATGCTTCACAACCCATCCTCTACTCCATCATACCACAGAGTTAGTATGTATAATGAGATCTAGGGGGAGGGCTATAGAGAAGAAGCATCAAGGGTCCTTAATCAGCTATTGAGAACAAAAGTTGCCTGGAGTCGGATCAAAGTTAACAAAAAATCATTATATGTGATCTCATCATTATAATTTGATATTAAATATTGCAAAATAATTTTTTTAACAAAAAATCATTATATGTGATCTCATCATTATAATTTGATCTCATCGTAAGCTCTGAAACCATCTAACAAGAACTTAAACCATCTATGCATCTCCTCTCTACTTGGTCTACCTATGTTTTAACAAGAACAAAAAATATTGCAAAATAATTTTTTTAACAAAAAATCATTATATGTGATCTCATCATTATAATTTGATATATGTGATCTCATCATTATAATTTGATCTCATCGTAAGCTCTGAAACCATCTAACAAGAACTTAAACCATCTATGCATCTCCTCTCTACTTGGTCTACCTATGTTTTACTTATGCTTCACAACCCATCCTCTACTCCATCATACCACAGAGTTAGTATGTATAATGAGATCTAGGGGGAGGGCTATAGAGAAGAAGCATCAAGGGTCCTTAATCAGCTATTGAGAACAAAAGTTGCCTGGAGTCGGATCAAAGTTAACAAAAAATCATTATATGTGATCTCATCATTATAATTTGATATTAAATATTGCAAAATAATTAATATGTGATCTCTTTGCATCTATGCATCTATGCATCTACCCATCTATGCATCTCCTCTCTACTTGGTCTACCTATGTTTTAACAAGAACAAAAAATATTGCAAAATAATTTTTTTAACAAAAAATCATTATATGTGATCTCATCATTATATGTGATCTCATTATTATAATTTGATATATGTGATCTCATCATTATAATTTGATATATGTGATCTCATCATTATAATTTGATCTCATCGTAAGCTCTGAAACCATCTAACAAGAACTTAAACCATCTATGCATCTCCTCTCTACTTGGTCTACCTATGTTTTACTTATGCTTCACAACCCATCCTCTACTCCATCATACCACAGAGTTAGTATGTATAATGAGATCTAGGGGGAGGGCTATAGAGAAGAAGCATCAAGGGTCCTTAATCAGCTATTGAGAACAAAAGTTGCCTGGAGTCGGATCAAAGTTATAATTTGATATATGTGATCTCATCATTATAATTTGATCTCATCGTAAGCTCTGAAACCATCTAACAAGAACTTAAACCATCTATGCATCTCCTCTCTACTTGGTCTACCTATGTTTTACTTATGCTTCACAACCCATCCTCTACTCCATCATACCACAGAGTTAGTATGTATAATGAGATCTAGGGGGAGGGCTATAGAGAAGAAGCATCAAGGGTCCTTAATCAGCTATTGAGAACAAAAGTTGCCTGGAGTCGGATAATTCTCTTTGCTCAAACCATAACAAAAAATATTGCAAAATAATTTTTTTAACAAAAAATCATTATATGTGATCTCATCATTATATGTGATCTCATCATTACTTATGCTTCACAACCCATCCTCTACTCCATCATACCACAGAGTTAGTATGTATAATGAGATCTAGGGGGAGGGCTATAGAGAAGAAGCATCAAGGGTCCTTAATCAGCTATTGAGAACAAAAGTTGCCTGGAGTCGGATAATTCTCTTTGCTCAAACCATAACAAAAAATATTGCAAAATAATTTTTTTAACAAAAAATCATTATATGTGATCTCATCATTATAATTTGCATATTAAAAGTTCCATTAAAGTTTATTGTTAAAATGTTAATATATTATATTATTTTCTTAAAAATATAAGACCAATTTTTTTTATGGACATGAACTTAGCTTCATCGTAAGCTCTGAAACCATATAACAAGAACTTAAACCATCTATGCATCTCCTCTCTACTTGGTCTACCTATGTTTTACTTATGCTTCACAACCCATCCTCTACTCCATCATACCACAGAGTTAGTATGTATAATGAGATCTAGGGGGAGGGCTATAGAGAAGTAGCATCAAGGGTCCTTAATCAGCTATTGAGAACAAAAGTTGCCTGGAGTCGGATAATTCTCTTTGCTCAAACCATAACATAGCATGGAACATGTAAGGAGCGCTTAAACTTATTCTATCCCAAGTACGTGTCAAATTCATAGTGTTGAATGAAAATTAAATAATATATTGTTGTCATTGGCATTCAATTCTGCCGTAGGGTACACAATTAGAGTGAAAAAGAAACTTGCTATTAGTTTTCAATCCAATCCAACTTCTTTGTTGAACTATTCTCTCTAATAGACCTACGTGAAGGAGGATTATAAATGGCATAGGCAATGCCGTTGTTTGATAGAGGTGCATGAAAGTGAATTATGGTCCTCAATTCAACAAAGTAAAAAAAAATTACCATTTAGATTCTTTCCCTTCACCTTTTTTACTGCTTTTCTGCCGCTACATCTCTATTGTTCACTAATTTAACAACATATACAAACCAGACTCAGTGTCCAATGTTTTTGGCTTTAGAAACAATTTATTCCTTTTTTTGCTTACATTATCATTTCTTCCATTTTTAAGTAGGCTAGAATTTATATTATTTTGAAGAATGCTAGTGATTTACAAAGATTGAATTTTTCCAAGAATAAGCATCACGTTGCTTTAAGAAGAGTTGAAGAAACCAATTCTTCATCGACCTTGTATTGTTCGAAGCAGCCTAGGAACCCATTTTAAGAGGTATTAAATATTATTATACTGGTTAAAAGTTGGATTGGAATTGGGCTAGCAAGCTAACTGTAGTTGCACTGATGCAGAAAAAAAATATCTATAAAATTAGTTATGGCAATTCACACTGAACATCTGAAAAGTGGATTTTCTATGTGTCTCCTAAGTTATGTTTCACTAATAAATTCCTCATGTTCAAGCACATCATGAAATAGTAAAATAGTATTAATTTTGGTTGGAAGGATGAAAGTTGGATTGGAATGGGGTTAGCAAGTTAACTGTATAATACTGGTTAAAATTTTAAGAGGCAAGATCAATTTGGGAAACTGCTAAGATAGCAAAGGTGGCATAGTGGCCTAGATCTCACTACTACAACCAATGGACATATATGATCTCATCATCATGATTTGCATATTAAAAAATATGTTAAAATGTTAATATATACACATTATATTCCTTAGTAAATTTTGAAAATACTAAAACACAAAACTATTTTAAAATGCAATATTATAACATTGCAAAATAATTTTTTTTTAAAACTAAAAAGCCATTATATGTGATCCATCATTATGATTTGCATATTAAAAAGTCCATTATACTTTATTGTTAAAATGTTAATATATACATGCACTATATTTCTTAATAGAATTTCAAAAATACTTACTCTACCTTTCAACCCACCACCACCACCCTCAATTGAGATTTCAACTCCTCCTTACCATTCAACCCCCCCCCCACCACCACTTGAGATTTCTGCTCCTCGTGTACCATTCAACCCCGCCCCCCCCCCCCCACCACCACCACCACCACCACCACCAATTGCGATTTCAGCTCCTCCTGTACCATTCAATCCTCCTCTATACCACCACCATCCTCAATTTAGATTTCAGCTCCTCCAATACCATTCAACCCACCATCCCCACCGATTGTCAACAATGATCTACAACCCAACACTATTTTAAAATGCAATATTATAACATTGCAAAATAATTTTCTTAGTTAAAAAAACATTATTTTAAAATGTAATATTATAACATTGCAAAAAAAACCGATTGTTAACAATGATCTACAACCCAACACTATTTTAAAATGCAATATTATAACAATGCAAAATAATTTTCTTAGTTAAAAAAAACACTATTTTAAAATGTAATATTATAACATTGCATAATGATTTTTTTAGCCAAAAAAATCATTATATGTGATCTCATCATTATCATAGGCATATTAGAAGGTCCATTATACTTTATTGTTAAAATGTTAATATATATACATTATATTGCTTTATAAAATTTCGAAAATACTTTATTGTAAACACTAATCTATACCAGAAAACTATTTTAAAATACAATATTATAATATTGCAAAATAATTTTTTTAACAAAAAAATCAGATCTCATCATTATAATTTGCATATTAAAAGTTCCATTAAAGTTTATTGTTAAAATGTTAATATATTATATTATTTTCTTAAAAATATAAGACCAATTTTTTTTATGGACATGAACTTAGCTTCATCGTAAGCTCTGAAACTTGAAAATAATTAAATTCATTAAAATGTAAACATTTATAAAAAAATAAATGCTATTTATATAATTTGAATTCTTTCCGCAATTAAGCAATTAATAAGCCTTAGATTAAAATATGGATTTAAATTATTTAACATAGACAAACAACTTTAAATTATATGATATGGATTTTATCTAATCAACATAAACTACATCGATTTAAACTAGTCAACACAAACAACCAGCTTTAGATATGTAATAATATTATTTTTATTGTCACTTTTCTCTTTCGACTCAATTACCTACACTATGTTTTCAAATATGCTATTATCTCCTTTGTTTTCTTCATTCTTACGGGTCGAGCCCGAGATACTCCTCGTAGCTATACGAGATATTATTTTTATTTCTCATGATCAGTATATGAGCTTATCAAGAGTTTTATCCTTTCATTTAGATATATTTAGCTGTCACGCTCACAGAAGTCGAAGTTGTAGAGATGAGAATCCAGGCGAGGTCGGGCCATTGCAACGAGAGGGTTTGTTTTAGGGGTCGACAACCCAAACGTCTCGCCCATATCCAACTCCTCGGGGCTCTGCTCATCAGGCAGATACCAGTGGAATCCATGGATCAGATTGGCCAAACCCAAATGAACTACTTTCAGCCCCAGATTATACCCCGGACACATCCTCCTCCCAGTCCCGAATGGCAGGAGCTCGTAATCTCTGCCCTTCACGTCCAACGCGCTCCCTCGAAATCTCTCCGGGCGGAACTCATCGGGCTTCTCCCAAAAACCGGCATCTCGAGCGATAGTCCACACGTTAACGTACAACCTCGTGTTCGCAGGAATGTCGTAACCGGCGACGTTGCAGGGCTCCGTGGAGAGACGGGGGACGAGCAATGGGGCCACCGGGTGGAGCCTCATCATCTCCTTCACTATCGCCTGAAGATACTCGAGCCCAGGAATGTCCTTCTCCTCTACCCACCGCTCTCTGCCCACAACTCTGTCCAGCTCTTCCGTCGCCTTTTCGAAGGTTTCCGGTTTTTTCAGCAGCTCGGCCAACGCCCACTCTACGAGCGTGGCAGAGCTCTCGGTGCCGCCCGCTATGATGTCCTGCACACACAGACAATTCAAACGGTTCAAATAATTAAAAAAGATTTGCAACGACATAAAAGAGCACGGAAACGAGAAAAGTTGTAAGTGCGTGCCTGTGTGAATGCTTTGACTTTGGTTCTACTCAGATTCAGCTGGGGATTGTCGGCTTGCTGCAGCAGAACGTCTACCATATCGTTGGCCACATAATTCGCTACGCCCTTCCTTCGGCTTTCGTGCTCTTCCAACACTTCCTCCAGGAAAACATCCAACCGCTTGCTCAGTTTCTTCATACGCCTGACGTAACCCTGGAGATCCAGCCAGCCGAGCCAAGGTATATAGTCTCCGATATTTAAAACCCCGTTCAGCACAAACAGCTCCTCCCACATCTCCCTGAATTCTGCCGGCTTTATCTTGTTCCCCGCCTTTTCGTCTAAGTACCTTCGTCCCAAAACCATCCGAGAAATTATGTTATTGCTAACATTAGTGGTCTCTTCCCGGATTTCTACAGGGAGGCCCCGCCGGCAGGTATCGAACACGGAACCTATCATCCGGGCCACCTCTTCTACTCTGATATACTCGAAGGATTCGAGTCGCTTGGCGCTGAAAAGCTCCATGAGGCAGAGTTTCCTTCCAAGCCGCCAGAGCTCTCCGTAAGGAGACCAGGTGATGTCGGAGTAGTTGTAGACGGTGTATTTCCCGGCTGCCACCCGTGGACGGGAAGCGAAGATGAGGTCGTTCGTCTTGAGAAATTCTTGGGCCATCTCAGCCGTGGAGGCGACTACGCATGGCACGGATCCCAGTCTCATATACATGAGTGGGCCGTACGTTTTGTAGAGTCGATCCAGGGACCTATGAGGCAGTTTTCCCATGAGATGCAAGTGCCCGATTATAGGCCAAGCACGGGGACCAGGCGGCAATTTCACAAAGGGGCGAAGTCGCCGGTAAATCACGTAAGAGGATAAGATGGCCAGTGTCAGATAGCCGAGAATTCGCATATCTGCAGTGGCAAGCAGCCGCTGTAAATCCATGGCAAAGCAGAAAATCACAACTCTGAACACTTACAAAGTTGTTGCATCAACTGAGCGTCTCCTTTAGTGATAACCCGGCCAGCGGTGTGGTTATATAGTGGAAAACTGGAATCATTTGCGTGTACAATACGAACGGAGAAACTACTTTGCAATTTCCAAATACGAACGGAGAGAAACTTATCAGAAATTGTTGAGGAATCTTAAATTGTTATTAAATATAAGCGTCCTTGTCATACAAATCAAAATGCCTTTAATCGTAATTAGGAGTGGTTGATTCTTTTCTTCTGCACTGCAGATCCGAAAACTTAGGTTTAGGCAATGCACTATACCTCCGAAAAGCATGGCATAGGCAAAAAAATCGTGGTCAAGTCTTTGCACCGCCCTGGTTCCAAGAGAGTCCCACTTGCTAAGGTCAAATCAATCTCCAAATAAAAGTGGTCGTTCTCTGTTCAAGCATGCGAAAATTTAGCTCCGTTTTAATAGTCTAAGGGAACCATCTTGCACCTTATAATTTTAATCTACATTGCATCTTAGCACGCCGTTTATTTTATGTGCGGTTTAAGTTATATATTTTTATTAATCATGATACAAAATTTACTCAAAATATAAAATCAATCTTCAAAGAAGACCTATGTCATCATTGCACGAAATCAACTTAAAAATAACTAGCTATGATATCAAGAGCATGTCAAACTAGCTATGCGATCGGTCTGGACTAACCTTCATCCAACCCGAACAGAGAGTTTTCCAGGAGCTTTCACAAATGAAATTTTTTTAGTTTGGTACTGTTCCTGACAGGATGCAAAAAGCTTCTTCAGGATGAAATGATTGGATTTGACAGCATTCAAACTTTTAGCCAGCAAGATGGTTACAGAATGAAATGTTTTGAATTGGGAATGCAAGAATTAATGCTCGTCAAGTTAGACATCTCTAAGGATTGTGACAAAGTAGGCCTGCAAATTCTAATTCGTCTATTACATTTCAAACATGATTTGATTACTTATTCACATTGCCTAACATCCTTAACGTTGTCTTATTGTTATCCATGTATTACATATCATTATTATCACTTTGGAAGATGCACATACATTACATATCTTTTAATGTTGCACATAGTCCACATGAAGCATACGAATTTCATTTGTATGTGTCATGTGGTGGTTGAGGGCCTCACTTCTAGCAAGGAAAAAAATATAAGCATTATATATATATATATATTTCTGAGAGCATGTTTTTTTTAGAAATTCTTAGTTTGATTTTCGAAATTCCGGTCAATAATACTTCTTTGGTTAAAATTTAAATCTATCATATTTTTTTCGTCAAAGCCCCTATTGGTGAAAGTTAAAAAAATATTTTGTTGATCATAATACATTGGTCAAAGTTCATAGCAATAGTTTTTATTTGTTAGATTTCTTATTGATCATAGTTCTTATTAATCATAGTTCTTGTCAATCATAGTTCTCATTGATCACGGTTCATGTTAGTCATGGTTCTTTTCAATCATAGTTCCACATTCAAATTTATAGTTGGTCATACTTCCTTGATTATATGTTTTCTATCATAGTTCATGTTGATCATGATAGCTCCTTTGTTAAAGACCTTGTTTAGTCAAAATCTTAAAAATTGAATTTCATCAATTATAAATTCACAATTTCAACAATAAAATAATTGAGGAGAAATTCGCAATTACATAAATTTTTAAGGAAAAATTATTATTTTTAATAAAAATGTACAATTTCAACAACAATTACTTGGCTATGTGTTGTATTCAAAATTGTTTTTAATTTTACAAGATTTCGATGAGGATTTGTAGCCTCTACTTGTTAGAAAAAAATATGTTCACCACCCCTCCCATTTAGCTATAGTCAATCCTCATTTCCATTTGATTCTTGAGTGGGTCCCTTTGGGGGTTGGGGATCAATCCCCCATCATTTTAGTTCCGGTTCTAAACTTTTAGCAAAATTAACAAAGGATCTAAGTGCTTCCCATCACTCAATCCCAAACCCCGTAGTCCTTTCAGGAATGGGAGGAGAGGGTATCAGTACAAAGACACCACCCTTGGACAACCCCAATCCTCTTGCAGACAATCAATCTCGAAGGAAATGCATTCCTAAAGTGACTTACATACTGAGGTATGAAGTCACTTCATATAGTATTCCCTAAACTATTCAGTGTATGCAAGATAATATGATTATCTGTAAATTCATAAGTGTTTGGCCTGGTAAAAAATCCCTAGTTTGGTGGATAAACAATAAATGGAAGCTTAAAGGTCATTTTGACCTAAAGCTTAGATCCAAGGGGTTTTCTCAATTATATTCACTAATTTGGAATATTGCAATGTGGTTTTTGAGGGAATCCCCTATATTTTCAACTCTACTAGATTATACATGAGATTCTGGATCAAATAGTTCTTCCTGAAAAAGAGGAATTCTCAGTGGCCTCGATCTAGGTTCGCTTGTATTGTATGTTGCATGAATACTGGGAATTGAAACCTTTGAGGGAATTGGAAATACACCAAGAAAATACATCATGGCCTCCAAGGATATGTGAAAATCTTCACAACAGATCTAAGAGATGATGTACACCTCACAAGAAGAATTAAGCGGAAAATATAAGAAGAGTGCAGAATGGAGCAGCAGAACATAGATGCAATAGAACTCAGATAGGAATAGAATAATCACACATGTTTCATTAATCTGTATAATAAACAATAATGCTACAATGCACATGATTCAAATACCAAGGGTGTATCTCGAATTAGCCTGCATGAATAGATCAAAAGATCAGTGGAGTGTCATCAAAGCACAAGTAACCATCAACCATGTGTAAAAATGAGTCTAACTGGGTGTAGAAGGTGTAACTGATGCATGGAGCACTGATGGAGGGTGCATGAGGAGCTAACTGGAGTCATGAGGAGCTAACTGGAGTCAAAATAGTCAATCTAGGCTCTTTGGAGGTCCATCAGAGTGTTTCAATGAGTTAACTAGGCCATATGTCCTTAAATCAGGGAGTAGATCCATAAATCAAGGAACTAACCGAGTGTAACTGAGTGGCAGGTGAGAGAGGGTGCCTTTCACATGTGGTAGGTGAAAGGAGGGTGCACTAAGCACTAGGAGGGCTAGAAATGATTAGAAGGAAGCTCTCGGGGCTAGCAAAATGGGGACTAGGTGTTGGGACTGATGACTGGGATACATGCAATTGCATGACTGCATGCATGACTGAAATGCAAAATAATGATAATGCTGGTAGGACTAGGATGGAGTATAGGAATATCCTAACACCCCTCGTTAATCCATCCTGGGCCCTGGTAACTAGGACCAAAGGTCACCCATACAATCATAACCAAAAATAAATAAGAATTGTCCTTAAACCGAGGAAATGGGGAAAACCTAACAGGAAAAATACCCCCCACTCAAAATAACATCAAGGAACTCAAAGAACCATCATACTAAGCAGAGAAGGAAAAAGTTTTCCTCAGTGAAAACGTTTGCAAAAAACTTGGCAAGCTGATCCTCTATAGGATGCCAATGCAGGCGCTAGATCTGGATCTGGTCTTCTGATGTGCTTCCTACTGCGTAGAAGGTGTACTGGCCAAAGCAAGTCTTTCAGGATACCTTTCTGCTAGTGGAACAAATGGCTCATGATGAGTCTTTCCAAAATATTTTGGATCGAACCCCACCATCATGCAACATCTCTCAGGAAGAGGTAGATGGCACAATGTAAGGTTGGCATGTTACTGAGATCTGTTAGTTCTGTGATCAGATGAATCCTCATCTGTATTCCCAGCAACTGCAAGGACTAGGTGAGCCCATATTGGCCTTGGCTCTGGATTGGGAGCATGTGTTGGTTCTGGATATGAATTTGAATGTTCTTCAACTTTGATCTCAACATCAATATCTTCATCTTCATCTTCATTAGAATAAGAGTCACTCGGATCTACATCAGATTCCAAAGGAGTAGGAAGAGAGAAGGGCAGAAAATGTGAGAACTCATATGCCTTGGAGGCATGATTTGCAAACCCTTTTGCCATAGTCTTCCTAGTAGAGATCTTTGTAATCTCAACTCTTTCGAGACCAAAGATCACTTTCTTTGGTGATCCAGTGTGAGTTATCTGATATATAGACAACAAATTTGTTATCAGAGAGGGGATGAATAGAACATTCTTGAACTTTCCATGCTCCATATATACTGTACCCATCCCTTTGGCAAAGATCTGAGAGTTGTCTCCCATGTGAATAGTAGGGCCATATTTGAGATCTAAAGAAGAAAATGATTCTTCAGAAGCAACCATGTGGTTGGAGGCTCCTGAATCTATAAGGAAGGCCTTTGATTTCGAAATCCAGCCATCAATGCATGACATTACTCATGACCATGATATACCGATATATCATGGCTGGATCCCCTGCGACTACGGGCATCCATGATATACCGATTCAAAAAACTGAACCACCATAAATCCACTCAGAAGTTCAACCAACCTTTAAATTGTAGCTCTCTCAAGTCCATTGAGAATATTTATAGGAATTTCTATGGAAAGCAGGGTGGAGAGCCAACTTGACTTGCAGATATTTTCACAGAATCCCACACATACGAGAGGATTTCCATTAATGGCTTTGTAGAGATCGAATGACTCAAAATCCATGTAAAAGGCCATCTCGTACAATTGAAAATCAGTTTTGTAATACAATGATGGAAACGAATTATGTAAACCAACATCAGCATAATGATTGAGGGTGTAATTTACTGGAGGCATGACGTTACAGGGCATCTAGATGACCCCTGCCCCGTGTCATCCTCCACTACCGTCCCTTCAAACGAGCCTTCATCCGTCCGAATAGTACTGTCATGATGGTTGATAGGGGTGTCATCCGTGGCTGATATAAAAAATGCCGCCAACATTTAGCGACTGACAAGGAGAATTACTGCCTTCAGCACAGAGGCAATTATGCCTAAGGAAACCAACTGCCTCGATGGAGCAATGATGGAAATGAATTATGTAAAACGACATCAACATAATGATTGAGGGCGTAATTTATTGGAGGCATGACGTTAAAGGGCCTTTGGCTGACCCCTGCCTTGTGTCATCATCCACTACCGTACCTTCAAACAAGCCTCCATCCGTCCGAATAATATTGTCATGATGGTTGATAGGGGTGTCATCCATGGCTGATATAAAAGATGTTGCCGAAGTTCATCAATTGACAAGGAGAATCTAAAATGTTCAGTGACTTTAAATTACTGTGAACTTGAATTTAAAATGAATTTTTTTATTTGAAAATTTCAGTTTTCATTTGTAAATGTTCAAAATTTGCACGAGAGATTTTCACAGAAGCCCACACATTTGTAATGGCTTTGTACAGATCGAATGACTCAAAATCCATGTAAAAGGCCATCTCGTACAATTGAAAATCGATTTTGTAGTACTTGCTCGGCAGCGCGGTACAATCAGAAAAATGAGCTAGACTTGAAAAATTTGCTGTGATTAAGAAAAGTGTGTTTTTCTATTCGAATAGTGTGTTTTTTGACTACTTATGACCTTAAAATTTCAGTTTTTTGTTATAAAACTATGAATTTCAATTCAAAATGTTCGAATTTCAAATTAAAAAAAAAAAAGAATATTTAGATTTGAAAAGTGTGAATTTCAAATTAAAAAATGCAAAATTTGATTTCAAAAGTGTGAATTTCAAATCAAAAAATGAAAATTTGCATTTGAAAAGTGTGAATTTAAAATAAAAAAATGCAATTTCTGATTTGAAAAGTGTGAATTTCAAATCAAATAATTTAATTTTTTATTTGAAAATTACAATTTTCATTTGTAAATGTTCAAAATTTTAAGGTGAAAAAATTAGTGTCTAAAATATGCAGTCATTGTTTGAATAACAAGTCAATCGGCTAAGTTATAACATAAAAACATGGTTTGTCTCGACTTCCGTTTTCCAACAAGAAGGATCAGCCACCCCTTCTTTTCGTAGTTAAATGTGAAAACATTTATCCAGCAATTCAGCTATATCCATAATGGAGAACACAAGAAGGATCGACCATCCCTTCTTGCAGTGTTGAACTATTATGAAAATAATATTGGGAATAAGAACAGCCGTTCGACCCTTCAATTTCAAGGGAATTATAAAAATAGTTATAACATATAAAAATAGTTTGTCCTGACTTCCGTTTTCCAACAAGAATGACCGACCGCCCCTTCTTTTCATAGTTAATTGTGAGAATCTTTATCCAAGAATTCAGCTATATCCATAATGGAGAACACAAGAAGGATCGACCGACCCTTCTTGCAATGTCGAAATATTATGAAAAGAATATTGGCAATAAGAAGGGTCGATCGACCCTTCTTGGAGTGTCGAACTATTATGAAAATAATATGGGGAATAAGAAGGGTCGGATGACCCTTCAATTACGAGGGAATTGTAAAAATATAACACCTTGTAAGTTATATCATATAAAAATGGTTTGTCCCGACCTCCGTTTTACAACAAGAAGGTTCGACCGCCCCTTATTTTCGAAGGTATGTGTCAAAACCTTTATCCATCAATTCAGCTATAGCCATAATGGATAATACAAGAAGGATCGGCCAACCCTTCTTCCAGTCTCAAACTATTATGAAAAGAATATTAGGAATAAGAAGGATCGGCCGACCCTTCATTTAGGAGGGAATTGTAACAAAGGAACACCTTGGAGAAAGAGCAGCCGCTCTTTCTCTGAAAATATTTCTACTTGCCAGCAAAGTCTTTAAAGCAAAACGTCTATAAATTTTGTTGTTAGAATGTTGATATCTATTATCCTAGGGTGACACGTGGAATGATCATATTGTGACACGTTTCTCCCCTAGAAGCTTCAACTAGAAGCTATGAGTCACATTAGAGACAAATCCTGGTCTTGGGGCTTCGACAGTGCTCGAAATGCTCATATATCACGAAGAGAGCGACCATAAGACTCAAGTATTTTTGATAAAACAACAAAGGAAAAAAAACAGATATAGTAAAGAAGAGTGGCATGACTTCCCGAAGATTTCATTTTGTTCTTAATATGTAAAATACAATGAGTTATATTCAGAAATATATATTCATCATTTTACCATATTTCTATATAAAATACTTCTCTATAATTATATTGAACCATATAGATGGATTTATTCAAAAGGCTGTGCACAACCATTCATTACAAAAATGAGAGACTGAGAGCATAAATAGCTTTCCCAGTGTGGCTTTGTAAATTTAACAAGCGGATGCAAAAAAAATTCCAAAATCGATGTAAAAACTCATCCAAGTTTGAGGAATAATGACTCATTATTTTTGTGGTTGCAAGGGATGAATCTACTGCTTCTATGTCTACAATTCGAAGCTCCAATAAAATTTTAGTCTTTTATTACTCTTGCAAAGGAGATGATCTGATTCAAGGATAAGGAGAATCTATATACCAGTGATACATGATATAGATACCAGCGATACATGATATATAATAAACAAGCTATACTGTCATGATATATAGATACGAACGATACATGATATATAGAATTATAGTCAAGAAATCAAGAAGTATTCTATTACTGAGGACCAAGTACAATACAATACAATACAATCTCTCAGAGCCGACCAAGTATAATATAATTCAATGTCTCAGTGCCACATGGAGCTGGATCAACATGGATGTTCTTGCTATCAACATGGGTGTCCTTGCTGTCAACATGTTGACTCTTGCTGTCAACATGGGTATTCAGCATGACCATTATTTCTTTCAATATGGCTCTTCTTCTTGCTCTCAATATGTCTCTTCTTGCTGTCAACATCTATTTTTGTTGTCAATTAGGCTATTCCGAGAGGATTGATGGAAGCTTAACGTTGACAACAATGGTTGTTCATGTTGTTTTAGAGAAGAGTATCCCATGAAACAATTACCGCGACCACCAATCAATAATGGTGGCAAGGAAAAGAATGCCAAATGGTGGTCCTGGGGCTTCGAGAGTGCTCGAAATGCCCATATATCACGAAGAAAACTGGGGAGCGACTACAAGACTAAAGTATTTCTGATAAAACAACAAAGGAAATGGAACAGAGGCCGTAAATAAGAGTTCCATGACCTATGGAAGATTTCATTTTGCAACGATATGGGGTATGGTTTAGCCTATATTGTTAAAATTCAATATGCTAAGACAGAAAATAGCAGCATTACATTCCATTTCACAATAATAGCATATACAGGATCACTGAAGAAACAACAAGCACAGCATAAACACAAGAGACAGAGATTTATCCTGGGAAACCCTCATGGGGTAGAAAACCCAGCAAAGCTTCCTCAATATAGATGACCAGCAATATACAAAGATGAAACCCTGAGACATGATCTCCTCCTCCACAATAGCAGACCTCTCCTCCACAAGTGCGCTCTCCTCAAGTGAGTGAGTGTGTGTCAAATGAGGAACACACCTCCTCTATTTATACACTACTCTAACACATCTTTTACACAAGTACACGTAGGCTCGTATTTAACCAATGGGTTAAATACCCCACTACAACTGACTGGGCCGACCCCTCTAGGGTGGTCTAATAATCCTTTGACCCACATAACACATAAAGGGCCGACCTCCACTAGGGAAGTCTAATAACCCAAGTTACCACATTCTGACGGAGGAATAAACATTTCCGTATATACAATAAGATCTTTACGGAGGAATGAAACATCTCCGGAATAATAAAGTACAATTATAATATTCTTTGAAGTTACAATATCTCAACACTCCCCCTTAACGAGAAGGATATTATAACAGCATCTGCACGAGCAAGGAGTCATCAACATCATACATGATACATCTATAAATCATTGGAAGCTTTCTCAACATCATCAGTAACTCAACTAGTTACTGGAACATCTTCAATACTGGAACATCAACATCATCAGAGTTGATAGTACTCAATCATCAGCATCGTCAACACACGATCAACAACATCGTCATCACACAATCATCAGCATCATCATCACACGATCATCAGCATCGTCATCATACGATCATCAGCATCGTCATCATGTGATCATCAGCATCACGATCAACATCGTCATCATCATCGTATGGTTATCAGCATCGTCATCGCACGATCATCAGCATCGTCATCGCAAGATCATCAGCATCACCATCACACGATCATCAGCATCGTCATCGTCATCGTACGATCATCAGCATCGTCATCGCACGATCATCAACAGTTCTCTATGTCCAGTCATGTACCTTTTGAACCGAAGTTCAGGGACGATCCAGTCCTATCATGTTCTCGGAGACCACATGTCTACGACTCAGTTTACAGGACCAAAGTCCAAGGATGATCCAATCCTTACCGTACATTTAGGACAGCGTCCAAGGATGACTTAATCCTCAACCGTTCATTTACGACTATGTCCAAGGATGACTCAATCCTATACCGTACATTTAGGACCACGTACAAGGATGACTTAATCCTCCACCGTACATTTAGGACCACGTCCAAGGATGACTTAATCCTCCACCGTACATTTAGGACCACGTCCAAGGATGACTTAATCCTCCACCATACATTTAGGACCACGTCCAAGGATGACTTAATCCTCCATCGTTCATTTAGGACCACGTCCATAGATGACTTAATCCTCCACCGTACATTTAGGACCACATCCAAGGATGACTTAATCCTCCACCGTACATTTAGGACCACGTCCAAGGATGACTTAATCCTCCACCGTGCATTTAGGACCTACGTCCAAGGATGACTTAATCCTCCACCGTGCATTTAGGACCTACGTCCAAGGATGACTTAATCCTCCACCGTGCATTTAGGACCTACGTCCAAGGATGACTTAATCCTCCACCGTGCATTTAGGACCTACGTCCAAGGATGACTTAATCCTCCACCGTGCATTTAGGACCTACGTCCAAGGATGACTTAATCCTCCACCGTGCATTTAGGACCTACGTCCAAGGATGACTTAATCCTCAACCGTGCATTTAGGACCTAAGTCCAAGGATGACTTAATCCCTCACTGTCCACCAAGGACTTCATTCTCGAAGACTTACGTCTACGGCTCTTCTTTAGGACTGAAGTCCAGGAATGATCCAATCCCTTCACATGTTCACCAAGAACTTCATTTTCGAAGACATACGTCTACGGCTCTTCTTTAGGACTGAAGTCCAGGAATGATCCAATCAAGAAATTCATTTTCGAAGACATACGTCTACGGCTGTTCTTTAGGACTGAAGTCCAGGAATGATCCAATCCCTTCACACGTTCACCAAGAACTTCATTTTCGAAGACATACGTCTACGGCTCTTCTTTAGGACTGAAGTCCATGAATGATTCAATCCCTTCACAACATGTATAACAAAACATGTATCCTCATCATCAAAACATGTATAACCACAACATGTATCATCATAATCAAAACATGTATAACCACAACATGTATCATCATAATCAAAACATGTATAACCACAACATGTATCATCATCATCAAAACATGTATAACCACAACATGTATCATCATCATCAAAACATGTATAACCACAACATGTATCATCATCATCAAAACATGTATAACCACAACATGTATCATCATGTATACATCTATCATCAAAAGCATGTATATCTAATCATCAAAAGCATGTATACATCTATCATCAAAAGCATTAATCATCAAAAGCATGTATACATCTATCATCAAAAGCCTGTATACATCTATCATCAAAAGCATGTATACATCTATCATCAAAAGCCTGTATACATCTATCATCAAAAGAAAGAATATAAGAGTCCTAAATCTAAATAATTCTAGGTAACTAAGTGCAGTAAATAGGTAACCTCATCATTGATGAGATAGACTTGTTATCGGATACTGTGCTACTCCCCCTTTCGAGGAGAGTCCTTCTAAACTACACCAAGCTTGTCTCGGAAGTGTTCAAACTTTACTCGAGACAGAGGTTTGGTCAAGATATCATCAAATTGATCCTCAGTGCTTATATACTCGAGCTTGATAGCTCCTCTCTGCACCATATCTCGTATATAGAATTATCGGATCTCAATGTGTTTTGACTTATCATGGAATACAAGATTTCCTATCATCTTGATGCAGCTTTGATTGTCACACATAATCACAGTGGAATCCATTTCTAAGTCAAACACTCCATATAATAGCTTCTGAAGCCACACTGCTTCACAGCTGGCAGAGCAGACAGCTATATATTCTGTTTCAATAGTACTGAGAGCCACACTAGATTGTTTCTTGCTAAACCATGAGATCATGGTAGATTCAAGACTATAACATCCACTTGATGTACTCTTTCTGTCTGAGACACTTCCTGCCCAATCAGAATTTGAGTAACCATGTAATCGGAGTTCATGACCTCCAAGATTATATAGACCAAAATCTAAAGTACCTTTTAGGTACCTCACTACATGCTTTGTAGCTATTAAGTGAACCTTTCTAGGTTCTACTAGATACTGACTTACGGTATTTACAACAAAGCATATATCTGGCCTAGTATTTGTTAAATACATCATTGAAACAATGATTTGTCTATATAGGGTTAGGTCCACTAAATCCGATGAGTCATTAACTAATAACTTCAAGTTGGAGTCCATGGGATTGGCCATGGCTTTACACTCCAACATATCAAATATTTTTAGAAACTTCACAGCATACTTACCTCGATTTAAAAGATTCCTTTTGGATCATGCCATACTTCTAGACCTAAGAAGTAGTGCATTAATCTGAGATCTTTCATTTTTTTTTATTTCTGCAGCCATTTTCATGATCTGTTTCTCATTCCTTCTCAGAAAGAGATCATTGTCACATAATAATGGTATGATAGGTTCATCATCCACAACCTTAAGGTAAAGGTTAGGATCAGCTTTACTTCTGGTAAAGCCCAAGCTTTGTCATGAAGCTGTCAATTGTCCATTATTCACACTCTGCATTGAGTGATCTTCTGCATATCTATCTGTGCCATCTCTCATCAGATGGGTCTACTAATATGAGCCTCAAAGTCATTCGAACTCTATGGTGAGTTCCTTCTTGCATCCATGTCATATGTGTATAGAAGCCATATTCAACCTTGTAGCAAGGGTTGAGATCCACATCACCCATGATGATCATTAAGCTCATCAATTGACTACCGATCCTGGGAACCCATACAGAACCTGATTACATTATTAAGAGAATGGTAAAAACATCTCATCATGATTCTTTTCCTCTTTCTATGAGAATCTCTTAACCATAAGCTTTGTGTTTGATTTGTAAATCCTTTTTTTGAACATCCATCGCTTGTTCATCATTCATCATGATTTTTCCTACAAATCAAAATTAGGTACATGATTAGTAATACTTCATAATCATCAAATCATATTGACATGATAACCTATTATGCATACAGATATCATTTACATAGTTATGCAACTATCTTGACCAATACTTTGGCACAACACTTTCCCATATCCTGTATGCATACAGTGGCTATCTAGATGCCTTCCATCTCTACCAGAACATACTATCGAGAGTGTGCACAACTCTCAGCATGTCAGCAAAGAGGTTTCTTTCTAGACAAGCAACAATGGAATGTTTGTCCAACTTACCAATCATATGCATATTAGTAGTATACTGTTCAATGTTCTATGAATATTTACACTTAGCATGATATATTATAGGAATACAAATATGCATACAACCTATTACAGGCAATATCATTTACTATTTCAAATAACAACTCAAATACTTATCTTTTATGTTTGTGTGGTTGCCTCCCGCTTGATCTTCTGTATGTCTTTTGAACTTCTATTCATTATGTACCACTGTGCATGTTCAAGTGTCATCCTCATGATCTCATACACAAACATACACCCATTAGTATGTTCTAAATGTTATCAAAACATTATAGTTCTAAATAATATTGAGAATGTATAGTCATGATTATAGTTAATAAACATTAGTATTCAAGATTTCAGGGAAGTCTTGCATATCATCAATCAAGATAAAAGACATAATATGCATAATCCCTTGATTACTAACTTTATGAATAAGCATAACCAATCATACCAAGTATGCTTATATAAGGGATCCTAACACAAGGTAAGATTCATGGGAAACATACCTGGATTAGTATACCTACTTAGTTATGTACAACATACCTAAACAATCTCTTCAATGATTTAGAGATCTTGAGCTAGAACCTGCATGTCTCATTGGTTAAGCATAATATAACAAAGTCATACATACCTCGTAAGTAGAACAAAGATTATGGATGAGTCTTTGTCTTCATGTTTTCATGGTCATGGAACCTGATTTGTCTTTTGTGATGTACCTGAGCCTTGTTAGCAGACAACATCAACCTCACACAACATCATAATGCATTAGTACAATCATATAGCCCTAATCAATGAATGTCTTTGATCATTCACATGCATTCATACTGTTGCTAGGGTGATAAGACAATTCTAACATTAATCAAGATTGTACGAATAAATAATATGAAGACAAACACATCATGAACGTAATCAAGAATTAGATTTCAAGACATACCTGAGCCTCCTTAAGTCATACCTGTCGAGACTTCTTGTAGTCTTCTTATGTAAGGCCTTAGCCTCAACTCCCCCTGAAACTTGATCTGGAGCTTGATTAGGGTTTTCTAGAGAAACCCTAAAAAATTCAATCTTTGACTTTCACACTTCTGAATGGATGAAAGAATATGTCTTGCTGAGCTGATCAAACTAGCATACTTCAATTTTGGAATTTCCAAAATTTGACCCCTCAAAATTGCCTTTGAAACTTCTGGATCTTCTGGACAGGATCCCGAACTAGGGTTTGATGAAGCCCACCCTTCTGCCCAAACAAAAGGTTCGATCCAAGGCTCTAAACTCTTATTTTTCTTAGGAGCTTCCAGCCGTGGTTACAGACTTCAAAAATTTCCATTTTTTACAGAAGCCCTAATTTTCCACTTTTCTGATCAAAGTCCCGAACTAGGGTTTGATCAAGCCCGGCCTTCTGCCCAACCAAAAAATCTGATCTTGGTCTCTAAATTTCTATTTTGATGAGTAGCATTCAGCCGTGGTATCCGTTTACAAAAATTCCAACTTTCTTCAAAGCCCTAAATTCCGGAAGCCATGAATGAAGGTACTAAAAAATAATTATGTTTTGACAGAAATATGTACCTGATTGTTTCTGGTGTAACTCCAAACTTTTCAATCGACAGGGTCTGAAAATTTTTTCTGAGATAGACTGACCTGTTATCTTTCCATCCTGACAAGTCTGACCTCAATTGGATTCTCTGAGAGAGAGTTATGTCAAATATCGCAACGTGACCTGTTTTGGGATAAAACAGAAGAGCGAACTTGTACGACATGCCACGTGTCACTGTTTGAACTTCGGCCTCTAAAAATATTTCCTGAGGTAGCTTGGCCTATTATATTTCCATCCTGACAGGTCTGACCTCAATTCGACTCTCTGAGAGAGAGTTATGCCAAGTGTCGCAACATGACCTGTTTATGGGATAATACAGGAGAGCGAACTTGTATGGAGTGCCACGTGTCACTGGTTCAACTTAAGCCTCCCAAAACGTTTTCTAAAATAGTACCGACTGTGTACTACCTGTCACTTTTTACGAAATTTCATTTGGAGCTTCTTAGCCCAAGATATGACCTTTTTCCCAAGGTCACCTGATTTTGACTCAGATCTGGAAGAGGCAGAAACCCTATATTGTACAGATCATAAATCACAAAGTACAACGAATTAGAGGTTTTCCTTTGGAAACAAGGTACCTGGAGATTTAATATTCGTCCTGTAACAATTTCAGATCCGAAAAATTCGCCAAAACGGATTTATAGCGAAAGTTCTATGATGACTGGTTTTTGCTATGTAAAACCCTATCCTTCAAATTGTCGTAAGTAAAGCAAGTGTCGTTAGTGCCATACCTTGTCTTCCTTCAGGTTAGCTCTGATACCATGTTAAAATTCAATATGCTAAGACATAAAATAGCAACATTACATTCCATTTCACAATAATAGCATATACAGGATCACTGAAGAAACAACAAGCACAGCATAAACACAAGAGACAGAGATTTATCCTGGGAAACCCTCATGGGGTAGAAAACCCAGCAAAGCTTCCTCAATATAGATGACCAGCAATATACAAAGATGAAACCCTGAGACATGATCTCCTCCTCCACAATAGCAGACCTCTCCTCCACAAGTGCGCTCTCCTCAAGTGAGTGAGTGTGTGTCAAATGAGGAACACACCTCCTCTATTTATACACTACTCTGACACATCTTTTACACAAGTACACGTAGGCTCGTATTTAACCAATGGGTTAAATACCCCACTACAACTGACTGGGCCGACCCCTCTAGGGTGGTCTAATAATCCTTTGACCCACATAACACATAAAGGGCCGACCTCCACTAGGGAAGTCTAATAACCCAAGTTACCACATTCTGACGGAGGAATAAACATCTCCGGATATACAATAAGATCTTTACGGAGGAATGAAACATCTCCGGAATAATAAAGTACAATTATAATATTCTTTGAAGTTACAATATCTCATTATATATATAGTGAGTGGCTAGTGAATTGGTTAATTGACTACGATGGGATGGATGGGGAATGGTAATTAGAATAGTATGGTTATTTTCTATTTTTTCATTTGAAGGATAAGGAAATTTACTATATTATATAATATTGTTCATTCTTTTTATGAGATTTCATTCTTTTTATAAGATTTTTTATCCACGTCGTTGCAATAAAAAGTAAAATGTTTCTATTTAAAATAAATAAATAAATAAAAATGTTTCAGTTGTAGCTGAAAAATTGGGTGTTGGTGCATCCAGAAAGTTGGAGTTTGCAAATTACCATTCCCCATCCATCCCAAACACCCATCAAATTCAATCCATCAACACACAGGCCACTCACTATATATAGGCTAACCATGCCCCATATCACAACAAACTGAAATCATCGGGGAAGCCATGGAATTTTTCTTTACTTCCTCTGTTCTCTGTCCTTTGTTGTTTTATGAGAAATGCTTGAGTCTTATGATCGCTCCCCAGTTCTCCTCGTGATATATGATCATTTCAAAATCGACTACCTTGAAAATCCTTACTACACCATGATATATGGGCATTTCGAGCACTCTCGAAGTCCCAATACATGGATTTGTCATTATGTTGGCACCAATCACCTTTTCGTCCATCTTTTTTTCATCACTCTTCTTTCGATAATTGATTGGTATGCAATGAGGAGGGGAAATAGGGAAATTAGCAGTCTTGGAAGCTTTCTTCTCTAAGCCAAGGGAGTATCCGGTACTAGCTTTCGGGACATGTTGGAGGAGCTTAGGTCGGTCGCCTGACTAGGTCCTCCGTTCAACAACTTCAGAGAACTGGTCGAACCGAGGAGGAGTTGCTTGTTTTTGAAATTATACATGGAATGTGTTGAATATAATTGTACTAATGATGGAAAAACTATTCATTAATGAAAGTCTGTAAATTTCCTTCCTTTCTCTGTTAATTGTTATTTCTAGTAATGATAGTCTATAAATTTCCTTCCTTTCTCTGTTAATTGTTATTTCCAGTAATAATATTTTCCAATTTGTTATTCTTCATGCTTGGATGAAGTAATATTAAATCAGAATTCATATGTTTATGCTTCGGTTTACCGCATCTAAGTATTCACCAATTTTCTGCCAAAATTGATATTGGATTCATTTATGACCAATGCCCAATAGTAATCGACTGACTGTAAGAATATAACTAGCCAGAATTGAAGGAAATAAATTCTAGAAATCTAAAGAAGACAGACAAGGGTGGAAGGGTGGTGCCAGGGTAGGTTGCAGCCTGCTAATGGTGTTGGTGCATCCAGTCATCTGTAGCTGACAAAACAGGGTGTTGGTGCATCCTTTAGTTTTAATTGTGATAAAATTTAAGAATATTGAAAATACTAATTTACCCCCCTCTCAGTATTGTTTGATATTCCAACAGAATGATGGAACAGTCCGATGCAAAACTTACATGTTTAAGGAATAATCTCTAAAATATTTAGTCATTGTTTGAATAACAAGTCAATCAGCTAAGTTATAACATAAAACAATTATTTGTCTCAATTTCCATTTTTCGACATGAAGGATCAACCGCCCCTTGTTTTTGTAGTTAATTGTGAAAACATTTATCCACCAATTTAGCTATATCAGTAATGGTGAACACAAGAAGGATCGACCGACCCTTCTTGCAGTGTTAAACTATTACGAAAATAATATTGGGAATAAGGAGGGTCAATCGACCCTTCAATTTTGAGGGAATTATAAAATTAGAACACCTTGGAAGCTATAACATATAAAAATAGTTTGTCCCGTCTTCTATTTTCCGACAAGAAGGATCGGCCATCCCTTCTTGCAGTGTCGAAATATTATGAAAAGAATATTGGTAATAAGAAGGGTCAACCGACCCTTCTTGGAGTGTCGAACTATTATAAAAATAATATGGGAAATAAGAAGGGTCATCCGACCCTTCAATTACATGGGAATTATAAAAAGGGGGTTCTCTATCACTCAATTCAGCCATTAAATAGTTTAGTGTAGAGCAAAGAACCTGCCTAGTTGGTTGAAGGTTGGCTTGGGCCCCTGGTTGATCTGTCTGTTTCTGCACAACTTGCTCCTATCACTTTCCAATGCAAAATAGGATAAATGGAATCCAGCTCTCCCTGTAGGCGAGTTTTTTATATTATTTATCCTTTTCTATCACCCATGCATCTCCTGTGGCGTGGAAGCTTCCCTAGCCATCTATTTTCTTGATCCGTTCTGGGTCATGGATTGTCGCTGCTTTCTAACTCTATGATCCTTGGTGGTCTCGAATCTCACCACATGTCACCTTTTCTACTAGTTAAAACCACGGGAAGTCTCCCACCGTTGATCTGCATCTTACATGAATCCTGGCCGTCAAATGGTGCGACTTTTACCAACTTCAGGGATTTGGCTTGCATTGATGTTTCGTGCAAACTAGATTCGCGAACAAAACCTTAGCCATAGATCTCAGCCTCATCAGATTTGAGCCGTCCAAACCTGCGGACCTCTACCAAAAGTTTGCGTATCCAAAAATTTGTTTGCTTCGCGCATGTCGTATCAGAGAAGTAATTCCCAAACGTCGATCTGCTCCATTAGCCATTTATATGCTCCTTAAGATGCTTGTGCACTAAACCTCCCACCTCCATCTAAAACATCTCACCCGTTTTTCACGAAGCATGATCATGACTGTAGATCTTCACCACCGCCGATCTAGACCGTTTATTTGCATAGATATGTAACTGGAGGTGGACCTTTGCAATGTAATTCTCCTTGCAAATTTTAGGGCTTGGGATTTGATCATTCCACCATTAAGGCCGTGAATACCTACCTAGATGATTATATTTTTCTCAGACCACCGAGGCTTTCTCCATTATTTTTAGAAATTGAACCTCCCACATTCATCTAGGACAAAGCTAGTGTTAATTGCAGGTTGCGGATGCAGAACACCACAATTATTGAAGAATATTTCTACATCTGCAATCCACGAAAAGAAAATGTTTCAAAACCGAAAACCAAGATTCCGCAATCCGCATTGCGGATTGTAGATTGTGGGTTGCGAAAAGAACCTGACTTTTGGAAAAACTTAGTGCTTTCCTCAACTCACAAAAACAATAAAAAATGCAAGAAAATTTCAAAGGAAAGTGTCAACATCTACCTGACTTTGAAAGTGTCAATATCAACGTTTCTAATGTGCAAATTCAAGTTCTGAAAGTGGCAATATTGGTTTTGAAAAGTGTGTTTTTGTATTCGAATAGTGTGTTTCTTGACTACTTATGAACCTTAAAAGCGTGAATTTCAAATTAAACAATATAAATTTTGATTTGAAAAGTGTGAATTTCAAATCAAGAAATGCAATTTTTTATTTGAAAAGTACAATTTTCATTTTTAAATGTTTAAAATTTTAAAGTGAAAATTCCAATGTCTAAAATATTCACCCATTGTGCGAATAACTAGTCAATTGGCTAAGTTATAACATATAAAAATCGTTTGTCTGGATTTCTATTTTCCGACAAGAATGATCGACCGCCCCTTCTTTTCGTAGTTAATTGTGAAAACATTTATCCAGCACATCATCTATATAAATAATGGAGAACAAAAGAAGGAATGACTGACCCTTCTTGTAGTGTCGAACTATTATGAAAAGAATATTTGGAATAAGAAGGGTCGACCGACCCTTCTTGCAATGTCGAACTATTATGAAAATAATATATGTAATACGAAGGGTCGGACGACCTTTCAATTTCGGGGCAATTTTAAAAATAGAACACCTTGAAAGTTTTAACATATAAAAATAGTTTCTCTCGACTTCTGTTTTCCGACAAGAAGGATCGGCCGCCCCTTCTTTTTGTACTGAATTGTGAAAACCCTTATCCAATAACTCCGCTATATCCATAATAGAGAACACAAGAAGGATTGACCGATACTTCCTGAACTATCAAACTATTATGAAAATACTATTGGGAATAAGAAGGGTCGGCTGACCTTTCATTTACAAGGGAATCATAACAATAGAACACCTTTGGAAAAGAGCAGTCGCTGTTTCTCTAAGAATATGTCCACTTGCCAGCAAAGTCTTTGAATCAAAACGCCTATAAATTTGGTTGTTCAAATGTTGATATCTAGTATGCCAGGGTGACACATGGAACAATCATATTGTGACATGTGGCATATTTGATTTGTTAGAAATATAGTTTAATTATAATATTTGCTCGTATAGAATATTTTCTCCTATTAGCACTGCTGAATTTGGCTCTTTGAGTATAATTACTCTGAGGATAATTACTCTCAGGATAATTACTCTCAGGATAATTACTTGATCATATTGTAGTATTTAGGTAGTTACTCTGAGGATAATTACTTGATTTTAAGTGCAGCGGATAAACCACTACTAGTAATTAAGGTGTTAATTACAACACTTAACGACAGTTAGTGCGCAAATGATGACAGTGATCAAAAATCCAAATTTTTAACAGATAACCATCCATTATCAATCCCAATGGCTTTTCCTTTTATAAAATTTTATTGAAAATGAAAAAATACAACTTTTTGTTGACCAAGTGGAAATTTAGAAACACAACAATTTTGTTGCCTAAAACTACCACATAGAGAAATTTATAAACCAATTTTGTCTACTATTTACAAACCATATTTTCTCGTTGTGCCCTGACTGTTGCAAGTCCCTTCTCATTTATGGTAATTTTTTATCCTTCCCATCCTTGCCTTGGTGACCATGCCCATATGATGTTATTTACGTCGATCATCATATTTTCTTCTGCACCAACAACCCATTGTTGCTTTCTATCTAATAATTTTTTGTACCAAACCTTTCAGATCCTTCGATGCTCCTGTTGGCTTCCACCATTGCACCTCTACTTTGTAAGACCCAACAATACTAGCATCTGACTCCTGATAAATATCACCAATCGCCTTACCCAACCAGATTGCACAATATGGCTTTGGTGATTGCAGAATGACCATTTGTCCCTTTACAACATCCACTCTTGGAATGAATTCATCTCTAGGCTTGTTGCACAGTGGTCCAACATAGCAATCCTGCAAAGCAGGAACATTTTCCTTCAAATATGCATTTATAATTTCATGTTAAGATCTTGTAGGTTCACTACTATGAATATCATGGCTTGTCGATGGTCAAAAGTTATTTGATGACTGATCAACACTCTCGAAAGGGATATCCAAAGCTTTAAGTACAGCCTCCCAATAATTTAACTTGGGACACCAAAATTGTTCACCTCCCTTCCCAATCCCTTGATTTGAGAATGAAATATATGCTTCTATTCCCTTTTTTATTTCGTCAATCTCCGAAGGACTTTTTGATTGCACATTTAATAACCTATCCTGTCCCACCGGCAAGTCTGCGCTACCATCTGGAAATGACTGCCACAGATGAATAGGAGACGACCAAGCTTCATCCCGAAGTGATGCCTTCCATTGCATGACTGGAATGTCATCTATGAGCTGATATATAAAAAATTGGCATTTTTTGATACCAATGATTTTGGCATTTCCATCGAAAAGGTGGGGTTTCAAAAAACTCTTAAATTCATAAAGTTCATCAATTAGAAAAGGAACAAAGGAACTTTGAGATTCACATTTCCTATACGTATCCATAATTTCTGGGAGTGAAAATATATCCTTGCGCATTAGCTTTGCTAATAACCTGCCATAAGTTCCATCTATGTCTTCATGGGTGTGTCCGACCGGAAGGAATCCAACTTCAACTGTCTCGAACACTCTCCTTGCTATTAAAAGAGATAAAAATGCAAATACAAAGTGGTTTTTGTTATCGCCTGAACAATTATCCATTTGCAACAACAATATGGGTGGTAGTTTTCTATTTGGCATGCATTGATTAGTACCATCAACACACATTACATCATCTTGCACTACATCTTGTCTGTATATCGAACACTTTTCATATGAGTCTGATTGCAATAGAGCATCATGCAATTGGTGCTTAGATGTTCCGCCTTTGTAGAGAAAATCACCATATTTATCACCCACTGGATCTTCGAGACACTTCAAGCATTTAGCCAAGGATGTCACAGTGAAATTCGATCCCATCTCTAAAAATGAGAGGCTGAAATGACCAAAACCCCCAGTCTTGTTCCCATGAGTCAACATTCCAGTCAATGACATGGGAAGATTCATAACATTACTAAAAGCTTCTGCCTTCTTACCCATCCTTGGAATGGAAGTCTTTGACTTATCCATTTTGTCATGAACAATACTGAGATAAGTCTTCGGATTGTTCTGTGAAGCTGACCTGCGCGAACAATAGAACTGGCGACAACTTGAAATGTATTTATTATGAGCTACTTGGTTTTCTCGCAAATTTTCTACCTCAGCTAGATCAGTGGTCCCCTTAAGCCTATCTTGTATTGTAATGCACTCATTACACCTTGCAAAGGAATTTGATTTAGAAATTTTAACATCTGGAAAATCTTCTCTCATCACCTTGCTAAAGGAGGATTGTGATACTGGAGGAAAACAGATTCTTTTCATTTCATCATTAGCCATTTCTCGCAGCAAACCATGGGACATATTAGCGGGCAATAATTTCAAGGTTGTCCTTGTTCCATCTCCACTGATTAATCATGTAAGATGTGGAGATTTGTCTGAATTCTCGACTACAATTTTATTAATAATAGCTACTAGTGTAGTAGTGTTCGCCTTATATTTTTCCAAGCCATTGTTACCGTGCAGAACTATCACATCACCATTCAAGAACATTCTTTTATAATTGAAGAAAGTGCTCTTTTTTATCCCATGGCATTTATACCATGCATTTTGACAGGTGTCTCTTGTGTCTAATCTCATTGTAAAAAAGCTTCTTTTTCTGTCATCTCCTTCTTTGGCCATGGGAGCATTTGATCCCATAGAATTTATAACATACTCTCTTTTTGAATTTCCATTCGTACTATCAAATTTCTTCCTACATTTAACTATCGATTGAAGTGGAATTTTTTATATACAAAAATTTGAGCAACAATGTTCGGTGCCAATTTTTGAAAGGAATGCACCCATATTTATTGCAGGCCTGTAAGGTACCGATCTTGAATTTCTGTCGAAAATTTTAGTTCCAGCTTGCCGCTTTACGGAATTGTATGGCCTTGTTCCATTACCTTTAACATCTGTATATTCACAATGGGTAGTACCTGGAAGGACCATCTGTAAAGGACATTCTTCAAACACATTCCAAAAGTTGACCATAACTTCGTCTACTTTCTTTTTTAGTATACCATCCAAAGGAACATCATGGAGGTCAAACAAATGGTTTGTAGGCCATCTTATAAGGGAGCCTTCAAATACACCACAATCATCGCAATTGCAGAAGACTTTATGAATTAAAATACCAAAATCACCAGTGATCTAGTGCTTTGAATTGTACAATGTCTCCCTCAAAAATAGTTGACACTATTCCCCGAGCAACATACTGTGGCTTTAAAGAACATTGATGTATCAAATTAACTTTCTGTCCTAGAAACCTGACATTCTGATTTTCTCTTAACACTTTGAAAGTAGATTCAGATTGATTATTGTTGAAATTGCTTGCAACATAAAGCAATGTTTCTATATTGAAATCGATGATTCTTTTAATCAGCCATACAACAAAACTTCCACTGCTCAACCCTGGACAACATTCCATACAAGAAAACACCACTTCATTCACCAGAACACCAAAGTAGAAGTCACCCAAAAATGTTCCCCCAACAAAATCAGTCCCACTCACATTTGTTACCAAACCTATGGAAATACAATCCTTGTTTTCTGAACACTTATGTAACAACTTAACTTTTCTCATAATAAAAGAAGATCTATTTTCAATTGTTATGATATGTGCTACACTCATCGAAGTAGAAGATGGTATATCATTCACCTCATTCTCAATTGTTATGATATGTGCTACACTCGTCGAAGTAGAAGTTAGTATATCATTCACCTCATTCTCGCGAAGAGCGGACCCAATCTGGTTAACGATCTCAGATACAGGACATTGAATATAACCACCAACATTCTCTGGCAATGTATCTGGACCTTCTGATGGATAGGGAAATGGAAGGCTTGCATTTAAAGTCTTGGTAACATTTACAATGATACATCCAGCATTAATGTTGATATTATGCAAAAAATTTCTTTCTGGAAAAGAGATTCTCTCAGCAACTTTCAATCCATTCAAAAGAAGGACCACACATTGTTGAGTACCAAAATCCATTTCATAAACAATATCTGAAATATAAAATAATAGGACACATTGTTCAAAACAAAAATCAAGTTCAGAAGCGTTTTATGAAATATAAAATAACAAGAGGACATCAAAAATCATATTTATTTTAAGAAAAGATATAAAATACGTTATAATATATAAAAATATGTATGTCTAGACTTCCAATTTTCTGAATGGAAGGTTTGGCCGCCCCTTCTTGAAGAAGAAGAGAACACAAGAAGGATAGAAGAAGAAGCATCTCCCTCCCGCTCATTTATGACAGAATATTAGAAATGTTCAACCTGACGAGCTTTTTAATTGCATTCTAATTACTTAGAAAACAACTAGGAAGTGTACATTAATTGTCAACCTGGGGTTCGTTGAGAACTTGCGAGTTACCGTGCACTGTATGTGCAAACCACAATCTCCTCTTACATTGGTTTATCTACTTGAAGCTGTAGTTCAATAACCTTACTTACAAACAATGGTATGAACAATTACATAGTCTTGGCAAGAAACTACCAACTAAACAATTACCAAACTAAGTTGCAAAGAAAGTAAATCACACGACATGAAAATAAATGCTAAAATTAAATTCACACTTGAAATTAAAATCTAAAACTACATTCACACTCTGCAGATAGAGCTATGTCACACTTTGCGGTAAAGAAAATTCTAATACTACCTTCACACTATGCAAGAAAGTAAATTCTAAATCTAAGTTCACAACACACTTGACAGAAAAGTAAATTGCAGAAATAAAATCTAAAAGCTATCCTTGCCAAGTACAAATTACTGTTTATGATCCAATAGAGTAAATAACATTATTGTATTAAGCTCAATGATTGTAAAATAAACATTTAAATCTCTATCTATGCATTGAAATCAAATTGCAGAAAGAAACTACATAATGAGAAATGCAAAATCATATAATTGAAACAAAGCAACAAATTATAACTACATCAACATAAAATAAATAAAATCATGCTACAAAAAGAAAATAATAAAACTAAGATCTAATTGAATCAAAATGAGAGTATAGCTTTATTCCATCATCAATTGGACTATTTCTCTAAGAGTCCTCCTATAGAATGGAGAATGAACTCTTATTTATACATGATTTCTCCATAACAAATAATAAATGATGATCCAAAATATCCTCAACAAATTCCTAAATGTTTGGATTTCAAAATTAATTCAAAACTAATCCAAGATCCTTACTAACTACATGTTATTTAGAATACCTTTGAAGTCAAATTCGAATTTAGGGATAGAGGCTATAATAAAATAGTCAAAACTCATCCCAAATGTCTCTTAACAACTTTTGACTTCTTAGCTCCATCATATATTTGATAGAGATCTTTAAATCTTTGTGAACAAGCCAAATATGCACTCATTTCCACCTCCATTTACCAACTTTAATTTAATATCATGATTTGAAACATATAAGAATAATAGAAATAATGGATTTATAAAAATCCATTACTCTTAATGAATATCTTTCTCCAAAGTTGGTGGTTGAAGGTAAAATTTGAATTATTGACTTTCTGTAATGCTGCAGATAGAGTTTCTGTAATGTTGCGGATACCTGTAGAGTTTCCGTAAAGCTGCAGATAGAGTTTCTGTAATGCTGCAGATAGAGTTTCCGTAATGTTGCAGATACCTGTAGAGTTTCCGTAATGATGCAGGTAGAGTTTCTGTAATGCTGCAGATAGAGTTTCTGTAATGCTGCAGATACCTGTAGAGTTTCTGTAATGTTGCAGATAGAGTTTCCGTAACAAAGGTTCTGCACTGCTACAGAACTCCCTCAAATATGTTGTAGCTGCTTCCAACAATGGATTCAATATTCAAAGCAAATACATAGTACACTAGTTCCCTCAATGTTAGTCAAAAATCAAATGAAATACTAAGACATGTAATGGAAAAATTACTTGACCATAAAAACCCGGATATGAGTGTAAGAAAAGTTTAATGCATGAATATGGATATCAAAATGAAGTATAAATAAGGTGAAATGGTGGTAAAAATACACTAAATCCAAGGCCCGTCATCTCCCCCAAACTGAAAATGTTGCATGTCCTAATGCAACCCTATGTCAACCAAGCTGAATGATGTTCATTTTTATGCATGACTCAAAATGCATCATCAACAAGCAACCACCAATGTATCCGATCATCAAGAGGTATGAAATTTCATCCCGAACAATCCTCCATGCCAACTTAACATTTTCAATGCAAAAATGCAAGAAAAAATATATTTTGTAGCCAATGGACTAGCAATTTGCAGCTTTCACAAAAAATGTCATTTTTCCAAAAATATGAACTGGGTTTTTACCAAACTTTTCCGGGGTGTTAAGAATGTCATTATGCTTCTCCCAACCAAAAATTGGAGAAACCCACATCACGGTTTTCGGGAAAATGAGAAAATGGTTGTAGGTGACTATGCTTGATTTCTCGAAAAATATCAACTGGGTTTTCACCAAGCTTTGCAGGGGTGTTAGGAATTCCATTATGCTTCTCCCAACCAAAAATTGGAGAAACCCACATCACAGTTTTCGAGAAAATGAGAAAATGGCTGTAGGTGACTATTCTTGATTTCTCGAAAACTGTGCATCGGATTAGGCTAAAACTTGGTGTATTTATTCTTCTTACCCTACTGCTTATCTCCACCAAGTTTCGGGAAAACCCACTTCACCGTTTGGGAGATATCTTCATTTCAATTTCTGCAATTTTTTATGCCATAAAATGCTCCATTGTTGCACATACATTTGCCAAGTGAACTGCATGAAAGCTTGAAATATACATGAATATAAAACTCAGAACAGAGTCTCATCCATATTTTTCTAAATGGGCTAGTAGCATCATTATAAATTCTTAAAAGCTTTGTTTTTCGATGTGCATGTTACATAGACCCAATTGATTTCAACAAAGTGCTTCTTCTAAATAATGTCACCCACTTATAACTCTCATGAGAATACTCATTCAACTGTATGATAGCTTTTATGCATGGAGATTCACTTTCATTTCAAAAGAAACAGTGTTGCTTCAAACTTTGAAAGTCATAAAACTCTTGATATATGAGGTGAAGAGAATTACCAAGACTGATGTAATTGCTGCAAATAATGGCAATGACCCTGTCCTCCCCCAAACTGAAGATAAGGCATGTCCTCATGCCTTATTATATTTCCTTGTGAACTATGCATAAAAAAAATTCCAACTGCTCTTTGCTTATGTCTGTAGCGATCACTAGATCGTAATGCTCTGTAATTCTAGTTTTCTGCTCTCCTCCACACCTGCACTTCAAATCTTGAAATGTTGCTACAAGATTGTCCACATGCTTCACAAAATTCATGTGCTTCTGTTTGTCCACACAGTCTACTCCCCAAATTGAAGAGTAAATCATCCATTAATCTAGAAACAAGAATCTTCTGTTGTAATATCAATGCCCGTTTCCAACAAAAAGCATTATTGAATTGTGATGGGAAACATCAGAAAATGCATTAGTTGTCAAAACGTTTTGCATTTACTGAGAAATTTCATCTTCGAACACAGTCTCGCACTTGGATTTGTTCAACCAACTCTTAAAATGGTGTATGCTTTTGAGAAATCAGTTCCTTCTTCAGCATGTTATTACTCCTTTGTGACATCAGCTTCTTGATAAGAGTCCAACAATAGAATGGCCATAAAGAACAAGGGGCGGCACTTCAAAATAATGGCAAGAAATAGAACAAACAATGAAAGCACTGAGCAGATCACTGAGGTAGATTTTTGACCAAATGAGCACTGCCATATGTATGATTCAGAAAAAATAAAGGCCAACTACGAGAGATAGAAGAATCAATAAACCCAAATTTTAGAGAGATAAATGCTCTAGTTCCTTCATTTAAATTTTCAAACCATTATCATCAACAAATAAACATCTCTTCCACTACCATTTTTGTTCTCTTCTGCAATCATATGTAATGTGTTCTTAATAGCTCTCATCTTGATTTTCATTCTTTAAAGATGTGAACCAAATATGCACCCATAAATGAACTCATAACTTTGTTTGCCTCCTTGTTGTAGGACAACAAACTTCTTATGTAGGAATGGCTACCACGAATATGCTGTGTGTGATATTTTTAAAGCTTAGAGAAGGGACAAAGTGCTTCCTCTGATATAGTTTCACTTACAACACACTGGAAATCATCATGCTGAAGTGCCTTTAATGAAGTATCCAACCATTATCATCCCATGGACTGTGGTCTCTTAAGTTTGGACTCATATTTCAAGTTTTGGACAATCTGCAGCAATTTGTGGGTGTGGGTATTGTTAACACCCAAAAAGTGCTCACTACCTCATCTACCCCACTACATGACTCATTTGTCCATATTTCCCACCATATTTGCCTTAAAAACCTTAAAATCCCACTAAAAAGCCTCCAAAAGGCCACAAAACCATAAAAAAAGCCTAAAAAAGGCTTAAAAACCTCTCTTCCCTCCAAAAATATCCAAAATTCCTCCAAAATAGCAAAAACCCTCTAAAAAGGGAATAAAAAATATAAAATAATGAGGGAAAAGGAGGAAAAAACCCTATACAGCTGACCTAAACCATATGGTTCCCAAAACCATGGGCCAGCACTCCACCACCAAAAAACCTATAAATAGGTGATGGAGACCCCTCATTTCATATCCACAATCAAGTATACCCTTACTCTGCCAAAGTCTCTCTTGAAACCCTAGCTCACCCTTGAGCTACTTTCACCATTGAGAGTCCCTTTTGGCCCATTTCCACCATTGGAGAAAGAGAAGGAGCAAAGTTGGAGTTTGGAGCAACCCTCTTGGATCATTGCAAGAACTTCACCAACCTCTACACTTGAGGTAAAATTTTAATACAAAGAAAACCATTTATTATTTCTTGTCTCTTATGTTTCATGCACATGTTTAGAATAATTTCCATTTCAATGTATTGTCTTTTAATTACTGTTTATTGAACTGCTACTAAGGAGTCCCTTCTCCTTAGTAGGTGCTCATTTGCACAACCTAGGGTGAAAACCCTAGCTACAGTTTTGGCGACTCCCCTTGGTTTGAATTTCTGGTTATAGTTTTTAAATATTTTCCTGTCTTTTTCTGTTCAGCTGTCCCTTTCGGCCGCCGTAAACCGCATCTTTTACCCCCTGCAGTTGCGTTCCGACCGCATCTTTTAGGCACTTACCTGCGACCCGACCGCGGCTCTCAGATTGTTTCCAGCGACCAGCCGACCGTTTTCAGCCTGTTACCTGTGATCCGATCGTGGCTATTAGCCTGTTTGGGACGGTCCGACTGCGGCTTTCGACCATTTTCCCGCAACTCGCCGGCCCCTTTTGGCGTTTTTCCTGCGTCCCGCCTGCGGCTTTCGGCCATTTTCCCGCGACCCACCAGCGCCTTTCGGCGTTTTTTCTACGTCCCGCCTGCGGCTTTCGGCCATTTTACCGCAACCCGCCGGCACCTTTCGGCGTTTTTTTTGCGTCCCGCTTGCGGCTTTCGGCCATTTTCCCGCAATCTGCCTGCGACTTTCGGTGTTTTTCTTGCATCCCGACTGCGTTTTTTCAGCCTAAAACCCGCAACCCGACTGCGACTGTTGAGCTATTTTCCGCGGTCCGACCGCCCAGATTTGCCAAAAACCCGTGGTCTATTTTCTGCATTTTTCTCTGTTTTGAACCCAGCACTTTGCTACACTATTTTCTGCACCAGCACAGCCATCTGTCCTACCTGCAGCCACCCTTCCTTACAGCCTTTTTCTGTAGTTTTATTTTTGTTTCATTTACAGAATTGTTTTTACATTTTCAGCATTTTAAATTGAAAAAAGAAAATTGTGCATTTCAAAGGTTAATTTCTGTCTTGTTATTGGTAGTTAGAAAGTTGCCCACCCTAGTGGCACTTTTTACTTGGGTTCATCATCATGTTACACGCACACACTCTGTCACCTAATTCAAGTGAGCCTTAAAAACTACTTAACACAACCAACATTCTAACCCCACTTGGGGAACACATAAGAATTTTTGTAGTTAGGTAGGATCGTGGGGATAGGCATCCAAATAACACCCCTCAGTTGCTTACACTTGAGACATAGCTGTTGTCCATTAGGGAACCAAAATCCCCTAGTATTTTTTGGCATGGTCACAACCATTTTATCAGAGGGCCTCTCCCCTACGAGGGTTGAAGTCGCTAGACTTGTTCCTGAGGCCTGAGTGGAATACTGCACTCCATTCAGTAACCGAAGGGCTACCTTTCGCAGTTCTCGGAGTTTCCCTGTATGGGGGTACTGCGGTAAAAGGACCAAACAGTAGATTCACCTTTCTGAACGTGTCATGAATGGGGTATCTTAGTTGCCTTTCTTCTAGGATTGACTACCCGATGTCCCTCCCGGGAGGGGGATATCTTTAGCCACTTGGCTCTCCTATCCATATTGTCTGACTTGGATTTCCTCACCTTGCAGAGGATATGTCTAGTTGAGTCAGAATACTATTTAGTTAGGTGTTTGCATGCTCCCTTACCTCCTTTTGGTCTAGTGAGTCCACTATTTTTATTTTCTAGGAAACCTGCTGCTTGTTGGTATTCTGACCATTTCTGTTGTTACTCCACTTATTGTAGCACAGCTGTTACAGTAGGTGTTTTGAGTTGGTTGTTGGCCTGAGTGCCATATTTTTTGAGCTCTCCTTCTGCACATTTGGTTGCATTAGGGTTTTTGAGCTGTTTTTCACTCAACACAACCCCCAGATATTTGACACCATTTGTCACCATTGAGTCCCCGAGACATTCTCGGTGCCTCTGGGGCAAGCCCCCGAAGCACTGTTCACTTGACACCACCCGTCATAGACATAGATATTCATCACTTGATACCACTCATCATAGATCTCGAGCTTTGTCACTTGACTCCACACATCAACGGCATAGAGCTCTGTCACCCGATCTAGACGCCCCCTATTTCACCTCTGATTCTGAGGCAGAGTCCGAGAACCCCATTTACACTGCACCAACCAGCCCCATGGCTGGCGTGACTTGCACCCCTTTCTTAGTAGGGACCATTGGTGGAGCATCCACCACTAATCCAGCTACTACACCTCCTTTGGGTATACCCTCGATGGGGCTCATATCTACCATTCCAATCACTGCACCCATTCCAGCAGCAAGCATACCATTAGCTACTTCATCAGTGACTCACACTACACTTAGCGGTGCAGGACCGTCCCATACCACTTTCGTTCCCCCACTTGGGGGCAACATCCCAAACTTTGCCCCTCCACTTGGGGGCATTGGCCACAACATGGTCACACCCACTAGTATGTCACATCCTTCTACTAGTTTGCCATTCATGGCTAGCCTCAACCTTCCTGAGCTAGCTAGACTGACTAACGATCCTATCAGACACGACCCTTCGTGGCCTCACATGCCCACCAAGCTCCCCTCTGACATCCCTAAGTTTGAGGGCAAGGCAGGTGAGGACCCCCAGAACCATATTATGTCCTTCCATCTATGGTGTTCCTCCAACTCCATAGTGGACGACTCTGTCTGCCTCCGTCTGTTACATTGCACCTTCACTGGCTCTGCAGCTAAGTGCTACATCGAGCAGCCCCATGGGACCTGTGCCATCTTTACCTCCCTTGCCTCGACCTTCCCGCAGTTCTTTCAGTTACCTGTCCGCTATGATGTGGGAGTTGAGATCTTACTGTCTTGCAGACAGAACACGGCTACCCACATCATTGACCACATTCATGAGTGGCATCAATGTCGAAGCCTCTTCAAAATCAAGTTAGACGACCGTATCTTCCTAGATTGGTTCCTAAAATCCCTCCTCCCTGTCATTGCTAAGGATGTGGCATCCGAACGACCCCAGTCTAAAGAAGAGGCTATCCTCAAAGCCCAGCAATTTGACCTCATTTACGCCCAGTTGGGTTATCTCTATACCATCATACCTGACGCTACTCACGGTGATTCCTCCCAACACGATGCACTGGGGGCATCCCATGCTGTATACGGCATCATCGGCCGTATTGCCTCGCATCCCCAACCCTTTTCCATAGCACGTCCTAGCCAGGGCCCCGACCTTTCGCGGGTTACATCTCAGTCCGGTGCGACCAATTCGTATGCTCCCATGGCACATCACCACCATTCTCACGGACCCTCATGTCCACCTCAGTGCTTTGGACACTCACCCCCCGCTTATGCTCCCCCGGCCGCACCTCAGCCGTATTACCATCCACAGGTTGCAATAGCTCCTGTGTCCTCTCAAGCCCAACCTGCTTATTACCCGCCATAGGTAGCCCCTACGGCCAACCCACAACCCACTCCGTAGACATATCAGCAACCCCCACAATGTTCAGCACCTGCGCAGCCTCCACCTACATATTATCCTCCGTAGCCTGCTCCAGCACCTGCGCAACCCCAGAACCCACCTGCTGCCCAAGGGCAAGTATACGCCCAACAAAATCAGCAGTAAAACCAAAACAACCAGCGCCAATAGGGCCAACAAAACTGTGGCAAAGGCCGCAACCGTGGGAACAACCCTCCTCCAGACCAAGGTGGTCAACCTCCTAATCCCCCAGACAACAATAATGCGGCACCTGCCAACCAAAACCCTGATCGGCCACCCAAGCAGGCCAAAAACCCTAACTTTCGAACTAACCATCCTTGTTCTATTTGCGGGGTCTATGGCCACTACACACATGCTTGCCCACATTTGGAGTGAGCTCGGAAAATCTGGGTTGATGATGCCCATCGCCAAGGGCATGCAGCTCCTCAAGCACCGCTCAACCCCCCACCCCCTCAGCAGCCACCCTTGGTCCTGGAAAACCCCTTACCAACTCAAGGCATAGTGAACACTCAGCCGTTGGCTCCTCCTCAAGGCAACGCGCCACCCCAACAACAGATCACGTATGCTGCTCCTGATCAACCCATGTTCGATTCAGGTACCCACCACTTGTTGATGATGTCATCTGCTGATGTCAATCTCCAAACCCGTCGGAACCAATACGGCTCCACCCCTGAAGCCCCTCCCTCCGAAAAAAACACTAACGCTCATCCCACCGATCAAACGTTACGTATACCTCCGGCTTCCCTCGATGGCGCCTCCAAAGCACCTCGCTTTCCACTCCGTCGTCTTAACAATAACCCCAATGCTCGTGCTGCGTCAAATTACAACATTGTAGATGACTTAGCCCAATATCCCGCGGCCATGTCCGCATTAGAAGTATTAAAAAACTGTCCTTCACAGCGCAAGACTTTGCTCTCCGCCATTGGTTCTATTGACCCCAATGATTCACAATTGATGGCATTTGATTTGGACCAATCCGAACCAGGCCTGCCTTCCACTTTGGCGTTCCAAGTTTCTGTTTCCATTAGGAATCTTGTTATCCATCAGTGCATCATCGATGAGGGTGCCTCTACATGTGTAATGTCCACATTCGTTTGGCAGAAGTTGGGATCCCCTACTCTCCAGCAGTCCACCACTGCATTGCGAGCCTACGATGGCCGGTCGGCTCAACCTCAAGGTCTATTAGCTAACGTCCCCGTCCAGCTGGCTTGTAAAACCGTTCTCATTGACATGGAGGTCATCAATGCCCAACTTGATTATAACCTATTACTTGGCCACAGCTACATGTATGCTATGAAGGCGGTTGCCTCCTCTGTTTTTCATACCATGATGTTCCCCCATGACGGATGCATGGTCAAGGTCGACCAACTTACCTACTATGATCCAAATGCCCCCGCTGCACCCGAAAATGTTCTCCCCATGGTTGAACAACCCATTAGTGGTGCCGCTACCTCGTTTGTTTCCTATGTGGGACTTGGAGTTTACTCAGATCCACCGATGACATCAACATTCCAATCCATTCCTCCCCCGTCATCTGCACCCGACGTATCTGACCTATGTACCCTTTCCCACGATACACAAACACATAACAATCAACCGCCCTTGTTTCCTAAACCACCGTTGGTACCTAGCCACATTGGTGTTACCCCCATCCACACAATCCCCTTCCTAGTCCCTCCCTCGGGAGTAGTAAGTGCCCTGGTTATGGCTACCCTTAGCCTCCCTGGGTTAACCTTGGGATTACCCGTGTGGTATCTTTCGCCTCCCATTCCCCCGCCAACACCAAATGTCGTCCTACAACCGGTGCAACCCATGGCTACTACTAGTCAACCACCTCCCGGTGTCACTACACCTTCGTCCTCTATGAATCCCCCCCCTCTTATCAAGCACACTGGGGAAGAGGCCCACAACCATACACTGTTGTACCTCCTCCTAAGACAGTTAAACCCCGTCCCATTTTTCGTGCTCCCCCCAAATGCTCGTTGTGCAACAAGTTAGGTCATCCAACTCACCAATGTCCATAGTTACCTACATTACAAGAACACATGCAAATGCTTGACGACGACCCCAACATCCCGGTTGTCAAACTCAACCCAACCCCCAAGCCTCTTGATAAATCACTGCGCACTAACCACCCTTGTGCCATATGCGGTATTTACAGCCACTACTCACATCACTGTCCTGATCTCCCAGATTACCGAGTAGCTCTCTACGAGATGAATAATTTGGACCTTGAGACGGCGCCCCCCGCAATTGAGGAGATCAACCCCCCGGTATCATCCTCGTCTGGTGAGATTAATACCATTTATATGATCTCTTCCACCACCATTCTCTCGTCAACTGATTTGACAACCCACACTTTCCGTATTGATGAGGAGATCCTCGAGGCTCTCACTAACCCGGATTATCCCTGGGATGACATGCACCATCGTTCCTATTTCCTCCCAGAAGCATCCTCCTCTACCACAGCTCCCCAATTTACTGTTGAAACCAAAGATTTCCTTCCCACCAAAGTCGACTGGTTTAAGGATCCTATTCCTTCTCCTGATGCCTTTGAGGAAGGTAACATGGCCAATATCTCACCCGTCATCCACATTGATATCTCTAACCCACCTGGTGCTCTTGAAATCATTACCTTAGGAGCCTCCTGCAGTGAGCATGAGATTGGCGAATACAAAAACTTTTCCAAGAATTCCATGACGTCTTTTCCTGGTCCTATACCAAAATGCCCGGTCTTGACCCCGCCATTATAGAGCACCACATTGACACATGGCCTGATGTACCCCACGTTCATCAGAAACAGTGTCCCATTCATCCTTCCAAGCTACCCGCTGTTAAAGCCAAGGTCGAGAAACTTCGCAAAGAAGGATTCATTTATCCTATTGCTTATACCACCTGGGTTTCAAACCCCGTTCCAGTTAACAAAAAACAAGGCACCATTAGAGTCTGCACTGAATTTTGTGATTTAAATCGAGCTTGTCCCAAGGACAACTTCCCCATGCCATTTATTGACCAACTCATTGATGCGTGTGCGGGGCATGAAATCCTCTCTTTCATGGATGGTTTTTCCGGATACAACCACATTCAGATCCGTAAGGAGGATCAGTACAAGACTACCTTTACCACCCCATGGGGCACCTTTGCCTACTGCGTCATGCCTTTCGGCCTCAAAAATGCTAGTGCCACCTTCCAGCGGGCCATGACCTATTGTTTTCATGACTTAGTGCATATCCTACTAGTCTATCTTGATGACCTTACAGCTCATTCCCGGAAACGATCAGACCACCTTAAAGACCTCCGGCAAGTTTTCCTGCGTTGTCGCAAATATAAAATCCACTTGAACCCACACAAGTGTGTCTTTTGCGTTCCGACAGGCCGGTTGTTAGGTTTCATTGTTTCCCAAAAAGGAATTGCTGTCGATCCCCTGAAGGTTCAATCCATTTTAGACCTTCCCTCTCCTCGCATGCTTTGAGAACTCCAGAGTCTGTAGGGGCGGTCCAATTTCCTTCGATGCTTCGTTCCTGATTACGCCACTAAAGTTCATGGATTCTTACGCCTGATTCGTACCCACGTACCCTTTGTTTGGGATGAGCAAGCAGAAGCTGCGTTCGAAGCCCTCAAGAAAGCTCTCACACAAGCCCCTTTGATCTCCCCTCCGGATTTCTCTCAAGACTTCATCCTTTACGTCTCGACATCCGTACATGCCATGTCCGGAGTCTTGGTTCAAGAAGATGCCTCTCACCAAGAGCATGTCATTTATTACGTTAGCCAGACCTTGTCTGGCCCACCCCTACGTTAGCCATATGAGGAAAGGTTATCCCTAGCTGTCGTCTTTTCCATCCAAAAATTGCGACACTACATTCTGCTCAGTCATACCACAGTTGTCGCCGACTCCAACCCTATGGTCTATCTCTTAACCTGGCGACTACTGCAGGGTCGTGTTGCTAAATGGGTCATCATCCTCCAGAAATATGACCTCACTTTCAGAACCCCTAAGACCACCAAAGCCCTCACACTTTCCCAGCTCATCACTAATCTCCCATCCCTTCTGCCATTCCCTGAAATATCCGACGAGTTACCCAACAATCACTTGTTCACCATCTCGTCTGATGACCCTTGGTACGGTGATATTTTGTTATACCTGCGCACGCAGAAGTTCAGATCCAACATCAATCGTGATGGACACCATCATATCTGTCACCAGGCCTCTCGATATCTCCTCTTAGGTGATGTCCTTTACCAGCGAGGAGTCGACACGATTCTTCGTCGTTGCCTTACACACGAGGAAGCTGAACATGTCCTCAATGACTGCCATAGCGGTTCCTGCGGCGGCCATTTCTCTGGGATGGTCACCGCCCAAAACGTCGTCCACGCCGGATACTTCTGGCCCACACTTTTCATCGACTGCATCACTGTGGTCAAGCATTGCCATAATTGCCAACTTTTTTCCCCCAAGGCCCGGACACCACCTGCTCCATTACACCCAGTCGTCACTGTTGGTCCATTTTGCAAATGGGCCATCGACTTCATGGAGTGTAAACCCCCATCTGCCAACGGCCATAAATACATCATTGTCTCCATCGATTAATTCACCAAATGGGCCGAAGCCATGCCCACTTTCAATTGTACCGCTGACACTGCTGCCCGTTTCTTTTTTAACCACGTTATCACTCGATTCGGGGTTCCTAAACAGTTGGTCTCAGACCATGGTTCACACTTTGAAGATTCTGTTTGGCACGAGTTATCCACCCTCCTCAAGTTTGAACATCAATTTTCCTCTGCTTACTACCCCCAAGGGAACGGCCAAGTAGAGGCCATTAACAAAATTCTCAAAACCATCCATCAACGCACTGTTGACCGACATAAGTCCAATTGGCACAACATGTTGTTCCCCACCTTATGGGCTTACCGTACCTCTACCAAGACCGCCACTGGTTTTACCCCGTTTCATTTAGTTCACAGTGTAGAGTCTGTCCTCCCTATCGAGTGTTAGATACATGCCTTACACATCGCCGTCGAGCTTCTCCCTGATACCTCCCCACTTGAGCAACGTCTGCTATCCCTTGAACAAGCTGATGAAGACCGCCGTGCCACTCTCCAGAACATTGAAGCCGCCAAGAACCGCTCCAAGGCTGGTTACGACAAACATGTACACCCTTGAATTTTCCATGAGGGGGACCTCGTCCTTGCTTATGACTAGGCCCATGAAAAAACTAGAAAAGGAAAGTTTCAGTCTATGTGGCAAGGCCCTTACATCGTGCAGACCTGCCTCGGCAAGGGGGCATACATTTTAACTGACTCAGACGGTCACCCTTTGCGCAACCCCCGTAATGGGTTGTATCTTAAGCATTTCTATCCCTAGAATCACTCACGGCCCCATTGGTCCACGTTGTACAGTTTGCTCTCTTTTTGTTTTTCACATTTTTTACCGCGATCTTACCTTCATCATTTTTGCATGATCATAGAAAGGACCCGTAGCAAAACCCCTTTCCAGATTCCTTCGCCGATGTCAGCTGTCGCTGAACACAGGTGAGAAACATCTGGCCCCACGCATAGTAAACACCATCCAGTATGCGCTCTACTAGCTGCATCTGGCCCCCAGACACCTTCTCCGGTGACTAGGACCCCAACACGCGAACCACGCATGCTGCAATAGCCTGTATTGTCGGCTCCTGTAGGTCTATCACCCGGAGTGCATTCCTATGCACCCTAACCTCTGGAACACAGTACCGCTCCAGCATGTCCTCCATATCTACATCCGCAGATACTCGCAGCTGCGTATCCTCCACCCTACCCAGACAGGGAAACCCCGTTAGGAAGTATACATCTGTTAGGGTAAGGTCCACCCTCTCACCCTGCACCCTGAATGCCTGTATGTCTGGCTCCCAGAAACTCACTAGCCTGTTCAGCAGTAACCATGCTGACCGCATCATAGGTACCTACGTGAACTTCAGTAGTCCGCACATCCCCAACACCAACTGCACATGACGCTCCTCCCGAACGACACCCACTATCTCATCCGGGATCTCCCGCTCTCTCCATAGTACCAACGGCATCCTGTCAAACACGCAAGGCAAATTCATCAGACTCATGTCAAAGAAATAAACCCTGCCCCCCTGGGGAAGTCCTAATAGCTCACTCCAAAGCGTGGCTTTAGGCCCCCTTGCTGCGGTTTTCGATCGCAGCTGTCTGGCCCACAGTCGCGGTCCAAAACCGTGACTGTTGGGGCCGAACATGCCGTACCAAACCGCGTGTTCAGCCTCGAAACACGCGGTCCCAGACCATGTGTTCCGACCCGAGCCCCGTGGCCTCCACGCGCATCATCCACCATGGAACCCACGGTCTCCGACCGCAGCTCCCTCCTACAAACCCGCGGTCCACCCCACGTGGACCATACAAATACCCTCTGGGACCCACTACCCACCTGCTGAACCTAAAAAACATGCAGGTATGAGTTTGACGGAATAACTGTATCTCCCGGATCTGAAATCGGTCGTTCAAATCGTCCAGAAACACCAACTAAGCTCTGGTCAACTTTGATCACTAGTCAAAGTCAACAAGTACAAATGACGCTTGTCATGTTGGACCCACTCAGTATTTATAGTCCGTTGACTTTTTCTTGTTTTGGCCGCTCTGAACCCATACGTTGTCCGTTTTTTGAACCGTTTCCACCCCTGGAATCAGCACAACGAGACCGTCATGATGGTCAACTTGTTGCATTCTTTTTTCCATGTCATTTTTTGCACATTTTTTAGATGCCACTAGTCGCCTCGGTTTGCATTCCACTTCGGCTGCTCTCCGTTTTTAGCATATTTTATATCATCAGATTCATTTTTCTAAGCCAGTGACGATGCTTGAGATCATTTCTCACTCTCACCCCTAGATTTTTTGGGTCTTTTTTCCAAAAACACCCCCCGTTGCCTTGGTTTGCATGCCACATTGACCATTATCCATTTTTGACACTCTTTATATCGCCGGATTCATTTTTCCGAGCTCGTGATGATGCTTGAGATCATTTCTTGCTCTCACTTGGTACAATTTCAACATTGTATCCTGATACCTTGCTGCCTCGGTTTGCGCACCACATCGGCTGCCATCGGATTGTTCCACATTTTTACATGAGCCATTCACTCCTGTCACACTACAATTATTTCGTTATTTTTCCACCATTCATTACCCCGCAAGGAGGCCCACTAGTGTTCCCCCTACCCTCATTCTTGGTCATCATAAATGTTCCTTGATTGAGCACTTCCTCCTTGCCTGGCCATTCCTTTTGTTCGGTATAATTTTATCCCTTTTTCGGGCCGGACAAGTCCTTTACGAAAAAGGCACTTAGGTAGTTTTTGTTAAGCTCTTTTCTGACTCCTAAAACAATGAAAAGATCACCGAGCAATCTTGCTTCCTTTCATGCTCGTTAAAGTACCTGAAAGGGCGTCTATCTGGTATAAGTTTAACCCTTTTCCGGACTTGGTAGACTAATTACGAAAAAGGAATACTCTAGTCACACCGGCTAGAAGAGTTCTTCATTGCATCCTTTTATGCTTCTTTGGGCCTTAGAGACTAACACATGAAAAAGCAACCCCCTGGAGTCTTCTTATCGCTTTCAGACTCTCTAAAATTGAAAGCAACCACGAGCATGCACTGTCCTGGGCTCGTACAAATCCACACGACAGTACCATTCCATTATTTTAGAGTCTTCTTATCACTTTCAGACTCCTTAAAATTGAAAGCAATCACGAGCATGAACTGTCCTGGGCTCGTATAAATCCACACGACAGTACCATTTTACACACACTTCTTCTAGTTCCTTAACCCATGAAGAAGTCATCCGGTGCCTCCTGGCACTATGATCGATCATCTCGGCAGCACCCCCAATCAGGTCGCCTTTGTTCAGAGTAGTTTGCAGTCTCCTGCCATTTTACACCAGCTTGAGTCTCCCTCATCCCAGTCACTATCCTTGATCCATTACAGCTATGATCCCTTTCCCATCAGTCAGCTTCATATGCTGCCCGATCATCCCCGCCATCATACTCTGAACAAAGGAATTTTGAGTCCACCCACTCTACTTGCCCAGTTATCCCCCACAGTTTGTCAGTCCTACCATCAGTACTCTCACACTTCGGTTCTCCACCTCGTGCTCCTATCAAGGAAACACCCTTGCCTTGCTAGTTGCAGGTCTCCATCTGTCGACGACAGCCCCTCTATTCCAGAGGATAGACCCAGAGGTCCCTGTGCCTTGGACCCATCACTATCAATGGTGAGTGCCTACGGACCATTTTGAGAGGAGTCATCATTGCCTCTCCGAGTGGTTGTTTCTCACATGCTCGACTTCAGCACCTTGATCGCATCGTTGAGAATCGCGCAGGGTTTATATCCCTTCCATTATTGGTCGAAGACCCCGAATTTCCCCCGACTCTAGCACATTGGTGAGTCACTTCGGAACTCCCAGTTATATGTTCCTGTGGATGTCCGGGTTGCGTTGGCGATTTTATTCGGAAGCCATCCAGTTATATGCTTCCTTGAGTACCCAATTCAGTTCCAGTTCAGTGTACCATGGAGAGTATGACTTTTCGTCACTATGGTCCAGTTGCTCGACAGTTCCTCTGGTGCCCCACTCAGTAGCACTGTTGTTATTCTAGTGTATCAGTTCTTCAGCTCAGACATGGTCAGCCCAGCATTATGTCCCAGCTTGGTGTCCCCTCTGGACCCGTATGATGTACACATTGGTTCTCTATGTATCCTACAGGTCCCCCTTTTCGGGCCTCACGGTTATTTCTTATGTATCTTGATACGAGCATGGGTATGCTCGCCTCATCCATATATGGAGATTCTTCCTCATTCATTATTTGAGGTCATGTATATGTCAGGTCCCCATATTTTGGACCCCATTGTTATTATTGTTCTATATCTTGATACGAGCATGGGAATGCCCACCTCGTCCATATGATCAGATTATTCCTCATCCATTATTGAGGTTATGTACTTTTAGTTTTTGCAGTTGGTTCGAGACCGTTGTTCTGGGCTCTAGTTTGTTTCTTCTCTTCTCCACACCCCAGGAAAACCATTCAAAGACTTATGATGTCTATCGGCCATATGATGAGCTCCTGCCTTCACACATCAGGGGGCAATCTGCTAACACCCAAAAAGTGCTCACTACCTCATCTACCCCACTACATGACTCATTTGTCCATATTTCCCACCATATTTGCCTTAAAAACCTTAAAATCCCACTCAAAAGCCTCCAAAAGGCCAAAAATGCCTCCAAAAGGCCACAAAACCATAAAAAAGCCTCAAAAAGGCTAAAAACCCCCTTTTTCCTCAAAAAATATCCAAAATTCCTCCAAAATAGCAAAAACCCTCTAAAAAGGGAATAAAAAATATAAAATAATGAGGAAAAAGGAGGAGAAAACCCTATACAGCTGACCTAAACCATATGGTTCCCAAAACCATGGGCTAGCACTCCACCATCAAAAAACCTATAAATAGGTGATGGAGACCCCTCATTTCATATCCACAATCAAGTATACCCTTACTTTGCCAAAATCTCTCTTGAAACCCTAGCTCACCCTTGAGCTACTTTCACCATTGAGAGCCCCTTTTGGCCCATTTGCACCATTGGAGAAAGAGAAGGAGCAAAGTTGGAGTTTGGAGCAACCCTCTTGGATCATTGCAAGAACTTCACCAACCTCTACACTTGAGGTAAAATTTTAATACAAAGAAAACCATTTTTTATTTATTGTCTCTTATGTTTCATGCACATGTTTAGAATAATTTCCATTTCAATGTATTGTCTTTTAATTACTGTTTATCGAACTGCTACTAAGGAGTCCCTTCTCCTTAGTAGGTGCTCATTTGCATAAGCTAGGGTGAAAACCCTAGCTACAGGTACCGATAAAAAGGCTAAAAACCCTGTTTCTCCCTACCATAGGATTGTCATGAGTGAAAACTACCATGTTTTTATTTGATGAGCACTAACAAAAACCAAATTGGTGGAGCAAGTGATTGGAATATGTTGCAACTTTGGCCATGTCAATAATCAGTCCTTTTATGTCACCAAATTCATCCAAGTTTACAAACCAAAACATAAGCATCCATGTGGGAGAGACATGCATTAAGCCAAATTTTCAACACAAATTAATTTGAAAATTAAAACAGGGTTGACTTACAATATTCTTCCCGAGGATTGTGCTCTATTATGTCTGCTCACCTCAAACTGTTTCTTATATATCCCCACAACCTCCCCCAAACTAAAGATGGAGCATGAATGCGCTGTTAAGACACCTCATTTACATAAACTAATATGCTGATTTTCTGCTGTCAAGAATGAATGCTGCTTTGTTTCCTTGTTCCATCAACATATTCATATGTAGGAATGGCTTCTACAACAACCTATTTTTCTGTAGGTTCTTGTGGCCAACCTATTCCCTTCTTCCTATAGTGTCTTTGGCTTGTAGATGAGCTTCTCCCTTTTTTCTATTGTTGGTTCTTGTGTGACAATAGTAGGTTTCTTCTTCCAACAATTTATTTGGTTTGTGCATCAGATGCTATTTTCTTCTCACTGTTGGCTCTTGTGTGATAGCAGCAAGACTTCCTATTGTTGGTTCGGTGTAACAACAATAGGGCGTATGTCACAACATCCTTTTATGTTTGGGTGTTAGGAGATGTCGAAGTGGACTTAGCTAGGGAAGTAAAGATGATGTAATTTTTAAATGGAAGGGTGAAGGTTTGGGTTGAGAAAGGATGGTAGAGGATGGAAAGGAAGGATAACGAACAATGTAAATATTATGATTTGTAATGGTGTGGTCACGATAGGTAATGGTGTAGTCATGGTAGGTAATGGTGTGCCCCTTCCCCCAAACTAAAATATTTTACTACCCTTAGAAATATAGGAGGAAGTAGTGAAAAAGGCTCAAGTGATTTTCCAAAAACAAATCTATAGCATTCAATGAACTTGACCAACAATAAAGAAAATAAGCATACCTATACCTACCTATGAATATCGTGAAATGTGCAGCAGCATCTTGAGAAGCATGAGATCTAATGTGGTCCACAATGGTGTAGAAACTGACAAGAAAGAGCAATGGGAAATCTGGAGCTTGGATTTGGAGCTGAAAAATGATCTTCTGATGTAGTATCAAATCTTGGAAACTTTATTGAAAGAGCATGATGGAATACTTTATTTCTCACTTATTTGCAAACCTTGTCTGCCAGCAAGCTGGTTTTCAGACAAGATCTGTCTAACTGTGCCCAGAGGGTTTTCACAATCAGAAACTTTTTATTCCCGAGGGATGCCTGCCAGCAAGCTGGTTTTCAAGCATTCCAAGGACTCATGGCGCCTGAAACAGGTTTTCACCATCAAATTTTATTTGGAAAGGGGGTAGGGAGGTGACGAAGATTGACATTGTAAGTGAGCCAAGCTGCTTTATTGTGTGGGTCAGGGATGGATGGAGCAGAAAGTCATGAAAGTAATGGAATGGTGGAGGATGAAGTCAATCTGATGATAGTGGTGATATAGATGATGTTCATGAGAAAAGCTTATGAACCACATAAGAAAATGAAAGATTTATTAACTTCAGCAGGAATGCATATCAAAATGGGAAAATGAAATACATAAGCATACCATGGTGCTAGTGAATGAGCATGATGAATCTTAGATCTTCTAAAAGGATTCTTTACTAAAATCAGGGATGTGGCAATGGGAATGTGGGAATGGCACTTGACCTCTGGAGCATTGGTCTTCAAATTCTTCATATCAATTCTTTATATGTCTCATTCTGGATCCATCTTCCATCTTTGATAAAAAGTCTTCTTATTGGTGTCTTTTGCTGAGACAATGCTGGATTAGGCTTCTAGGAACTTGAGCTTCAAAAGTAGAACATATAATGCTAATGAATATTCATTGTTGGATTTCTGGAGAGAATTCCCATCAGCATTAAATTTGGTCTTCACAAATCACTCATGCATAGATTAACCTTCTTTAATCTTCCAAGGACCTGCAAAAAAATTGGGACTTACCTGCAATAAAATGTGAGCTCATGGAAGAAGAGAGGTGATCAGTCCCTCTTAATCCCAAACATATGCAATATAAATACCACAATTCCTTGTAAAACAAATTCAAGGAAGATAAAACAAAAATTCACTTTTTACCTGTTGGAGAGCGGTGACCACCTTAGACAACCCAACGGTATTTTGTTAATAACTTCTTCATTTCACAACCGATTTGAGTGATTACAAATCCAAATGAAATTGGATTCAGAGGGATAACTCCAGTAGAAACATGTTTTGAAAATGCATTAATATGGTACTCCAAATCTGCTAAAGAACATCATGTAAGACAGACTAGTTGCAATTTCCAGCCTAGACCAACAGTTAGTGATTTGAGCATAACTTTTTTGTTTGTTGATGGATTGACTCGATTCATCTTGGAGGTTAAAGTAGATTCCCATATGTACCTCCAATATAAACAAGTTTTTAATTCAATAATAATTTATGGGTCGAATATGCCAAAGTACAGTCGATGAGGTAGAGTTCCGGGAGTGCTGATTTATGACAGGTAGTTAGTATTTTGGGCATAACTTCCTCGTATGATATTGGATTTGAGTTATTCAAATTGCATTGTAAACTATATTAATAGGAGAACATTCCTTAGAAAAACGCTTAAAAAATTCATCCATTTAGGCACACAAAAATTGACTGTCCCAACCATGTTCTTGAGCTGTCTACCCTACACCCAGTCAGTATTTTGACTATAACGTTTTTGTTTGAAATCCAAATTGAAAAATTTAAATTGAGTTAGAAAATAGATTACAAGGGCTACTTTGGATAGAAAAAAGTTTTAAAAATGTGTCCATATGGTCTCTCAAAACACGACTATCCTGACTGCGTTTTCAGTAAGCCCAACATGCCAAAATGCCCAAATAACCAATTTTTCACTAAAATAACGATTTAGATGGAAGTGAATGTTTTTACGGATATAATTTCAATGTAATACATCAAATAACAAATAAAATCAACAATCCAAACCCTGAGTTGAACTATCCATATGTTTTTTGAAGGTTCCGTAGTTGAGCTACGGATCCTCAAAAATTGAAAATTTTGCAAGATATGAATAAATGATTATAGTCAAACTTAAAAAATTGTATTTTAGTGATAAATGATGTATTTTTATGAATTGAATAACATATTACATACCCCTTTTTGAAATTTTTGAGTCTTGTGTACTCTTTCTTCAATGGCTTCTCCTTGAATCTTCTTGAATCCTTCAATAAAATCTTCATTCGCCAAGCCTCATTCCTCTTTCCAAGCTTTCCACAAAAGACAAATTAGTAATATGTGTGGCTCTTACTGCACCACATAATCATCATCTTGAATCTTTGATTTTATTCATGGAAATAGAAGGCATAAACAAATCTACTACTATTGCATAAATTATTAACATGGTTCAGATTTCCAGAGACTTGCGGCTAGCTATTACACTATAGCAATGCTACAGTGAGGTTGTCTTTGCGTCTTACTTGTCTCTGCACCTCCATCCTTCAAACAAAAACATATGCATGTATAATGAAAAAAAACAAATAACTCACTACCAAAAGAAAATTTACTCAAGTAAAAAAAAAAAAACCAGTGGTTGTGGTAACTCCCCGACAATGTAATGTCCCCTTCTATCATACCAACGTGATAGAGAGGATTGTGATGATAAAACCGGGCATCTAACCCCATATCCATTGAGTAAAACTCATTGATAAAAAGACATATACATGTGCATGTTATAGAAACACAGTGGAATTAAAAATCATGTTTAATATCTAACATACATTCAACATTTCTGTGACAGCCATTAAATAAAGACATTGTAGCATTTATAAAAGAGAATACTTATCTTAACAAAGTAGTTCCAAGCAACTGGCTATGCAACTGCAGCGTTCCACCCAACCATAGGCCAGTTGTGGTCATCAACATCTCCACACACTGCCACCCCCGAGCTGGGCATGATCTCTACAAGGAATCATGGAACAACAGACTCACACATAGCCCCAAGATACACCAAATCAGCCAAGCCAAACTACAGTTGGGTTTATCAGGCTATTAGGAAATGGAAAGGAAGAATTTCTAAGCTAGTGAGCTCAACCACAGAGCTATGAGTACCTCTACAAGATCTATCTAGCTTGGCACCCACAATGCCTACACACCCCACTCAAGGAAGTATTCCCTTCACCAATTCACAGTCCCTCAGGCCATACCTTCCAATTCTAGAGTGTCCCAGGTGTGCATAGAAGAGTAGCCAACCCTCTTTATCTTCTTGAGAGGTTACTCCCTCCACTAGGTTTATCAAGCCAATTTTGTCCACTACCACTCCAAGTTTCCTGCTCACAGGTTCAAATCAAAACAGGGATGCACATAACAGCAAAAGTATAAGTGCTGGGCATGAAGAAACGTTTTTACAGTGAGATACCCAAATATGGGGTTTTCATTAGCCTCAGAAAAACGCGAGAAACCCAAAAACGAAACTGGAAGATGGGGAACAACCCTGGGAAACCAAATCCGTTTTCAGAAAAAACATCCATAAACATTTTGGGGCAAAAACGGCCTCCATAACAGTCCCAAATTGTGGTCCTCCTCTCCCAGCCACTGTGTAACACAAAAACGAGCTCCCAGCCATGGAAAAATGTAGGAAAATGATGAAAAACATGATGGGGAAAGATCCAGTAGTTCAGACTGCGTGAGAGAGGAAAGACTGTGGGTTTAGAATGGCTTTGGGCACCATTTCGTGGGTGTTTTCTTGCCCAAGGAGACAGAATACAATTTTCCAGGTTGATGGCTTGCCCATACACGAAATTGGCCGCCATACCTCTTTATTCCCAAGGCATTAACTACCTCAACCAATTTTTGGAAGAATTAAATGATTGGGTGCATAACCCAAAATAGGTAGTTGGTGGTTTATGGGTTTTCTCATTGACACATGGATTAACACCATTGGCTCAAGGGTTTGAATAATTTTCTTGCCTATTCCTTGTAGAATCATGCCCCCATCTCTTTGTTGCATAGCATAGCTAGTTATGGGTTTTTCATTAAAATTCGTATTTACATGATGGCTTATTTACATTGTGCCTATCTAGCACAAGAACCATAGGCATCTATTTCTTTAATTTCCGATACATAAAACGCTAAATCAATGGTGGGGCCTTGGCCTTGAGCTCCTCACCATGATTAAATATTAATATTTACATCATTTACGATTTAATGCGAAGGGGGTCAAAATGGGGACATTACATTCCCCTCCCCTTACATTAGCACTGTCCTCAGTGCTCATCAAAATTGAACAAAAATGGATATGCCACCCTCATGGCATCCTCGAGCTCCCATGTAGCCTCATCGGGACAGTAGTGCTTCCATTGCACCTTTATCTATTCGATGGGTCGGTTCCGGAGCAGTGTTACCTTCTTGTCTAGGATGCACAACGGATCGGTTTGTAATTCTCCCTCGGGTTCCACCTGGATCACATCCCAATTAATCACATGGTTAGGATCATGTACATATTTCTTAAGCAAAGAGACATGAAAAACATTATGAGCTTTAGTGCTAGTAGGCAATGCAAGTCTATATGCAATTGGCCCTATTCTTTCAAGCACTTCAAATGGCCCACAATATCTAGGTGATAGCTTGGCACAACTCCCAAGCTTCAAGGAACTCTTCTTTGATTTCACTCTAAGATACACATGATCCCCAACATTGAATTCCCTATGCACTATATGTTTATCTGCATAGCTTTTCTGTCTATCCTGGGCTGTTTTTAAATTTTGTCTGATCTTGGCAACTGCTTGCTCCATTTCCCTAAGCAATTCTGGCCCAAGTACAATTCTTTTCACTGGATTGTCCCAAGTCACTGGTGTCCTACACCTTCTTCCATACAAAGCCTCATAAGGACTCATTCCCAACGATGCTTGTTGCCCATTGTTATATGCAAATTCTACCAAGTGTAGATAATCCTCCCACTTGGATGGTTTGTCCATTACATACATGCGGAGCATGTCTTCAAGCACCCGATTTACTCTTTCTGTTTGCCCATCGGTTTGAGGATCGTACGCGGTACTAAAGTTCAACTGTGTACCCAAATCTGCAAAGAGACCTCTCCAAAAATTGGAAGTGAACTTGGTATCCCTGTCAGAAATTATCGCCTTAGTCAACCCAAGTAATCTGAAAATTTCCTTCATGAAAATATTTGGAATGGCATCGGCTTTATGTGTGGAATTAACCGGTATGAAATGTGCTTCCTTCGTTAATTTGTCCACCACAACCATGATGGAATCATGTTGTCTCAGGGTCATTGGCAATCCTGTAATAAAATCCATGGAAATTATTTCCCATTTCCATTTTGGAATTGGCACTAGAAGCAATAAACCTACTGGATGTTGGTGTTCACTCTTCACCTGCTGACATTCCATGCACTTAGAGATGTATTCAGCGATGTCCTTCTCCATGCCTGGCCAGAAATAATATTTTCTTGCTGTAGCAATTGTTTTTTGATATCCTGGGTGACCAGAGTATGGAGCTTTATGGATTTCATCCATAACAATCCTCCTCAAATATACCACATTAGGAATATAGACTCTATTTTTATAAGTAAGAAGTCTGCCTTCATCCAAATGATAGCCTTCATACTTCTTGCCAAGGTCTTGCTGCTGCAATCTACCCTTTATCTACTCATACACTTCATCCCCAACCATATGGTTAACAATCTGCTGCCTCAAATCTAGTTGGCAAGTACTAAGTGCTTCCACGTGCATTTCATGTACCTTCCTGCTGAGTGCATCAGCCACCTTGTTTCCTTTCCCTTTTATGTGTTTGATTTCAAAATCAAATTCACACAAAAATTTCAACCATCTAGCTTTCCTGGCATTTAAAGTTGGCTGATCAAACAAGTATTTCAGACCACAATGGTCTGTCCTTAACTCAAATTTTCTTTCCATTAAGTAATGCCTCCACATCTTTAAAGCATGTACTGTGGCTGCAAGTTCTATATCATGAGTAGCATAGTTCTTCTCATGCTCTTTAAACTTTCTTGACTCATAGCGTATCACGTGGTTGCCTTGCATAAGAACTCCTCTAAGTCCTTGATTGCATGCATCGGTACATACCACAAAGTCTTTTAACGGGTCTGCAATCTTCAAAATAGGTGCACTTGTAAGAAGATTCTTCAACCGTTGAAAGCTTTCCTCACATCTCGGTGACCATTCAAACCTTATCCCCTTCTTTTGGAAAGAAGTGATCGGGTTTGCAACCTTGGAGAATCCTTCGATAAACCTCCTGTAGTAACCAGCAAGGCCCATAAAAGATCTCACATCAGTCACATTCCTTGGAGTTGGCCAATTCATAATGGCTTCAATCTTCTTAGGGTCTACAGATATTCCTTAGTCGGATATGATGTGACCCAAATAATGAATTCGATCTTTATAAAAGTCAGATTTGCTCAGCTTTTCATACAGCTTATGCTCCCTTAGTAATTGCAATGTCATTCTCAAATGTTCTTCATGCTCTTCTTCATTCTGAGAATAGATGAGAATGTTGTCTAGGAATACAGGAACAAACTTGTCCAAATACTTGCTAAAAACATTATTCATGAGACACATGAATGTAGATGGTGCATTTGTGAGACCAAATGGTACCACTACAAACTCATAGTGTCCATACCTTGTTCTAAAGCCGGTCTTATGAATATCTTCTTCTTTGATTCTTACTTGATGGTAACCAGACCTCAAGTCAATCTTTGAAAATACCTTTGCTCCTCTCATTTGGTCAAAAAGGTCATCAATTCGGGGCAATGGGTATTTGTTCTTCACAGTGACTTTGTTTAACTGCCTGTAGTCAATACATAACGTGAGTGTTCCATCTTTCTTTTTCACAAATAGAACATGTGATCCCCACGAGGACACACTTGGCCTAATATATTTCTTTTCCAGGAACTCTTGTAATTGCATTTTCAATTCTAGCAATTCCGGTGTACTCATCCTCTAGGGTGTCTTAGACATTGGTGCCGCTCCTGGCACAAGTTCAATTGTAAAGTCAATGTCTCTCTTTGGAGGGAGTCCTGGAATCTCATCAGGAAAAACATCCCTGAATTCTTGCAATACTTGATAGTCTTCCAATTTAAGAGTTTCATTTTCTGCTGCCTCTAAAATGTGGGATGCATACAGTTGACATCCCTTCCTACAGAACTTCTTCAGTTGCATGGCTGAAACCTGTCTAACAGAAGTCACCTTTGGAATCCCTTTTACAACCCTCGAGTTTCCTTCTTCATCCATGCATTCAAATGTATTATTGTAGCAGTCAAGTTTAACCTTGTGTGCTTCTAACCAATCCATCCCAATGAGAATATCATAGGAACCCAGTGGAAAAATATTCAGATCTGCATAAGTGAATAGCCCATCCATCTCTAATGGACATTTCTCTACTATTTCACTAACTTTTCTCTTGGTTCCAGTGGCTAGTTGAACTAACCATGATTTACTATGCTTTAATTTCTTAAAAGCACAAATCTCAACAATTCTAGGAGTGACATAATTGTGAGTAGATCCAGGATCAATCAAAATAGAAACAGATTTCTTAGCAATCTTACCTTCAACTTCAACCACAGTTGACTGATGATTTGCTTGGCGGTCGTCTAGTGCTGCATAGATTCTAGGGATTGTCCTTGCCACTTGACCCACAGTTTCAGCTCCCTCGATGTTGTGAACTCGATTTGGATTCCCATTCCGATGTGGACAGTTCCTAAGCATGTGGTCTCCTCCACAACCCCAACATTGAAGTGGTTCTCTTGGTTCCTTTGGATCTCTTGGCTTGTCTCCCATCATCCTAGTTGGCTTAGTCACAACTTGTGATGGTTTCCTTTGCTGATTCCGGAATTGAGGAGGCTTGAACCCCTTCTTCCTTTGATCAAACTTTTCATTTTTCCTATCCTTCCATGCCTTATGGAATTCTAGTTTGCTTCTGTTTTGATCAAAGCAATACTTGGCCTTTCTTATGGCCTCCTCTAGAGTTCAAGATTCATCGAACTCAATTCTGTCTTTATATGACTGGTGCAATCCACTTAGGAAACGCTGAATTTTCACCTTATCATCTCGAATGTACCTGATATACCTTAGCAGTTCCAAGAACTTGTTTGCATATTCTTCCATGGTCAATTGTCCCAATCTCGGCTCATGGAACTCTTTGATATTATCATCATAGTACCTATCAGAGAGGTACTTCTGCTTGAAGTATTTCTTGAACTACTTCCACACAATCTTCCTTTTGTTGATCTTCTTCACTTGCCTAATGTGTTCCCACCATATAGATGCTCTTCCATTCAAGTTGAAGATGGCAACCCTTGCCTTCATATTCCCATAGTAGTCTTGGACTTGGAAATACTTTCTCATCCCAAGAAGCCAAGCTTCAGCTTCTTGACCAGACTTTATCTCTCCATCAAATGTAGGAGATTTTGCCTTCTTAAATTCCCCATGTAAATTGTTCTTATAGTGCCTCTACCTCTTGCTTCTGCGGGATGAAGAGCTTGAACCCTCAATGGATTCTTCAGAGTTAGATGATTCATTAGAAGAGATCTCTGGACTATATGTTCTGTCTGTAGAAACTCTTCTTGGGCTACTGGCCCTCTTGCGGGAATTCCTCCTAGAACTATTCCCACCCCTTTCTAGATTTGATGTCTGATGCCCAGAGTTTATTCGCCTTTGGATGTCTGTCAAACTCTGTAGCATGGATGCATTCAACTGATTTTGTTCTTCCCGAGCCTTAATCATCCTTTCATTATCTTCTTTGCAACTTTGCAACTCCACCCTTAGGCTTCTCATGGTGGCTGCAATACCTGGAGGAGTCTCTTGATTTCTTCTCCCATTAGATTATGTTTTAGCATTTTCAACATGTATGTTCTCCCCCATGGCATCTGTCTCAGGCTCATAGGTATTTTGTGCATCATCCATGATGTTGATTTTCTTGGCCCAACCAAGATCCAAAACTTTCTAACTGTACTATCTAGAGTGCTACCCTGATGTAACTGTGATTCTCTGCACCTATGATAGGTCACCCCATAAAGGTCCAATGCTGCAACCAGCGAATTTGATACCAAAATGTAATGTCCCCTCCTATAATACCAACGTGATAGAGAGGATCGTGATGCTAAAATCGGGCATCTAACCCCATATCCATTAACTAAAACTCATTGATAAAAAGACATATACATGTGCATGTTATAGAAACACAGCGGAATTAAAAATCATGTTTAATATCTAACATACATTCAACATTTCTGTGACAACCATTAAATAAAGACATTGTAGCATTTATAAAAGAGAATACTTATCTTAACAAAGTAGTTCCAAGCAACTGGCTATGCAACTGCAACGTTCCACCCAACCATAGGCCAGTTGTGGTCATCAATATCTCCACACACTGCCACCCCCGAGCTGGGCATGATCTCTACAAGGAATCAGGAAACAACAGACTCACACATAGCCCCAAGATACACCAAATTAGCCAAGCCAAACTACAGTTGGGTTTATCAAGCTATTAGGAAATGGAAAGAAAGAATTGCTAAGCTAGTGAGCTCAACCACAGAGCTATGGGTACCTCTACAAGATCTATCTAGCTTGGCACCCACAATGTCTACACAACCCACTCAAGGAAGTATTCCCTTCACCAATTCACAGTCCCTCAGGCCATACCTTCCAATTCTAGAGTGTCCCAGGTGTGCATAGAAGAGTAGCCATTCCTCTTGATCTTCTTGAGAGTTTACTCCCTCCACTAGGTTTATCAAGCCAATTCTGTCCACTACCACTCCAAGTTTCCTGCTCACAGGTTCAAATCAAAACAAGGATGCACATAAAAACAAAAGTATAAGTGTTGGGCATGAATAAACGTTTTTACAGTGAGATAACCAAAGATGGGGTTTTCATTAGCCTTAGAAAAACGTGAGAAACCCAAAAATGAAACTGGAAGATGGGGCACAACCCTGGGAAACCAAATCCGTTTTCAGAAAAACGTCCATGGACATTCTAGGGCAAAAACGACCTCCATAACAGTCTCAAATCGTGCTCCTCCTCTCCCATCCACTGTGTAACACAAAAACGAGCTCCCAGCCATGGAAAAATGTAGGAAAATGATGAAAAACATGATGGAGAAAGACCCAGTAGTTTAGACTGCGTGAGAGAGGAAAGACTGTGGGTTTAGAATGGCTTTGGGCACCATTTCGTGGGTGTTTTCTTTCCCAAGGAGACAAAATACGATTTCTCAGGTTGATGGCTTACTCATACACGAAATTGGTTGCCATACCTCTTCATTCCCAAGGCATTAACTACGTTAACCAATTTCTGGAAGAATTAAATGATTAGGTGCATAACCCAAAATGGGTAGTTGGTGGTTTATGGGTTTTCTCATTGACACATGGATTAACACCATAGGCTCAAGGGTTTGAATAATTTTCCTCCCTATTCCTTATAGAATCATGCCCCCATCTCTTTGTTGCATAGCATAGCCAGTTGTGGGTTTTTCATTAAAATTCGTATTTACATGATGTCTTATTTACATTGTGCCTATCTAGCACAAGAACCATAGGCATCTATTTCTTTAATTGCCGATACATAAAATGCTAAATTAATGGTGGGGCCTTAGCCTTGAGCTCCTCACCATGATTAAATATCAATATTTACATCATTTACGATTTAATGCGAAGGGGGTCAAAATGGGGACATTACAGGCAACAGCGCCAAAATGATAAGCTTTTTAATTGCATTCTAATTACTTATAAAACAACTAAGAAGTGTACATTAATTGTCAACCTAGGGTTCGTTGAGAACTTGTGAGTTACCGTGCACTGTATGTGCAAACCACAATCTCCTCTTACATTGGTTTTTCTACTTGAAGCTATAGTTCAATAACCTTACTTACAAACAATGGTATGAACAGTTACATAGTCTTGGCAAGAAGCTACCAACTAAACAACTACCAAACTAAGTTGCACATAAAGTAAATCACACGACATGAAAGTAAATGCTAAAATTAAATTCACACTTGAAAGTAAAATTTAAAACTACATTCACACTCTGTAGAAAAGTAAATTCTAGAACTATGCCACACTTTGCGGGAAAAGAAAATTCTAATACTACGTTCACACTGTGCAAGAAAGTAAATTCTAAATCTAAATTCACAACACACTTGAAAGAAAAGTAAATTGCAGAAATAAAATCTAAAAGCTATCTTTGCCAAATACAAGTTACTGTTTATGATCCAATGGAGTAAATAACATTATTGCATTAAGCTTAATGATTGTAAAATAAACATTTAAATCTCTATCTATGCATTGAAATCAATTTGCAGAAAGAAACTACATAATGAGAAATGCAAAATTATATAATTGAAACAAAGCAACAAATTATAACTACATCAACATAAAATAAATAAAATCATGCTACAAAAAGAAAATAATAAAACTAAGATTTAATTGAATCAAAATGAAAGTATAGCTTTATTCCATCATCAATTGGACTATTTCTCTAAGAGTCCTCCTATAGAATGGAGAATGAACTCTTATTTATACATAATTTCTCCATAACAACTAATAAATGAGGATCCAAAATATCCTCAACAAATTCCTAAAAGTTTGGATTTCAAAATTAATTCAAAACTAATCCAAGATCCTTACTAACTACATGCTATTTAGAATACCTTTGAAGTCAAATCCGAATTTAGGGATAGAGGCTATAATAAAATAGTCAAAACTCATCCCAAATGTCTCTTAACAACTTTTGACTTCTTAGGTCTGTCATATATTTGATAGAGATCTTCAAATCTTTGTGAATAAGCCAAATATGCACTCATTTCCACCTCCATTTACCAACTTTAATTTAATATCATGATTTGAGACATATAAGAATAACAGAAATAATGGATTTATAAAAAATCCATTACTCTTAATGAATGTTTTTCTTCAAAGTTGGTAGTTGAAGGTAAAATTTGAATTATTGACTTTCTGTAATGCTGCAGATAGAGTTTCTGTAATGTTGCGGATACCTATAGAGTTTCCGTAATGTTACAGATAGAGTTTTTGTAATGCTGCAGATAGAGTTTTTGTAATACAGCAGATACCTGTAGAGTTTCCGTAATGATGCAGGTAGAGTTTCTGTAATGTTGCAGATATAGTTTTTGTAATGCTGCAGATACCTGTAGAGTTTCTGTAATGCTGTAGATAGAGTTTCCGTAACAAAGGTTCTGCACTGCTACAGAACTCCCTCAAATATGTTGTAGCTGCTTCCAACAATGGATTCAATATTCAAAGCAAATACATAGTACACTAATTCCCTCAATGTTAGTAAAAAATCAAATGAAATACTAAGACATGTAATGGAAAAATTACTTGAGCATAAAAACTTGGATATGTGCGTAAGAAAAGTTTAATGCATGAATATGGATAGGCAAAAGGAAGTATAAATAAGGTGAAATGGTGGTAAAAATACGTTAAATCCAAGGCTCGTCACAACCTACGAATGCCAGGCCATCAATACATGTATTTCCAAAATTGTGAACAAGGGAACAATACTGAGCACAACAAGGGTCAGCCAACCCTTCATTTACGATATAAATTTAAATATATTTAATCTACGAAGGCTATGTCGACAATTCTCAAATTCTGACTTCTGCTATAAATAGTAGAGACCCAGACATCATTTAAGTTTTAAGATATAAAAATGTTTGTACCAGCTTCCATTTTCCGAAGAGAAGGATCAGCCTCCCCTTCATTTAGGAGATAATTGTGAACAACTATATCCAACAATTCACCTATATCCAGAATGGCTAAAGAAAAAAGGAACTATCGAGCCTTCTTGCATTCTAGAACTATTATGAATACAATACTGGGCAGAAGAAGGGTCGACCGCCCCTTCATTTATGAGGGAATTGTAAAATTATTCAACCTACGAAGGCTAGTACACCAATTCATCGATATCTAAAATGGTGAACACTAAAATAAGGGCCGACCACCCCTTCGTTTAGTAGATAATTGTGAAAACCTTTATCTATAAATTGAACGATATCGAGAATGGTGAAGGAAAAGAAGGATCGACCGACCCTTCTTGCAGTCTCAAGCTATAACGAAAAGAATATTGGGAAGAAGAAGGATCGTCTACACCTTCTTTTACGAGGGAATTGTAAAACTAGAACTTGGAGAAAGAGCGACCGATCTTTCTCTGTGCTTATTTCCACTTTCCAGCAAAACGTGCGAAGCAATGTTCCTATGGAATATGTGTTTAAAGTGCCGATATCTACTTTAGCCACTTTGAAAAACTCATCCCTGGGGGAAGGAGCGGACGCTCTTTCTCCTCAGCATCTACTTCCAACACCCTGAAATGGAAAAAACTGACGAAAGAGCGACCTCGCTTTTTCTGAAAAAATTTCGACTTGACAACAAACTCTTTGTAGCAAAACGTTTGTAAATTTTGTCATTCAAATATCGAAATCTAGTCTCCAGGGTGACAAGTGGAATGTTCAGATTGTGCCACATGGCTTTGATTATTCCAGAGTTGATCTGTGCTATACTCGGCGAAGTAGAAGCTACTATATCATTCACGTCATTCTCGGGAAGAGCAAACCCAAAAGTATATTGTTTTTTTTTTTTAAAGAAAAAAAGAAAGAATGTTTCTATCTGGTTAATCGCAGTCAGAATCATTCCAACTAATGGAATCACTATCTGCATTGTCGTCACTGTTAAATTCCTTTTCCAACATGGTATCTTGCTTAAATGTTACTTGGGAAGGCATGCATGTGTTGCTTGGAATGTGTTAAATATAATTGTACCACTAATGACAAAACTATTCATTAATGACAGTCTGTAAATTTACTTCCTTTCTCTGTTAATTGTTATTTCCAGTAATGACAATCTGTAAATTTCCTTCCTCTCTCTGTTAATTGTTATTTCCAGTAAATCTTTTCCATTGTGTTATTCTTCATGCTTGGATGAAAGTAATATTAAATCAAAATTCATATGTTTATGTTGTGGTTCACCACATCTAATATTCACTAATTTTATGCTAAAATTGATATTGGATTCATTTATGACCAATGCCCAATATTTAATGGACTTTTCTTTTCTTCATTATCAACCTGTAAATTAACATAGACAAGCATATTCACCAATTTTCACTAATTTTTTGCTAAATTCACTTAATTTTAAGAACATTTTTATCAGCTTTATCTCTTCAACTAAGTGCCTTGGTATCGTATGCAATACTCGCATGTGTTCTCATTGCATCCAACGATTTCAGTCATACACCACGTCCAACAACCCAAATTATACATGGGACTTTTCTAGCCAAGATAGTGTATTGGCAAACAATTATACGTTAATAAATTTGTTTAAAGCTATTTGATTGCTTAATTTTATTCAATTAAATTAAAGACTTAAATTATATATATTTATAAAAGAAATGTAATCAATATTATATAAATTAAGACATAAATTATCAATTTCGAATATTACAAATAAAGTATAACATTTACATAGATCAGTATACTATAGTGAATATTAACAGCAAAATGATATTAAAAACAAAAAACATGTTTCAATTTTTTGAGTTCATTTGTCGTTATCTTTTTCCAATAAACCTAGCCAAATGCTAGAAGATTTGCAAAAACAATATGGAATATATGAAAATAATACGCTACATCACCAGACAAAAAACGTATGCAAGCTGGCGGTAATCGATATTAAACCTGTTAATTCTGTTAATTTAGCTCAGTAATGAGTAACGCACGATTTTGTAAATATAACGATGTGAATTCATATTAATGGACTGTAAGAAGATAACTAGCCAGAATTGAAGGAAATAGATTCTGAAAATCTGAAGAATCTAAAACGTTCAGCGACTTTAAATTACTGTGAACTTGAAACTGTCATTGCATTGATTTTTGACAACCATGGAAGATATGGTTTTTAGCCCGAAGGAGAATAAGCATGCTCTGTTACAGATTTAGATTTATGGTTTGAATAATATAAATAAGTGCCAATTGAGAAACTAGCAATCGATTCTTCAAACCAATCTTACTGCTCTACCTGTCCAACACTCTTCTTGGTTCCACCTCAGCAAAAGAAAACCTTGGTCCTGAGAGAAAACAGAGCTCCAAACTGGCAAACACGGAGAGTTTGAACTTTAAGTTTCAATGTAGGCAGTGGGCGGCTAGAGTAGTGTGGCGGGATATCATCACAGTATCAATGCAGAAAAGATGGTGATATTAATTATCACAGTGTGGCGGGATATCATCTGTAGGTCATGACACATAAACAAAATCCATCATAAACGTGACATTAATTATCACAATGTGGCGTGATACCATATGTACGTCGTGACACATAAAACACAATCCATCATAAACATGATGAGATTATTCACACGAGTGATACAATCCTCAGGATCACTTCCATGCCAACGTACAAACCATTTTAAATTGCGGAAAAGATCAATCAGGCGGGGAAAGATCAAGGGTCCCACGTCTGCTCCGCATCCCTAACATGCACGCTAGGATGGATGGATGGGTGGTTGCGGAATATGAAATTGCTCTCCACGTGGTAGCACCACTTGATTTCGCAAGTTGGAAGGGCAGTAAGGAAAACCGCCTTCCTCCATTTTGAACGCACCTTCGCCCATCCTTCACGGTCGCTGGCATGTGTGGATATGATGTGGCCGGTTCACATCACACCTTCTACCGATGCAACTCCTCCACGTCAGGACTCCTACCCACGTGTCTCCTCCGTGCCAGAATTCCTTCCCACGTGGCTTCTCCACGTCAACCTGCACATGCACAGTGGAAAACACCTTTCAATTACACAATCACAACATAATTACCTAATACATAATAACATCCAAAGAGTGAGTTAAGAAAAATATGAACCAACAAATCAGATGCATTCATAAATTGCAAAGATCAAAGCAATTGAGAGACAGATAAAAAAAAAATAGAACACAGATCGCTGTAGATAAAAAAACCATAACATAGATCGCAGTAGATAAAAAAAAAAAAGAACACGGATTGCAGTAGATAAAAAAACCAAAACACGGATCGTAGTAGATCTACAGACAGATAAAAAAAAATAGAACACGGATCGCAGTAGCTCTTGTAATTAAAGACCAAAGCAATTGAGAGACTGTTATAGTGTGTTATAGGGATTTAAGGGTCAAAGACGTTACCCTTTCATTTAACTGATGGGACATATTTATGGAAAGGGTTCATAATTAGTAATTCCTTACTAATTAAAACAAGATTGAAAGACTATGAAGATCAATGATGAATTGATGCATGATCCAATATCTTTTTTATGAAGAGACATGATTTTCCTTAATAAAGTTCTCAAATAATAAAGTTGTTTGAAAATATATATAACCATGCAAGTCAAATGTATGAAAAGAACCATAGGTGTCTATGAAGTTTTGGTAATTGCATATCAAAAGCAAGATCTGAAAAATCGAAGCAAGATCATAAATTAGAGGTTTGTTGGGTGCTTCTCGGGGAAGGTTCAATCCTTCTAAGGGAATTGTTGCCTCCTTCTAGTTGTGTGTAGAGATTTAGGGTGGTGGGGAATTCTTGTATGTTTAGCAGGTAGAAAACCAGGGTTGTAGGAGCATCCTTTCTATAGCGGCAGAAGAATTCATGGGATTAAGTTCTCCATCAAGTTGGTGCTTGTAGAACAATTTTGTATCAGTGTGTTCAAATTTTTAATTGTCCTATTTACATAGGGAATGCTTATTTAACTTGTTCTTAGTACTAATTTTATATAAAGGGGTTGAAAAAGGAAATATTGATTCCCCCCCCCACCTCTTAGGATTGTTGGATGAACCAACACCTGCCGCATAGCGCCCTCATCGTCGCCTAACGTGTTGTGTAGTTGATGCTATGTCACCTCTGCTTAATATTTTAAGCGCTTGGGCCTGATATTGGCATAAGTTTGTAGGCCCCCACTAAGTTTTTTTGACCCAAAATTCGACGGCAAAAAAGTCGAATTTGCTACAACCTATGGTCGCTCATCTGACAAGGCCAGTATTTTTTAACCATTGGTGGCATAGCGGCTAAAATTCAACAAAGTTGTAGACGTCGGATATTCAATGCCCCTACCTCGTCGGTGATCCAACTTCCTATAGCTTGACAGGTAGTCTGATTACCGACAGCTTTAACTTCCAATATTGGTCGGATATCATCCTTTTTCCGTTGAATATGTGGTGCACATTTCGACATCCCTTCCTTCATGGCATCGGTTCAGTCGTCCATTAAGCGACCCCCATACCATACAAAAAAAGGTCGATTCGACGTTCTGAGTCGTTGGAAGTATGGCAAAGGCGTCGGATATTACACTGCGATCGTCAGTTAATTAGTTGGTTAAGCAATGTCGATACCATACAAAAAAAGGTGGATCTGACGTTTCGAGCTGTCGGAAGTATGGCAAAGGCGTCAGATATTACACTGCGGTCGTCGGTTAAGTGACTGCCCAATACATTTTTTTTTTAAATAACATTTTTGAAATAAAACTTTTCATATTGAATACATGTTCTCTAATTCCTATGCTTCTGTAACATTGTAGCATATTCGTCACAAAGAGATGGTTGGTAGTGTGCTTCCATTGTGTCAAGGTACTCTTACCTAAATTCTTTAATTTGGTATACTGAGGAGTTTGTATATTCATGTATGAGATCATATTCTTTGAATAAGGCTCATTAGATAGTTAATGGGTAGTTACTTAATGTAAAAGGCTCATTTTTATTAAATAAGAACTAGTAGGTGGTTGGTAGTCATTAATTTTGAGATTGCATGTAGTTAGGGTTTTGTTTATTAAGAAACTATTTATAGCGCTAGAAGGATGTATATTGTTTTGTCAAAGATTAGTATTGTATTGAAGCTTTGCTCAAAGGAGCTCATCCTCTCGAAGAGGCCCATGAACATTACTCTATATTTTTGAATTTATTAATACAAGTGTTATAATTTGCAAGTTTAATCTCTTTCTTGCATTTTCTTTTGTTCACTTATATTTATTTGAGGTTAAGGATATTGATTCCAAGGAAATTAAAGAGAAGGTTAAGGATATTGATTCCAGTGCATCATTTACTCAACCTTTGAAGTTATGGAAACTCGAAATTGGTTATGAGGAGAAACCAAAAATCACAACAAGCTCCAAGAAATTGTCAAAATTTAAACCACACGCGAGTGGGTTGTAGAAAGCCAGCATCATAGCCATTCATTGAGCTCCTCTCTGTTTCGAGATTAATCTCATATTCTCTACTGAACAGGGCCAACCACGTGAAGGTGGAAGCTCTTATGGCACCTCCCCCCCCCTCACATCACTCTCAATTCCCCATACCTAATGCATGCACTTGAAAAAAACAAATATGTACAAATTCATCCATATTTTATCATGAAATTTCATCAATTATTCATTCAATAAATGATGACATTCACTAAACCATTGTTTCTGTCGATCTACACATTCATTCAATAAAAGATAACATTCAATAAAAAATTCATTAATCATTCAGTCAACACATTCATTCAATAAAAGCTGAAATTCAGTAAAGGTAACAATTTACTATACTGAATCATTAAAACATTAGAAAATTCATTAAACCATTCATTCATTAATTAGGCCGAAAATCGTGGACAATATATTGTTATCAAAAATATTTAGATGAGATTTGAACCTGCGACCTATGTCTAGTCCCAAGGATACCACCTTCAAGCTTGACCTTATTAATCAATTCCCATCGCCATTTCCTCTCATACGACGTCCCAAAACCATTTCTCTCGACACCCACTCTTCATTTATTCTGCATGCATTTCACTATGCAACCGTCTCAGATTCCCATTGCGTTTTCCATCAATTAGTTTATCAATTCAGTATGACCCACGTCCGTCATCCAATGAGTGTTTCTGCGGTCTTCAGTTTCATCCTGGCAATGGTTGACGATTCATGGTATTATGTTTCCCTTCAGCTGTAAATGACAAAATCATAGTTCATTGTGAAGGTTTGTCTAACAAATGTGACGGTCAGAGAAATCTTGATAGTGAACTATGAGTTTGCCATATTGCAACTTAAGGGAAACGTAATAGAATGAATCGTCACCGTTGTCAGGATGGAACTCAAGACCGCGAAAACACTCCTCAGATGGCAAGCGTGGATCATACCGAATTGATAAACTATTAGAGGGAAAACGCAACGAGAATCTGAGACGATTACATAGTGAAATGCATACAGAATGAATCAAGGTTGAATGTGGTAGCCCGCCATCTCCCATTGTGAAATGCATGCAGAATGAATAGAGCTTGAAGGTGGTCGCCCATTTTCAGCTGCACTTCAATCTTGAAGGTGGTACCCTTGGGACTAGACATATGTCGCAGGTTCGAATCTCCTTAGTTTAGTTCGTACTCTGTTATTTTTTTGATGCAAACTATATGTTTTCTTTAATTTGCTGTTGACTTTAATTCCCTAGCGTAAGAGGAGCCATTATGGTCAACTTGCATTCCTAAAAAAAAATGAACATTGACAACAAGCAGCATGTCTCTAATTGTTGTCGATGTATGCTAGCTTAGTTGCAAATATCATGCTTCAGAAGAAGCTAGCCTTGAATGGTAAATATACCAATTTGGAAGGGTTTAATGTGAGGTTAAGGATATTGATTCCAAGGAAATTAAAGAGAAGGTTAAGCATATTGATTCCAGTGCATCATTTACTCAACCTTTGAAGTTGTGGAAACTAGAAATTGGTTATGAGGAGCAACCATAAATCACAACAAGCTCCAAGAAATTGTCAAAATTTGGACAACACGCGAGTGGGTTGTAGAAAGAAAACATCATAGCCACTCATTGAGCTCCTCTCTGTTTTGAGAATAATTTCATATTCTCTACTAAACAGGGCCAACCATGTGAAGGTGGAAGCTCTTATGCCCCCCCCCCCCCTCACATCACTCTCAATTCCCCATACCCAATGCATGTACTTGAAAAAAACAAATATGTGCAAATTATCCATATTTCTTCATGAACTTTCATCCATATATGTGCAAATTCATCCATATTTCATCATGTGGAAACTCGAAATTGGTTATGAGGAGCAACCAAAAATCACAACAAGCTCCAAGAAATTGACAAAATTTAGACAACACGCGAGTGGGTTGTAGAAAGCCGGCATCGTAGCCATTCATTGAGCTCCTTTATGTTTCGAGAATAATTTCATATTCTCTACTAAACAGGGCCAACCACGTGAAGGTGGAAGCTCTTATGGAGCCCCCCCCCCCTCACCTCACTCTCAATTCCCCATACCTAATGCATGTACTTGAAAAAAACAAATATTTGCAAATTCATCCATATTTCATCATGAACTTTCATCCATTATTCATTCATAAATGCTAACATTCACTAAACCATCATTTTAGTCGATCAACACATTCATTCAATAAAAGATAACATTCAATAAACCATTCATTAATCATTCAGTCAACACATTCATTCAATAAAAGTTTAAATTCAATGAAGGTAACAGTTTACCACATTGAATCATTAAAACATTAGAACATTCATTAAACCATTCATTCATTCATTACACCAAAAATCGTGGACGATATATTGTTATCAAAAATATTTAGACGTCGTTTTTCCCGTCCTTTTTATAAGTTTTTCTTCTCTTCAGTGGTACATAATCTATAAGAGGACCATCTACATCTGGACTTTCTCCTCCAGTTCTTGGTTCTTTAGTAGGCGCTTTTGGTGATGTATGCAATATCCTAGCTGATTATTGTTCTAGACATAGATTTTGCGGCAAGGGGTTCGGATTTGCTGCAATGATGTGAAAATGTTACATCGTTATATTTTGATATTGTAATGACAAGTTTTTCATTTAAAAAATTCATTACGAAGGTGTTTTTTTACCTGGTGTGACCAAATCATGTTGTTGATGTTCTTGTCCAATCTCAACCTGTACAGTTTCACCCACTACATGCTCTGCAGTTGAAATACAGTGAACTACAATTAATGGTCGCCATTTGCAATGCTATACATAAAATTGTAGCATATGAATAAATTCATTACTAGGATTCGAAGCTTGATCATCCATTTGTTGTTGTCCCTCCTCGACACTAACGGGATCATTGCTTTCCTATTAAAAACAAAGTCAATATTTTACATCAAGTATTTGTAATGAAAATATTCCACAAGTGACAAATATTCATTAAACTATATAGATTCTATATACCTGTGCACCGGATGGATTGGTACCACATGACTGTGTTTTCACATATAAGCTTCTTCGGCGTTCAACAACAGATCCAAAGCCTTACTAGAAGCCAAGCTTCATGTCTTCCTCTGTGGGTACTTTTTTGAATCGATCGGCCTGCATATTTATTTATCGTCGTTAATTAACATTTTACGGTGCAATAAAATGAAAAATAATTTTCAATTTATTATTTTTATTCATTGTTGGTTTCTCGAAACTTACAATCCCTGCCACCAAATTCGAATAACCACCAAGGCCAAGCTTGTGCTAACCTATTTTTTCTAGTCTTTCCTTTGTGGCCTTTGATGTGTCTGGTAGCCTATGCAAGTGTTGAAATACGTTAGATGTTCCAAGTTCGATATAAAAATCAAGGATAATAAGGTTTAGAATTACATTGTGGAAAGTATTGCACGCCTCCCTGTGCCTGGTGTTAGCTTGCCTTCTCTTCTCAGAGCCTTCTCCTTTCCATCTTCCACTAGAGCTCTCCACTTCATTGCTGGAATCATTGGTGGGCGCTCATACCTCTGGTTTTTTTCGAGGTGTGTCCTATATTGGTCTCTGACAACCTTCACATGTTGACACGCCTTTTTCAAAACATTAGCATGACTGAAGGTTTTGTCCCCGAACAGGCCAACCAATTGATTAGTGAGTTCATCTTTTAAATGTTTCGGTTGTCTATCCCACCTTGATCAGATGGTGGGCCCGAAGATCTCCAAGCAAAATTCATTCATATGTTTATAGAAAACATCATTTCCTACACAATGATCATGCCATGATCATAATTAGTTGATAAAAAACATTTTATCAGTATATTACAATGAAATTATAAACACTAATTAACCTGATCAACTATGATTAATTACCTGGGATCTTTGCTATCTTTATTGGGACAAGATCTTCGTCCACCAAAAATGTTGTCTCCAGTGTTCTTGTGCTTTTGACATGGGAAGATCGTGGAAATGCAGCTTCTTCGACATCAAAATTAGTAGGGGACTCGGTGTCGACCCCTTCTTCTGGATGATCCGTTGTGTGTCAGTCAGTAGCAGCTGCTATGCTCACAGTGGGGGTCTGTGGTGTTTCGGAACGTGTTTCCGACTGTTCAGTCGACAACAATGGCGAAGGATTCGAACTACGTGTAGTCGTTTGGTCGTGATGCAAAGTCTCTCCACGAGCCTCGCTGGGGCCAACACCACCTTGACCACTATTGTGTGGTCCCTTATAATTCTGTAAATACACACCACGTCTTATACGTTCAATACTATCATATAAAAGAGAACATTATAAAGATTTAAACGAATTATTCTATGATTCAAGATTCCTCAAATTACTCGCAAGGTATTAGATCTATGTTCCAACAATGCAATCCTTTTTGTAATTGCGCTTGTCTGTGGAACCTGGATTAGTAGAGTAAGGATTTCTGCACTATATCTATTGAACAATTTCTCTACCATCTTTAGCGAGTCTGTGGCTTCACCAATTTTTTCGCAATCGTGAAGCACCTCTGCCACTTCAGGTTCTAATGGAAAATCTTGCGATGCTGATTCATACTGCGATTCACTAGTGGGCTGCAACAAACATATATAAAGCACTACTGAGTTCTCTATTGATACATTCCAAATTTCATATTAACGTAGCATATCTATCATGATAGATTCATAAAATTACAGCATGGTTTACATTATCATAACGAAACTAGTATACACACAAAAAATACATAACAAAATTAACATTATGCTACGTATTATATTGGTACAATTGAAATGAATTATACCTGCGACCTTGAGGATCGGGATCCACTCATTGGATCAATGGTCATAGGCGACTTGCCCCGATCTGCTAATATCTGGGAGCTGCCCCTAACAAACCCTAATAAAAAAACATAGTGAAAGTCACCTAAACGAATCCAAAACTATTCATTAAAAAACACATCAAAAAAATTATTATTCATATTATATTTTTAATATTACAAAGATGTATACCCGTTGCGTGGACCCTGGTATGGCTAACCTTACGGAACCAGCCTACATAAAAAAAATAGACTAGAAAATTACGTAAACGAAACCAAAATATTCATTAAAACATTAATATAATGCTAAAACATTTTGACATATTTTAATTGTACAATTCAAATTAGGTCTACCTGTTGCCCCGAGGGTGTTGTCGTTTGATCAACATTCGACGGGTGTATTTCTCGATCAACATTCTGCATCAAATATAAATAACATTATATAAAACAAACCAAATTATTAATAATGGAAAAACAAAGAAAATAAAAGCTCTTTTTTCTTATTATATTTGTACTATTAGAAAGATGTATACCTGCTCCATCGAGGAAGAAGTACTTGTCCGACCATTTGTTGGCAGGGATTTATCCCGATGAATAGCCTACAAAGTAAATATGGGAAATTTAAACGAAATAAACTAACAAAAAATCCTTATGATGTTTAATTTAATACTAAAAGGTTGGGTAAAATGTTTTATAGTAACCTTGTTTGTATCTACTTGGTTCATAGGGTAATTAATAAGCAACTCGTCCCCTACAGATATTATTTTAATAGCAACTAAAAAAACACGGTTTCCTTCACGCCCCTCAAATTCGCAGTTTGGTTGCTTAATTGTAGACCCTGGTTGTGAACTGTTTATAAACCCCGCAATATTCCCTGTGGCCTTTGGCATTCCATCCATGTACAACGTTCCTCCTTTATTTTGATTTTTGTCTTTCAATTGTAAATAGTTTGTTGACAATCCATAGCTATGCATACCTTTTATATATCGGACAAGGCACATCCAATCGTTGTAGTTGTATATGGGTCCAACAAATGCCATCAATTCTGTACATGTCCCGTAACTGACCAAGATGCAATCCATGGAAAACAACCCGAAACCATGTATCGATGACGGTGCAATTCGATATCTCCTCTCGTTCACACAAAAATCAGTGTTCGATGGAGGAAGATCCTTCGGTACCCATTGTTTCACTAAATGTCTATACCTCAAGGGCACCTCTTCGTTGTCTTTTGTCTCATCACCATAGGAACATGCCCCCCCCTTGACCGTGAAAAAATTCATTGCGTCTATGGAATCTTCTTTTGGTTTTTTGACATCTAGTTGATACAATTCTTCTAGACCTACTGGATGTCTCACTTTCCTCTAGCCTTCCTAAACTCCCCTCGCTCGAGGAAGACAGATCAGACAAATACCTGTTTGGTTCTACCTGCACCATTGGAAAAAAGTTTAGATTCGACTGCAAGGCATAACGCCTCTTAAAAGTTGGCGTGTATCACCTTTTATAATTTTACTCGATCCTCATTTCCTTTTCAACATGTAGGCATTCAAGTGATGATTAGAAGACGACCAATTTATCTTTCTTGAGAGTAGAAAGTCATGCAATATTTATGAGTTGTTTTTTACTATTTGATTTAACGCTACATCACACATGTAACACACATGAAACACTGCACATACACGTTACAAGATCTCCTCTAATGCTACAAGTCCTGGCTACTTAATGCAAACTATTTACCACATATTTGATTACCTTATTGTAGACGTTTCCTGTAATATACTCAGAAGAGTTACTTTCAAAAATGACTGTGCCTCTTAGAGGCTAGTCAATTCTAGGAACCAAATGATCCTATGATAGGGCTAGTACAAACCAAAGAGAGAGAGATGACTGGGCTATGGTACGGTCAATCAAAGAAATTCAGTGACGGTAAAAGGGCTCAGTACAAAGACCAACCAGTAAGGTACAATTCAAAGAAAAAAGAAAGGGTATAAAGACTCATAACCCTTGGGACCAAGGGGGTGTACACTACCTCAAACGTGGACAAACTACCATAGTTATAACCACAAGACCAAAAACATAAAAGGCGGTACAAATCAATATATGCAATATCTCCTTGTAACTACCTCATATATGCAATAGCTCCTTGTAACTACCTCTTATACGCAATATCTCCTTGTAACTACCTCATATATGCAATATCTCCTTGTAACTCAAATAGTACCACCAAAAGGTATGATAGCATGCAATCTTCCTAACTAAGGTCAGGAGAGTGGTATGAAGTGGGTATAAAGACTCATAACAATTTGGAGAAAGTGGGTGTACCTCAAATGTGGACAAACTACCATAGTACCCACAAGACCTAAAACATAAAAGGTGGTACAAATCACAAGATATCCCAATATCAGTAAAACACCCAAAAGGTAAAAGGCAAGGTACCTGTAATGCCCATATTTTGATTCGGCATATTTATTAGTTAGACACACCATACTTTACTTCTTATATATTTTGTCGAACTCAGCTCGACTGAGTAAACTATATTGGACCTCATTATATGATGTTACTCTGTCTTATGATTTCACCATGATTATGATGTTACTATGTTATGCAGCTATGATGTCATGATTATCATATGATTTCCTTATTTTACAATTGCAGTATATGTTTATATGTTTTCCTTAATGAAATGTGAAATATATGATTCGGTACGTGGATACCATCTTCTTATATGAATTGCTGAAATGTTATATGTCATACGCATCTATGATGAGCTAAAAAGTTACATGAAATAAAATGATAACATGGATCAATTGGCGATTAATGGAAAATGCTTTCTATAAATTGTATTTTGCAAAACACTAACTTACAGGACACAGGGGCTATGGGATAGCCAGTTACTTGATCTGATATATATTGGAAAGGAAAAACATGTTCATACAGCAAACCTTAGCAGCCAAAATGAGGATACGATAACACAAACTGATAATCCCGATAGCAGCAAGTATGAGTTGATAAGGGCGTAGGCCCAGTATGTTGAGAGGGATGGATGTGTTTCCCACCCTATGTTTCCATGAGACCCGAGGTCGTGGGAGGGCCGTGCTGAGACACGCTCCCCATGTTGTTGAGATGACGATTGTCGGATGCCTGCTAGGGGAGGATAGGTCCGCTGTTCAGCCGACGCTATCGCTCTCAAGTTCTATGTGGTCAGATCGGTGAGTCCGACATCCACTGTTGTACTAGCAGAGGAAGGATAGGGAGGATGCTGGACGTAGGTTATGAAGGGAGGATGTGTTAGTTAGCACTGTTGGGGGTTTAGTATTCCTTGATTCCGAGTTAGTGGAAGTAGGCACCCTTCCTGTACTTGATTGATTAAACTAATGTAAACATAAAGACAATGATGTTAAGTCGTAAAGGGTTAACTGTTAAATAACCGAGGATGTTAAAGTAATTATACTATAGATTATGCTTGCTCTTCTGCATGGGGGTAGATACTATTGTTAGTTAGCAAGTATGCATAGGCGGAATGGGGTTTGTTTATAGTACATGTCCGACATGTGCATACACTGGCCATGCATGCACACCTTGTACGTGTACAATATTACTGGTGTATAACATACTTGTCCTGCTTGAATAGTAGTATAAATGTCATAGATAACTCAGTTAAGGATACATCAATAAACTTAGGTAATGAATGGTTAGGTTGTCAATGTGTAAATAAGTGAATTAGTAATTATATGAAAACATTGTAATAATAAACAAAGACAAGTATCGTCAGTTAACATTGTCATAGAAGAACTGTTGTGAATAGGGTAATGATAGTGTCTAAGTAATTAGTAAAATTGTTTAAGCCCTCACAAGTGCTTTGTTTATAAGAACAAGGATGCTATGTTGATGATAGGGTACCCATGTGATAAACAAATAATTAAGAATACTATGATTGATTCACCTTTTATTATTGTCAAAGGGTGATTTAATTATTATTATTAATTAATAAATGATATTCCAGCAACATTTATATCCCTATCGTAACAAATGCAATATAAGTAAGATTTAAAATATTGATTTATAAATTAAATATTGCGTGATTAATTCCATTTCAAAGTTAGCCATAATAAGATAATCCTTTTTGGAATAACCGTGATGTGATGGAAAATGGATATTTAATTGTTCAATGTTAATCTTGGAATTTAAACCTCAAGCTAAAGTAGTCTCGACGGATAAGGTGGATCATTAAGACACATCATGTCCAAGTTGACAAGGGGCAACTAATTATATAATATTTTATTAATTACATTAATAACATTAAAATATCAAGGATGGCGGATAGACTTGTATTTAATAAAACTTGTCCCGAATGGATAACCTTGGGGTGATAATTCCCACCGTAATAAATAATTACGACCGTCAATCCAAAACCAAATGAAATTTCCATAAGAGTAATTAATTATACAATTCTTATAATGAGACGTGGATGAATGAACTAGGGAAAGGAGTAAAGGTTTGAGGGGCTCGAGAGGGGGAGTTTGGGGCGGTGGAGTAAGCCCAAGGTCTTCTCGAGGATGGACATGTATATAGAGGGGGAGAAGGTTGAAGGTTGGGGAGGTTTTTTTGATTGGGGAAGAAAAGAAGTTTGGAGAACAGAATTTGGGAGAACAGAAAGTTTGGCGAACAGAAAGATTTTGAGAACAGAAGGAAAGACTGCTCTCGGGATTATCAGATTGTGGGCTCGGGGGCTTGGAAATCCTTTGATTTCCAAGGGCCAGCAAGATTATAGCTGGTCGGTAGGGTGGACACTTCAGTTTGGCTGTCTAAGGGGATTATACAACCTGCTACAACTTACGGTTAGCATCACCATCAGGTAATTTCCGTTATTTACTATTATGCTAAATCTTACTGTAAACATGCAAACTTACTATTTACTGATTCACTGCTATTTACTGATTTACTAAGTTGTGAAACCTATTCTTATGCTGTTGAAAAGAAAATAACGATATGTTTGTTTATATTCAAATTTCGAATGTAAGGTTAGTGAAAACACCACAGTACGCTAAATGTTATTTCGGCACATAGAAATTCTTAGAAATTCTCTTCCATAAACTGATAAAGTTTAAAACGTAGAAAATTAAACCTGAAATTTTACATAGTGCTCTGCTGTAAAAACCAGAGCACTATAGTACCACAAAAATATTATCGACAAAATGAAAGTATCATAAGACAATTGACCAAGGTGGGGTACAACCATTCATCTCTCTCTCTCAAATGTACCATTGTTCCATATAACTTGAAAGACCATCATCACAGTAAACGGAAAAGTCCACATGGGTGATGTGTTCACATGGTCCTCTAGACTACTCCTACGGTCAAGTGTTAGTGGCTCCATGAAGGGGTGTTCAGTCCCTTCAGAAGACCATCTAACTCAACCATCTCGAAGACCTAGGAGAAGAGGACATCACACATCATCAAATAAGTATTGGTAACTACCATGTATGAACTCAAAAACCCTAAAGCAACCAAGCGTGCAGAAGGAGAGCTATGAAAAGACAAGGCTCGTAGGCCAAAAAAACAAGCTCAAAAAGCTATACTGGGACCGATGTCACACTAAGTGAGATGAAACAAAAGTGGCCAAAATGCCAACAAGTAGCCCTAAAAAGAAAAAGACTCTCTAAAAAGGTGAAAATGCAAGCAAACTTCCTAACTAGGAGCTGGAGACCTCGACAAATTGTATCCTTCGTAAGGTGATGAAATCCAAGTCGAACAATATGAAGTGAGAGACCGAATTTGAAGGATATCTCTCTATCGAAAGGGATCTTGGGTAAAAGAGCCCTAGTAGAAAATTCACTAAGCTACCTCGTTCATGACACGTCGGAAAAGGTTTTCGGCGCTTCTACCTTATCACCCTTATATCACCAGTATGGTGGCTGGAGAATACAAGGAAGACAATGGTCGATGTTGCCTTAGGGCTAAGTGGAGTACGGCATTCCACATAGTCCGTCCGGTTCTCAATCTCACGGTGGTTTTACCCCTGAAACAACAGAGGGCCCCTCCACAAACAGGTGTATGACCGTGTCAACAAATACTAGAGGATTTTGGTACCCTAGAGGACAACAACTATGTCTCATATGATAATGACATGGGGGAATTATTTGGATTCCTATCCCTGGTTTTCTACCTAACTAGAAAATTCTTTTTCTCCTCAAGTGAGGTTATGGTGTGTTTAGTTAGGGGGTGTAAATTTTAGTGGTTGTATTACTCAATCGGGTAATGGAAGTGAAACTCGTGGTGTGATGACTGACTCAAACCATGCAAATGCATATGAATAAAATAAGCCTTTCCTTTCAATGAATGCTAGCTAAGGTAAGGAGAGATTTCTTTCAAACTATAACTACTCGTTCAAATTAAATGAATCCAACAATAACTTTCTTCTACTTCTAATGACTAAAATGCATGACAATGTTTAAACCTAATTAGCAAGCATAAGCATGACATTGTGATATTGTGAATAATCGTGTATGCTAGGACACATTATTTCAATTTAAAACCCATGTAATGTAGGCATATTTTGATATGAATCTTAAGAGTTGAGATCTGGTTAAAGGCTTTAACGTTGAATAAAATAGGAGATATAATATACAATGCAAAGAAAAATCACAAGATCTTTCAATTTTACAAGTGAAGGAACAATGACGAAAACCATTAAAGATGATGCAGGATAATGAATAAATAAATAAATAAGCATGACAACATGAGAGAGAGCGAGAGAAATGGGGTAGACTCGTATTCTATTAAGATGAACAATTAAAGGTAATGAGCTAAATTTTAGGACCTCTCTTCCAAATCTTAACTCTTTCTTTTTTGACATTTTATAATTGTAATATGTTTACTAAGTCAACTTTGATTAAGTACACATTGAACAATTACAATTAACATACCATATTCCTTTTTATATTTAATAAAAATATGTCTTGATAACTTATGGATCTGAAACATGGACTATAAACCCCCCAAAATTCAAATCAATCCATCCCCCTTACAAAATGATGCTCCTATTAATTTTTAAAATGTTACAAAAAAACCACATAGTGTTTATGGAAGGAAGCTGTTTACAATTTGCTGATTGCCAATGAAGAGGGCTTTTTGTGGCTAAATTGTAACCATGGTTTTGTGGATGACACATAACTAACTTGGTAACGAAAGATTGACCTTGACATTGAATTCTAATGTGATGGTTTATTTTTACATGGAAAAAGTGGATTTGATATAATAGTAAAAAATCACAATGAAAAATAGTGATTCTAATAGTAATAAACCTCTTGTTGCAAATCTGTTCATAATTTTTACTATAAGCAAAGCAATCAAATTCAATTAGATTTCCATGTTAGATGTTTAAGATATATTTCCAGTCATATATGGAACTCATCCCTAAATGGCTTGTGGAGTGAGATATTGATTGTTGAAACCCAATGTAAAAACATTTAGTGTTAGTGCTTCTACTAATGATATCTCCCAAATTGAGCAACGAAACGAAATTCCACTTGCCAATTTCTTGAAGTAGATGTTGATGATGTTTGATGACATTAATGGTACATCACATGTTTTCTTAAATTTGTTTATACTACCCTGCTATTCCCCCTAGGAATCAAGGGTAGCTTAGGCCCCCCACATGAATGGACCCCATGACCTATAATCCCCCACCCCACCATAGGTATCATTGCACCATTCCATCAAGCCTAATGGTATTCCGGTGATGACCTCTAAATAACTATCCATACCTAAATTATGGTTACCATTTTCTTGAGATCAAATGCATGGGAAAGATTAAAAAGGAAAAAAGAAAAGGAGGAAGGGGTCTTCATTAGGTGTATCCTCTTTATTTTAAATGCCTAAAAATTTGGTTATTTTTCATGATTAATGACCTTCTTTGATAATATGAAAAATATTTATGAAAACAAAATAGAAATAGATAAGCTACGCAGTGGCTAGTCCCTGTCAAGCACGAAATGACAAGCTTTTCAATCGATGGGCCATGTCAAATTAAGAACTAAAACCTTTGTTCTCAAATTACTCAAAAGGAAAATGAAGATAGTGTTAAGTTGTGAGACATTGCATGCCAACATAATCCTTAAACATGGTTGCTACCAACATTCACATATATGAGCTACCAGGATCACCTAGAAAAAATGGGTGTTGTCCTATTTCCCATCACCTCCCTTGCTATCGACATGGTTTGTATTGACTTCTAAATAGCTGGATTAAGAGAGTCTTGGGTAGTGTTGGGACAAATCCCCTCAAGCTCTCTTAGAGTAATGTTGTTCTACCTACAAATTACCTTGTACTTGTCTACAACTATGTTAATGAAGAATACTCTCTTAGTAGCCAATTGATGTTTCATGGGTACTCTTTCATTTGTTATAATGATAGTTGTTGAGTTGATAAGATTTAATATATTGCTCCTCTTATCAACTTTCTCTCTTTTTTCAACCCCATTTTATTAATACTTTAAGGTACTGGTCAAATCTACATTCAAAAAGATTAATTTCAGTATTCGAAGTGTTTTCAGCTCATTGATTTTTAGATGCAACTACACATATTTGCAATCTTCACACAGATTTGAGCATTTGTACTAAGAATTGGGTTTATCTAGTGATAAGCGACTAGTAATCACCAACTTCTAGCTTTTCACATGGAAACTTCTGTTCCAGTCTTAAATAGGAATTAGGTTCATATAAAGACAACCAATCTTTTTCATTTGTTCCATTTCTATGAACATTACTAGGAAAAACTTCTGATGAGAACATGGAAACTTAGCACGACAAATGCAAGATCCTTTGGCACTATTCAGTGGAGGTCTGCCTTCTTGGTGTCACCAATTAACCAAAGCATGCCCATTCTTTTCTCCATTTGAGACAAGAAGGCAATACTTTTATTCACTTTCATTTGGGTTATCTCGTTCCCTACAGCGCTTGCAGCAGCAACAGAGTGCTGAAACTTCAAACTTCAATAATAATCTAGAAGTACAAGCTGGTAGGGTGCAGTGTCAAAAGGTTCGTGTTTATAGGCATCATATACTGGATTGAGCTATGAAGGTAATGGAGATGTATGGTAGTAATAAGGCAGTTCTTGAAGTGGAGTACTTTGGAGAGGTTGGAACAGGTCTCGGTCCAACTTTGGAGTTCTATACTCTTGTTAGCCATGAATTACAAAATAAAGTGCTTGGAATGTGGAGGTCAGGTTCTTGTTCTAAGGAAGTTACCGTGGCAGAAAATGTTGAGATGCAGGATGTTGAACACCATGGCGTATTTTTGCATACAAACAAAGTCAGTACAATCCCTACAGTTGAAACTAAAGAGTTTGTGCAGCGTCCTCAGGGGTTATTTCCTCGCCCATGACCACCTAATGGAGATTCTTTGCAGGGAAGTCAATTTTCCAAGGTAATAAATTATTTCCGTCTTCTCGGACAAGTTATGGAAAAATCTCTTTAGGATGGGTGGCTTCTAGATTTACCTCAACATCTTTTTATAAATTGGTTCGAGTCTCATAAACCCTATTCAAATACGATTTCCATCTAGGGTTCGAGTCTCATAAACCCCGAGCATTAGGGTCATCTCGTGAATAAGAAGTTTACACAGCCATTAACGATTTCAGTGATAAAAGCAATGTGAAAAAGCGATTAGCCATAAGATAGAAATGCAAAACTTTTCATTCCATTAAAACATTAGAATAACAACCAATATAGTCATCCATCGTTTAAAAAGGAAAATGTAGAAGCACATTCGGTTTCCCAACCCTTAAATTTTATACACAGATCAACATTTATACAGACACGGGGCCCTAAGGCCAAACCCCTTAGCATTTTGGGTATTCGTGGCATCCTCAAAAGCTCAGCAAAGATAGATATAGAGCTGTATCTTACCAATTTGGTAGGCATTGCAGCAGTCAGCTCCTCAACCTCCTCGACCTCCTCAACCACCTTCAGCTCCTCAACCTCCTCGACCTGATCCTCTGTGGCCTCACTCAGAGAATGGCTATCAACAGGTTGGCTGTCAACAGGCGGGCTATCAATCGGCACTGGCTATCAACACTAGGCTGGCCGTAATTGTTCGTGGGTGTACAATGCAGGTTCGCGCTCGTCGGGAGGGTTCGAGGTCGTCAGCAGGAGCAGGGTAAGTTTTGTTTTTTTTTAAGTTTTTTAATGTTATATTTGTAGTTTTTGTTATGTCTTTTTTATATTTTTTATATTTCTACACATTAATTTTATTTTTTATATATTTAATTTTAATATATATTTTAATATTTATTAATTTGTAATTTTTATTTATTAATTTTAATATTTATGTATGTATTTTTTTTCATATAAAAAAATAAAATAAAAAAAGATTTAATATAAAAATAAAAATAAGGTTTAAAGTTTAAAAATATTTTTTTATTAAAAAAAATAAATTAAAATTTTAATGATGAAGTCAGTGATAACAATGATGACAATGTCAATAGTGATAACAATGACAATATCAGTGACGAAGATGATGATGATGATGATGATGATGATGATGATGTTGATAACTGGATCATCGTCATCATTGGTGTCATCACGACCATCATCTTCGTCATAGAGATGATCATCGTTATCATCATCATCATCTTCTTCTTCAAAAACAACAACATCTCCTTATCTTATGTCCATTACACCAAGGGCACTACAATTGGCAAGGATGAAATCTTTCCTGCCTACCATTGCCAAAGACATGTCCATGGTCGGGTCATTGTCAGAAGAGCATGCCATCCTTAAAGTGCAATATCATCGGTATCACTCGATGTAAATATGATGGATGTATTTGACATCACCCTTTTCAGAATTATTTATTGGGGGCATCTATTTTGAGGTTTTGGAAAAGACATATGGTCCTAGGTTAAAATATAGAGTCTTAGGAAAGTACAATTGCCTCTAGGGATCATGGGACTACATAAGGAATCTTTGGCCTATGAGTATGTTATGCTGTCCATTTTTCTATTTAGAACACCATGGAAGGTTATTTAGAACCATACGATGGTTTGAGGTCAAAAACTAGGATGTTAAACCATACAACCACCCATGGGGATCATGTCTTGTATATAGTGCCTCAAATAACCACACTAGGCTACATATAGAATATGCCTTGCCCATTTGACTAATGCATGAACTAACCTTTTATTAAAAGGATAATGTTTACCAATGAGATTTGTGGACTAGGTGCATCTCTTATTTGCATTGCTTATATGCATGATTTTTGTTAGTTAGGCACATTACTTATGTGCATGATAGGTAAGGTGCATATGTTAGTTACATTAGTTAAATTTAGTGTGTGAGTTATGAATTTATATTTTTTTTCATTATGTTGTATCTCTAACTAAAAAATCTTCTTGGCACTAGCGATGTGATAAGAATGCCTACAATATGGGTCACATGGGTAACAAGATGTATTGTTTGTATCCATGCACAAGGTTAGGTTCGGAAGGAGTTAGGCCCGCTAGTGGGTTAATTGTTATAATGGGACATTAATCGTTATTTAAGGGCTACTATGTTAGTGTTTTAGGATACTAGTAGATTCATGGCCTATGGTTAGTGGAACACTAACCATAGGTGATGGTTGTGAATGTGAATTAGGTTCATAAGTTCCCCAAACCACTACACAAGCATGGAATTGGGAATCTTTAACATGTGAGTGAGATATCTTTATTGTTTTGAGTCTTGGCACACCAAGGATGATTTTTTATGTACATGGAAACATCTAATACCAAAATAACATGTATTAACGATGATCATGATGATGACGATGATCATGATCAAGATGGGGACGATGATGATGATGATGATGATGATGATGAAGACGATGATGACGATGATGATGATGACGATGATGAAGATGAAGATTTCAAATGATGATGATGATCATGATGACGAAGAATGGTGACAATGATGAAGACGAAGATGATGATGATCATGATGATAAAGATGATCATCATGCAGATTGATGATGACGATGATGATGATTATGATGAATGTGATGATGATGATGATGATGATGATGATGATCACAATGATGAAGATGATGGTGATGATGATGATGATGATGATGATGATGTTCGTGGTGATGACAACAACAATGATGCCGAAGACGAAGATGATTACGATGATGATGATGATGATGATGATGATGATGATCAAGATGGGAACGATGATGATGATGATGATGAAGATGACGATGATGATGATGATGATGACGACGATGAAGATGAATATTTCAAATGACGATGATGATCATGATGATGAAGAATGGTGACCATGATGAAGATGGTGATCATGATGAAGATGATATTGATGATATTGATGATCATGATGCAGATTGATGATGACGATGATGATGATCATGATGAATGTGATGATGATGATGATGATGATGATGATGATGATGATGATGATGATGATGATGATGAAGATGATGGTGATGATGATGATGATGATGATGATGATGTTGGTGGTGATGACAATGACAATGATGATGAAGATGAAGATGATTTCGATGATCATGATGATGACGATGATGATGATCAAGATGGGGACGACGATGATGGTGATGATGAAGACGACGATGACGATGACGATGACGATGATGATGAAGATGAAGATTTCAAATGACGATGATGATCATGATGACTAAGAATGGTGACCATGATGAAGATGGTGATCATGATGAAGATGATATTGATGATCAAGCAGTACGCCATTTGGGGTAGCATGATAATTGTACTGCATTTCCTTAATTATAAACTTCTCTCTATTTCAAGAATTGTTTAATATTCTCTACTAAACAGAGCCAAACATGTGAAGGTGGATTCTCTTATGGCGCCTCCCCCCCCCTCTCATCACTCTCAATTCCCCAATATAACTCAAAAAAATATCTATGTACAAAAAAATTAAATGTCTTTTCTCATTCATACTAAATAACAAGAAAGGTTTCTAATTTTAACATATAGGAAAATGGAAATTAGCTAAGAAACAGATAATAATTTATTATTAGTAATGCATACTTGATCATAAACTTCAATGATCTTCATCATCTTCTTCATCTGAGTGATCGTTTGTACTATCATCTGATGATCTAGATTCAACATTGTAAGGATTGGCCATATCATCATCGTCGTCGATGTTAGTTACGATCATCATGTCATCGTCGATATAATATTCATGGACATTGTCTGAATATACATCATGATCTGATTCAAGAAGTTCTTTGACATCTTCTTCTGGAATAGGAATATCATCTAAATCATGTTGATCATGATCATCTTCAACGGCATCTTCTTCTTCGATAATGTCTTCATTACCTTCATCTACGTTATACTTTACCGGACTTCCCCTTGGATCGTGTCTCACAGCAAATGACCAACCTTCTCTACTTGGAACCTCAGAGTAAAATACCTATTCACATTGGGTTGGAAGAACATAGGGCTCCATTCCTCGCTCAAACAACCTTGTATTTACCATGGTAAAACCATTATCATGTTCAATAATTGTTTTATTGGGATCACGTTGATTCAATCGACACCTGTACCATTTGACAAAGAATAGAAATGCCTTGAAGTAGTTAAAGTCACACTGAAGAATGTCTTCCAGATACCCATAGTATCAATTTTTAGATAGTTCTGGATGTCTGTCACTTCTAGAAGAAACATTGGTCACCTCAAAGACTGCAGATATCCCACAATCAGATGTTTTCTTTGTTTCATCCAACTTTTGGATGCGATATCTACATCCATTGCACCACATAGCCTTATGGTGTTTTGCCTAGTACAACAAGCCATACAGGAAAAGATTACATAATGACACCATATTTATGATAAAGTAGTGCATGTTTATTATAATGCCATAAAAGGAAAATAATCAGCGTGACGTACAATGACAATATTTAAAAATAAAAAAAATTGTGCCATTGATTAATATGCTTACTTGCTTATCTTTTAAACCTCTTGCTAAATTGATTTCCCTTTGTGTTAGATTGGTGTCTCCATTTCGATGTGTAGCTTTAACCAATGAAGCCACACCTTCCCATGATATTCCATGACCAGATTGTTCACATTTTTCGATCCATACCTTCATCCAATCAAGATTGTTTGCAATGTATAAATGAATCGCATCCCACTCTCGACCAACTGTTTGATGACAATAAAATTAAAATTCAATGAAAATGTATATTAGTCACTTAAAAAAGTATATAATTACAATATAAAATGATGCAAAATACTAAATAAAAAAATAGAATATGTATGATATATAATCATAAAAATCACCAGTGAAATGTGTTATATTACCTTTCACCTTCCTCGATCTACCTTTCCCCTTCGGGTACTCCCCTTCGAAATCCTTTTTGGAGTCTAGATCACAAATGCGACGTAAATTGAGCTTTGACGCCAATATAGGAAGATATTCACTAATGTACAACATGTTTTGGTATACCATATATACCTCCATCATAAAACCCTCAGCATATGCTCGTTGTCTGACCAAACCCTTCATAAATTTCAAGTGCCTCTCAACCATCCACATGGACCTTGAGTGCGTAGGTCCACACATTTCAATCTCCTCAACTTGGTGTATGAGGTAGTGTTCCTGTGCATTGAAAAATGCTGAAGGTAGATGTTTCTGCATTTCACACATGGGATGAGGAATTTCTCTCCTCCAATACTTTATGTCTTCTTTATGGAATTCTCTAGATGACAACCATCTACAAGTGACATGACAACCCAATCAAGAGATTAAAGAAAAAAGTCATTATATTACGTTGTAACATGAAGTAGAGAATGAAAATCAAATTAAGAATAAGTTCTAGGTTGAATTAAACAAACAATAAGCACATGGAAAAATCACCACTTACCTCATGTATTTCCCAAGACTATATATTATTTGCTTGACATTGTTGTTGAAGTTGTCCGGGATAGAGAGAGGTAGAGCATACTGTAACAATAATATACAAATAGTTTCAGTATATCAAACAAGAGTACTAGACAAACAACAATACCAACCATATTCACTGGAAAAAGAAAAAAATAATTATTAAATGCATACCATATTAATTATTACCTTCCTGAAGACATGACAATCATGAGTTTTCACCCCCGTGAAATCACCTTTCTTTGTTATGATATTCTTCATGTTCGTACAAAATCCGGTGGGAAATTTAATTTTTCGAATGACTTCTTTTACAACATTACTTTGCTGGTCCATTAACATCCATGGAAGTGAGTTTATATTAATTTTCTCTTCGTTTCTATGAAATTGAATGACGTCTTTCATTGCGTGGTTGCTATCTTGAATGTCTTTGCAAATTTTGACAATTTTTTCTTTGTCACTCCTTCCATCCAATATTCACCATAATGTTTCAGTCACATTCTTTCCGATATGCATTGTATCAAATAGATGAACAATTTGTAGGTGTTCATAGTAGGGAAACCTACTAAATTGTCTAGGATAACTTTTCATTCCTCGTGGAAGCCCATTAATGCCTTCATGATGATCACATGAATGACAATGATGAAATTAAATATTAAATCAATATCAATTACACTAAACAGCACACAATATAATAAAATACAATATGATCATATACAATGATTGATTATACATACCTTAACGATTTCTATTATATTACAACTTCCATAGCTGAGGTGTCATTCTCTTTGGTTTTAATGGAGTCTCTTGCTTTCCATTGAAAAGATGTTTTTCGGTAGTTCGATACCTGTGATTCTTGGAGAGGAAGTGCCTATACTCATCAAACACCTCCTTTCCTAAGCTTTTTGAATGACGATATTTGATCTTAGGACCACAAACTGGACATGCAAATTTTCCCTTTGTCCAAAGACCTAAATAAAAAGATGGAATATCAATATTGTCTATTATAATTATATAAAAAATCACTGGATTATTTAGAAAAGCATGCATGCGTATTATATTAACTAGTAGTTCGTAAAATTAAATGCAACTAAAGTGGAACTTATAATTACATACCACAGAAATGGGTTAACCCTGGGGCATCATGTATTGTCCATACAAGCATTGCATGGAATTGGAATTGCCTTTGTCGTATTGGTCTAGATAAGTCATACATAGTGATGCCATTCCATAACTTCAGTAGCTCGTCAATAAGAGGTTCGATATATACATTCATATCTTTGACTTGGTACTTACCTGATTGATTTGAACATATAAAATAAATATTTTGATTATGAGACGTACCATTTAGATATATAAACCATATTTCACAATATAAAAACTTTAAATATATATATATATAACATTATGAGACAAAAAACGACAAATGAGAATATACCACTGCATTAAACAAAAACTACAGTGTTTGTACCTGGAATAATCATCGACAACATTATGTGCTCCCTCTTTATTGTCAACCATGGAGGAATGTTGTTGTTGATAACAAAAATAGGCCACACTGAGTCAACAGATCTCATCTTTGCAAAAGGATTGACATCATCCGCTGCCAAAGAAATCCTAATATTATGAGGTTCGTCTTTAAAGTGAGGCCATTTTTCCTCCATATCTCTAAATGCAGACCCATCTGCAGGCATCCGAATAATGTCATCTTGACTTCTGTTCCGTGCATGGTAATCCATAAACTGCACTATGTTTTTGCACCTGAACAGTCATTGCAAACGGGGAATAATGGGAATATAACATAGAACCTTGCGAGGCACCTTTTTAGTTACTTGATCTATGCGATATCTACCGATATGACATTCAGGACATTCTGTTGCAAATTCATGCTAGTTGTAATAAAGAACATGATCATCGGGGCATGCATGAATTGCTTCATACTGCATTCCAATTTCTTTCATGATGGCAGATAAATCTCGATATGTGCGAGGTAAAATATTTGACAGTGGTAACAAATATTCACCTATCATGCTACAACAAATTAAAATAAAAATCTAGTTAATATAGTATAGAAATAATATTAATGGAACAAATTTCATCCGTAGTAATTTGACTTATATATGAATTAACAATAAAATACATGACAATCATATATATTTTGTGATGGAATATATTACATACCTTAACATCCGTGTGACTGATATGTTTGAAAGACCATTCATAACCTTCAAGTTCATTACCAACAATATAGCAGAGAGAAGATTTGTCTTGGAGCCATCATAAAGGGGTTCGTATGCCTTTTCAAGAAGAGGTATATCATGAATATCATCAAAATGTTCATCATTTTCATGATCATCATCATGATCCATTCCAACATTAAATGAATCATGGATCAAAGTATTTGTAACATCATCTTCAACTATGTTATTAGTATGATCATCTTCTTCAATGTGATCATTAACTTGTTCTCCATTAATATTCATAGCTCCATGTTCCTCCGGTACTTGTTCTGGAAGCACTTGCTGATCTGGACGATATGCCGTAGGATGTCTTTCCTTTATAATTACATGAAACAATCAATAGATAAAAGTTAATATAAGAAATTTTAACACAAAATGTAAAAATTTATGTGATACATTAAAAATTTAACAAATTTTGTATTGTTGGGATGAAAAGAACAACGACCAATTGCACTGTTGGTCAAAAATAAGAAATATTATAATAATACACAAATTTACAAAAGCAATCAAAATAAAAACATATATAATGCAAAACTTACAAATGGATGGTATTCATGTCCCCCCTCGACGTGCCCATGCTCCCTACAATGTTTTGTGGCTGTTGTGATCAAAATTATTCTCCTCTTAAAGCCCCTGCATTGATTACATGGACAATAGCATTTACCATCACCCCTTCTTTCAACTCCTTCCCACAATCTAGCAAGCAATTGTCGATTTTGTTCATTTGGATTAGGAATATTTGTAGTTGACATTTTCTCGTAAAGAGCTTAAATGAATATTATCGATATTAGAAAATGAAGCTCCACAATACTTTGCTCACTTGAATAACAAAAACAACAAAAAACAGTCCATTGAACAAAAAAAACATCCGCAAACCGTCGCTGGTATGGCAAACATGTCGGAATGGTTGGATATTTATAAATTTTAAAAGTTAAAAAGTCAAACCGACGTCGGATATCCGATGACTCTAATCTACTTACCGTTGGGAAAAATCCATCGGATATCTGACTTTTTCAGGTTAGAAATGGAGTCGGTTATCCAACATTCAAAGCGTCAGATACCCGAATAGGTGTCGGATATTCACAGATCCGTCGGCTATCCTACGGGCCTCGTCGGATATCCAACGGATGCCTCACGAAATTTAAAAAAAAAATGAAAAAAAAAATTGAAAGAAAAATCCGATGACATAGTCCATTTCGTCGGAGGTCGTCGGATTTGCTTGTCGGTTTTTGGGTTCAAATCTACTAGTGCCCCTATGGTAAGCTTACTTCCCTTATACTTTTTAAGCCTTCTTTGGACTCCAAAGCTCATGAACTATTTACCAGATATTTTTAGGTACTCGGGACAAAAATAATGCTAAGAATGGGGTCCCTTTGTGCAGAGATTTTGTACCTTGTCCCACTTGATAAACACCTTACAAATTTATCTTTCACATGATCATGTATTCCATGCAACACGATATTCATTTCCATTGCATTATTATTTGTTAGATCCTTCATGCATGCAGTTTTTTGTAGTCTTTTTAGAGCGATGTAAGCATTTAGAATAGATTTCTAGATATCAAAACCTTGTTCATTTAAATGGAGTCTCATTCTTATAATCCAATCAGATTAGAATTTGATCCATAGAACAGTCGAACCCCATCTATGGAGTAGAGACTTTCATGTTCATCCATGTGCTCTAGAGATCTTCGGTCTAGCTATCAGACTCTCTCGAAGGAATTGACTCCATGATTTAACTGCACCAACTGGAAGGAGGCTTGAAACCTAAGGAAGCTCCAACTCCTCGGTTTACTAGCTCCATCTAGAACGAGGCTACAACCTTTTGGTTTTGATAATTTCCAACCTATAGATAAGACTCCAAACCTCAGTAAAGTCCAACTCAATAGTTTTAGTAGCACCAACTGGATGGAATCCCCAACTACCTAAGATCACGAGCACCAACCCAAAGGAGACTTCAATCTCCTATACTTGCTCAATCTTGCCACCCTAATATGAATAAGAAGAACAATATGCCTCCAAAGAGTGTAATCAAAACCCAGAAATAATCACCAATAGACTTCATCTATTTTCACCTTCAAACCCTTACATCATAAACCTCATAGTACATTCCAAAACCTTAGAGGGATCTCATGCCAATATCATTACCATGGAATATTCCAATGCAATCACCAATAATAGCTATGCCATTGGAGAGTGGTCTTTTATCATTTCTCATTTTGCATATTGGAGAGCATAACTTGTCCATGCTTATGGAGTGTTTACTCTACTTTCCTTAGTACCAATTTCGAGGGTGAAAGATTCCCATCCTAATTGGGAATTGGAGAGGCCATTGTGCATAATTTGGACCATGAGGACACATATTAAGAGGTTGTGGGACCCATTCGTGGCAAGATTCCCCACTACACTTGGCATGATTCTCTCACCAATTCGAGTTCAAGATGAAGGGTAACATACTTGGGGTAGTTTAAGAGGTATTATTCATGGCATGAGTCATGTAAGGTCGAATTGGAGTGGAAGAATAAGTCCCATGGAAGAGGAAGAGGATTCTTAAAAGAATTGTGACACTTGGGCTAGATTCCCTAGCCTCTCGTATGACAACAATGATGAAGATGCTATGACAGCTATGACACAAATCAAACCTGAATGCCGACATCTGAAATATATGACATGTTAGGGATAAAAATAGCCTCCAAGAAGGTGCACAAGGGAGTTAGGGAAGCCAAAGAGACACCCATTCGAAATGAGGGAATACGGAGAGTCACTAGGAATTGTTGGACAAGTGGCACACATTAAAATATCTTCCCAAATTGAGTTGGAATGAATCATTTGGAAAGAATTCGACCCATGGAGGACTTGAGAAGTTTATAAAACTCACAAGTAACAAAGAAGGAGAGTAGCTTTTGATCATTTTTATTTGCATCTTTGCAATTTGGAGAGCTTGTACCTTGTCCATGCTAGTGGAGTGTTTACTCTACTTTCCTTAGTACCAATTTGTGGATTTTTCAAAATCTGAGCACACCAGCTTGCTCGCCTCAGTCAATTGCATCTCCATGTCCAGTCATAAGTTTGAAATTTCAAGTTTGGATTTTTATGGTTTCTCTGTCAAACCCTAGCCAATTCCAAATCCAGTGGTAAGATCTAAATCTTTTATTTCCATTTGAGTTTCTCATTAAGATGTCTCACCACACCAAGCCTGGGGATAAGCCTGAAGGGGCTGATAACGTCCGAACATGGAAGTATAGGATTGGGTTAATCCTAGAAGAGAATGAATTGGATACCGACATAAGTGAAGAGGTTCTAGTCCCAGAGGGAGATGAGGCTAAGGCCTTACATAAGAAGAACTTGGTCAAGGCCATGAGGATCATTGAAGATTCTATCAAGGACCATCTCATACCACATGTGTCATCCCTAAAGACACCCAAAGAGATGTTTGACTCCTTGACCAAGTTGTTTGAAAGAAAGAACATAAATCATAAGATGACTTTGAGGAATCAATTAAAGAATGTCAAGATACAAAATGCAGAGATGATGCAGTCACACTTTACAAGGGTCAGACTCTCTCAGATAAAAGAACAACTTGAAGCCATTGAAGAATATATAGAGAATGGAGAAATAGTGATGACCACCTTGAATGGTCCTCCTAGGTCATGGGATTCCTTCATCCAAGGAATTTGTGATAGGAAGAAGCTCATCACATTCAGTAGGCTGTGGGAGGAATGCTCACAGGAAGAAGCTAGAATTGTAGCTCGAAACGAAAAATATGGGTAGTGAAGACTAGGCTCTCACATCACACACCAAGAAGAATTACAACAAGAGGGAGCATCCTCATCACAAGAAGGAGATTGTCCCAAGAACAAAAGAAGCTCCCACAAGAAGAAGAACACTCTGTTAGATACTCTAGTAGTTCCTGCAAGGAAGCAAAGATTGAGAGGGATTCCACCTAACAACCAAACAAAGATAAGAATTTGAATTATTATTTCTTGTATAATATATGATTACTTAAATAATGTTGTTCGCTCATATACATACTTATGTTCCTCGATTTAGGATGTATATTATGCATGTTAGAATAGTGCACACTCTTTGCTGACATGTTGGAGTAGTGCACACTCTTAACAATGTTTTGGTAGATATGGAAGGCATCTAGAAAGTTACGGGATATGTGGACAACATTCTTGAATTATGGTGTAGTGGAAGAGGGAGTGTATGTGGAGCAACCGCTTGGGTTTGAAACACACGACAGGGCGACTCATGTGTGTAAACTAAAGAAAGCCTTGTATGATTTGAAACAGGGACCCGGGACATGGTATGACAGAATTGACAGTTTCTTGACTAGTTTGGGCTTTACTAAGAGTAAAGCGGATTCCAGTGATTCCTGAAGAAAGCCTTGTACGATTCACTAGAAGGTTGAGGAAGGCAATCCAATGATACTCCTACTGTATGTGGATGACTTGGTTGTGACAGTTTAGGATGGGTTGATTGCTGACACAAAGAGGAAGCTTGCCGTCGAGTTTGAGATAAGGGACTTGGGTACGATGCACAAATTAATTTTCTAGGCATGGAGGTGTGGCAGAGTATGGATAGAATCTTTCTTGGACAAAGAAGTATGCAGTAGAGATACTGAAGTGGTTAGGGATGATGGACTGCAAGGCCATGGCCACACCTATGGCATCGAACCTAAAGCTATTGAGTGATGCTTCATCAGATTCAGTTGATGCCACGACAGGTTTTTTAGAGACAGTGTAATTAGTCTTGAGATGTACCCATGGAGGACTTGAGAAGTTTATCAAAGTCGCAAAAGCAAAGAAGGAGAGTATCTTTTTTTATGGTCCAAGAATACTATCCATTTATTTGTATTCTTTGTATTTAATGCTCAAAAGAATCTCAGGTCGAAATACCAAGTGAAACTATGTAAAAATACCAAACAATGCATAAATGGTGCCATTTTCTCTATATCTTGTTTCCAGAGCTTGAAGAGACATTATTTCAAATTGTATAAGTCAATCTCTGTGATTTTGTTGATGTATAGAGTGTCACTAATGTTAATATGAATAAGTTTCATTAACATTGCACAAGACTAGTCCTTGGAGTGTCATTATGATAGTTGACGAAGCGTATAGAAAATAATTGATGATCCATTGGGGAGATCATTGAAGTCCTTTATCAATACCATGTCTCTATTCTTAAATTTGGGAAGGTCTTACAACATTTGGGAATCCATCTTTGTCCCCTACCCTTGGGGGTTTTGAATCTCGATTTGATTAGTAAAATTCTGCAAATTCTCCTGAAGTTAAATGGATGTTGCAGAAGTATTCTGATATTAGTCTACAATTTCCGATGAGGTTCCTTTTTATGTCTTAATACCCTTCATATACCTTCAGAACCAATTTGAAATAATTTAAAAGAGTCTTTTGGAGCCATCTACCCTTGGGGGCTTCAACATAGATTTTCCTAGTAATTCTACCTTTCATTCTCTAATTGTAAATGCAAGTGGCTGAAGTCTTTTGGAAGTTTCCAAGCCTATAATAGCTGCATAAATGTGTCATATTATAGCTCAACAGTTATGCATATTTTTCAAATGTTTTTTTCAAATTGTTAGGTATTTGTTATGTTTCTACAATTTCCTCTATACGGGTTCTTGGTTTATCTTGGTTAGACATTGCTTATTAAAAGCTGTAGAGAGGAACGATGCAAATTTTATCACTTTTTATGTCTGAATACATTTCAAGCACGTTCAGACCCAAATCAGAAGCATTTGGAGCCATTTGGAAGCATTCTAGTCATTAATAGTCTAAGAGTCGAATTGGCCAAAAATTGCAATTTTCCAATTTTGACAAATTTATTAAAGAGGGACACTACATGAACAATAGAATTACGCAGCTAATATGAAATGGGTTGTGTAAAAAAACAACACCAACATTAGATTTTATTGCTACGACATGTGATCTCTCCTTCTTTTCCTAATTTAATGTTTCATGTCAATGCCATCTTTGAAGATTGATCTTGTTGCTTAGACTTCTCTTATCTCTTATGGTCATCTCTCCCTCAACTTCATCGACTTCTTCTCATGTAACACTATATCTTCTACGAACCCATCTACAAACAATGTCTAGAATTGATATAATTGATCAAACAAGTGATTTCTTCATATTGTTAGCATTTTTGTCTTTATGCTTTTTAAATTTATTCTATATGGATTCTTGTGTTATTTAACATTAATATAAAATTGCTTATTAATGTTTATAGAGAGGAGCAATGAAAATATTCTCACTATTCTAAGGTCTCTACATAAGTTCTCTCTCTCCAAGGGCGAAGGTGGAAAAGGCGCTAAAAAATTGGACGACTCACATCAAAAGTTGCAAACGTGTAGCAACGTGGCAGAATAGTGATGCAGAAACATCTAAGGTTCCCACCCAGAAGCAAATTGATGGTGGAAATGGGTTCCTGCACTAGAAAGTGCACGGTGGTTAAAATTGGAGAAGGTGAAGCGGAAATAAAACCGCTTACCACATGGCATATGTTCTATAAAAGGTTTGTTCGAAATTTCAAAAAATTCTTTTGTCGCTTATTACTTGGAGGAAAAGAACCCACGGGAAACACATTGTTGTCATCGTCAACTAGAACAACACACAAGAATCTCACTTCACAGGTATCTTGAAACCCTCAGTGTTTAGATTTTGTGTCCCAAATGGAGAAACCCCATGACCTTCTTCCCTTCAATGAAAGGTCAGATGAAAACGAGAAGCTTGTATTTGACAGGGAAAGGGATATTTTTTATCCTGTTTTGTCTCTGTGTAGTGTTTCGCAGTTTAAGTCGCAGGGAAAGGATGTATTTAATGTTTTTGGTTCTTTTCTATACTATTTTTGTGTCGAACAAACCCTACACTTCCATGAATTTGTTTGTTGGTGTGCGGTGAATTATTCGCAGGGCGAAAGGGTAATCATTAATGTAAAAATGACCAAAATTCTATGCCAAGTAAATGCGCAGAAAATTTGGCAAAGTTTTATAGAAACTGCAGTCCTACAAAAAAAAGACAATTTTTTATTACAAGTCTTGAAAGACGGTCAGTCGCATTAAAACCTATCGTTCCCTTTGACTATTGATGTCTTTCAGCGAGATACCCAATTAGTTCTATCCTTGTTGAGTCGAATTTTAGGTCTAGATAGTGATAAGTCAATCATGGAAGTTATGTTCAGTTTCTTTCTCCAAGTAATTTCACCAGAGTCACAGTCGAGTCCAGTGTGTTGTCTTAATTTTGATGAATTCTTGGCTGAAGTGATTCATGTCGAGTTGGTGAATTCAAACAGTTGAAGCATTTCAAATATCAGTCATATCTCCTGAAGTTGTTCGTGTGTTCCAACATTTTGGAATCCAAGTTTCTTGGTACCATCTTTTCTCATGATCTTCCTAAACATGTCAATACGTTTGATTTCACCCATAAAATCATGGCAGAAGTTTACAGAATTAATTTTAATGCTGAAATGCTCCGAGTGTTAGAAGAAATGAAAGAAACATTGTAGCCTACACCATAAGGCCAAACAATTGATTGGTTCTTGTATAGAGAACATACTATAATTAGGGTGTATGGTTTTACTGGAGCACCATATATGTTGCCAACCTTTTTAACAGCGAGGGTTTTTGCCTTGGAATTTATTAGACAAAGGTTTCATTTCGAAGAAGAACATTTTTGTGCTTTCAAAAAAGCATCGGATGTGAAATTCCCTCTTAAAGTTGGTCCATTCATCATTAAGAATAAGGAATCCCTCTATGTAGTAGAAAAGTTACTAAAGATTATGGATTTCCAAGAGGCTGAAACGATAAATTATGATCCTATGTCATGGTCAAAGGTTTAACTAGAAAGACAATAATTGATAAATTGACCAATGATTTTGAAATACTTGAACAATTTGTAATGATTAAGATGGGTCTACCAGATGTATGTTACACAGAATGCATAGAATTGGAGGTGATGGTGAAAGAAATGATGGATTATGAAATCCCAACTCAAGAGCAATGAAAAATTGTTGAACGATTTCGGAAACCAAAACACAAGTTATGTCAGGAATAAATATTTGAGAGTAGATTTGGATGTCCCATTCATAGATTTCTTTGAAATTTCTTTTTTTAGTGAAGAATTCAAAGAACGTTTTGTATTATTTTGATTTTACAATGTAATAGGGGTTGGATCAGAGAGCAAAAAATACAGTGATTTAATATTTTTGAAGACTTTAATTAATAATAGAAGTACAAGCATATCTGAAAGAAAGATTTATATGTTGTTACTTTCATCAGTCTTTTAATTTATTTTTTGTGAATGTATTTCGTGTTACACCATCTAATCACTTTGCCTCATAGTTGACTGTAATATCTGAGTTAGAATTCATTTTATATGCTCTGATCCACACATTTAAATATTGTCAATGTTCTTTCTTCCAAATTAATGTAGAATTCATCCTAGAATGGAGATTGGCTAAGTTATAGCATATAAACAATATTTATCCCAGCTTCTGACATCCGACATGAAGGATCGGCTGCCCCTTCGTTTATTATAAAATTGTCAACAACTATATCCAACCATTCACCTGTATCCAGAATGGTGAACACAAGAAGGATCGACCGACTCTTCTGGCAGTTTAGAAATATTTTGAACAGAATACTGGGCAGAAGAAAGGCTGGCCGACCCTTCATTTATGAGTGAATTGTAAAAATATTCAACCCGCCTAGGCTGGGGCAACAATTACAGACTTCTGACTTCCATAAGGAATAGTTGGGATTGGTGTATTGGCTGAGTTATAACATATCAACAATATTTATCCCGACTTGCGATAAGAAGAATCGGTCGCCCCTTCATTTAGTAGACAACTGTAGACACCTATATGTTACAATTCACCTGTATCCAGAATGGTGAACACAAGAAGGATCGACCAACCCTTCTTGCACCCTAGAACTACTTTGAATAGAATACTTGACACAAGAAAGATCGACCGACCCTTCTTGCACCCCGCATGAGGATTTCATCGCCTTTTCCGAAGATGCAAATATATTGTGGATTGCGGATACCTAGTTTTCTTAAAATGTTCCTTCAATTCCGCTATCCCGCAACTGACAATGCAGATTGTGGGATGGGACAACAATTCCCAACTCCCGACTTCCGTAGTTAATAGTGGGGAATGAATATTGGCTAAGTTATAACATATAAACAATATTTATCCCGACTTCCAACCTCCGACAAGAAGGATCGGCCACCCCTTTGTTTAGTATAAAATTGTGAACACCTATATCCAGGAGTTCACCTCTATCCAAGATGTTGAACACAAGAAGGATTGGCCAACCCTTCTTGCAGTCTAGAACTATTATGAAAAGAATACTTGGTTGAAGAAGGGTCAGCCACCCCTTCATTGAATGAGAGTTTTTAACAAAGGAAAGGTATCCATTTAGTTACAGTCAAAATGCTTTGGTCTGCTAGAAAAGAAGAGATAAGAAACAATCCAATCAATACTCTTTAATAAGTTTTTTTCTGTTATCTATGTATGATTTGTAGAGCTTGATGTCTAGTAATTTTCCAAGCTTAATTAAGGTTTCCATCTATTCAATGCATGTAAATTCCATTTTTAATACCAGAAATCTTTTCAAATTATCGAGTGGCCTGCATATACCTTTGTCCAAATATTCAACCTCCGAAGGCGAGGGTGTCAATTCATGTATATAAAGAATGGTGAACACTGAAACAAGACTGAAGACAATAAGGGTCGGCGGATTCTTCATTCACGAGATAAATGTATACACAAAAAAACTCTTCACTGGCCCCTTCGGCATCACCTTGCAAACAGGTTGAAGTCTAACCCGAAGCGAATATGGGGGTTGCATAATAAAGATTCTCTTAACCATGGCGATGCAGGGATGTCGTTACGATCTTCGCATAATGTTCTATTTAACATCAACTAACTAATGGGATAGAAAACCATATGTCTTCACACTTGGTAGCTATTGCAGTATACAAAACTACATTGAATCTCTAATGTATTCACCAGTTAGTCACGAATTCGTCAAACTACGTGTTTCTTATTCACAATCATGCACTTGTATTCCAATTAATCAATGTGCAATTACCATTCACATATATATAAATTAAGTACAAAAACTCACATAAACTCGAATACAAAACATGTGATTAACTCATACACATAAATAAGAAGGATTGGCCGCCCATTCTATGATGATTGCTCGTTCTATGATCAATCATTATCTCAAACGACTCTGCAAAATGTGCATTCGAACTCTCATGGATAATGCTAATAGATTTGTTCTTAATCAATCAATTGATTTTGAAAATGAGGGGTCGTTCCTTAACCATCGATCATTAGCATGAACATTTGCAAGTATACATCTAATATTAAAACACTAATGTATAATTATAGACATTGTATGCATTCTTATATTGACTACTTAATATTGACTGTTTTGTAGATAAAGCATGGCTATGTTGTTGAGCCTCAGTAACTACCAGGAAATCCCTCTCTTTGAATTGATAACAGATCACTACTACCTTCAACCATTCAGAAATGGATGGTATGTTGAGATGGAAGAACCAGATAATTTGTACCCGGATTTATATATTTTCTGCTTGAATGAGGAAGGAGCTCATACTAGAATTGGAATATTGACGTATGCGGATCCCGTTGAATCTGATGAACAATTGTGAGTTCAAGTTGAAGCGGTCAATGGTGAAAATTGTTTCCTTGTACAGCTTGATCTTATGGTTTGTAATTATCGACCAGATCTAATGAAAAGTGGTCCCGATCCAAATCCAATTTCCTTTGTGAAGCAAGGGTGGGTTTTTCCCTCGTATGAGGTTTCTAATCATTCCGGAATTGATACCGCGTCATCCTTGAAAAAATGAATTTTGTCGGTATGGAGGAAAAGAATGCAGGATGCGAAAACTTCCTCTGTATTGCATTACATGAATATTAGTAAGAAGCCGATAAAGGTGTGCCATGAAAGGATTCTTACGTACAACAGAAGAGCATTTCTCCAATTTATGTTAAAATATGTGGACAAATCTTCCTTCAAACAACTCAAAGGAATTCCTTCTAGAGCGATGATGCGGAAAGCGACTAAAAGCTTCAAAAGTTCAAAAGAAGTTCAACAAGAGCAAATCAAATACTTTTTGTTCATTGAGAACATTTTTTCGATTGATGTAACAAGATGTGTTGTTGCGCCTCCGCACTTACAATACCGAAAGGTTGATGAGGAGGTCGTGCAAAGTATGGTTGTATCTCTTGTCCATACATTTACAACAACATTGAGAGATGCCATTCTATTGCCTTTCAATAAGGAGACCATAATGCCCTTTCTTCCTGGAAATGAAGAAGAAATTAATTTGCCAACAGTAAATTTTTATATATTGGATGGGCAGCATACTATTTCTGCGCAACAAATAATCATTGCAGATGATCGATATAAACAACTACATTCAAGGTATCAGCATCGAGCAACTCATCTTCTACATAGAGATGTTCCTCAACACATCATCAACAAATTATGAAAAGAACAAAATTTATCAAATAAGGAATTTTCGGAGACTCCACACATTTCAAGTGATGCTTGGTTGGTATAATTTTTTTCTTCTAATCAATCAAAGTCTTTAGATTGCTTCATGTGTTATGAAATTAGCAAATTAACTGGAATATTCAATTTGATATGTTTGCAGTCTTCCCAATCTGAATGTATCGATATCTTTCAAGTTCAAAATAAGGAGAGCCTTAAAGACAAGCTAACTCTTGTTTTGACATCAGAACTACTATGGAGTAAATGTCAGTTTGTATTTGAGCTTTACAAAAGTGGCTCCTTCACATGCTCGCCCAAGAGCATCAATCAGGATGATTTTGTTCCAAATAAAATAAAGAGTTATGGCTCTAATTTTTTTAGACCATTACGTGATCTTGATGAAGATGAATTAACCGATGTGGAGGACATTATAATCAATGGATTGGTTTGGATGAGCACATCGGTGGATAAAAGCGTTTGCACAGAAACTTTAAATCAATATTGTAAACGAATCAAGGATGAGAGGTCAACCAGGCATTTGATCCTTGAATATCTCAAATTTAATGATGTTCAAAGTGATCAATCACAGATTGTCACTGACCAAAACGTCATTGAAATATATAAAATTGCACCAAACCATCTCTAGCAACTGTGCAGTATTTTATACTCTGAAAAGCAAGTAAAATCACCGATTAAAAAGAGAAAGAACGAATATGAAGTGGATAATGGTACCAAAATACCAATCGATGCTCAGAAAATATTGAATCTGTATATCGATAAAGAGAGGATGGGTATTTCCATTGGCGACATCGAAAAGAGTTCACAGTTTGCTTGTCAATGTTGTTATCTTGATTCTTTGGTCAACACACTCATATTAATTCCATTTTTTAGTGTGGCAGTCAGCTATGAATTTGTTGTTGTGGATATGTGTAATTGTGATAGTCCATGGACAGAACAAGACATGCTGGCGTTTTTATACTACTTAGAAACAAATCAAGAGGCATGTACTTGCATTTTTTTAGCTGACATGGAAAACTCTTGTATGATTTCTAAAGCTTTCACAATTTTTAGAAAGAAATATAAAAAACATGTTACACTGAATCTTACAAAAGGAATTTATAGAGAATTCTCCAGGGACTCATTTATAGGATTCTCTATTATACAGTGTTGGAGCGTTGGAATGGATAAGGATATTTTATCTACTTCTGAACTTGATATGGATTGGAAGGACGAGGGCCTACCGATGATTGATTTACCTTGACCCAAGGTTAACAATGATAGTGCTAGAAGCCATGTGTTTGCAAAAGAAAGGACATAGGAATTATGGGATCACATAGTTTCCAGACAAGTCTCTTCTCAAGGCACAGTTCTTTCGTTGTACGCAAGATGTAGGATTCTTCGTTCATTGATGCGGGCTCCAGAAAGAATAGTTATTTCTATTGTGGAGTCACTACAACAAGAGCTATTTATGAACAGTTTCTATCATGAATTGGGTGTAAAACAAGGTATTTCTATTAACTTTTTCAGATGTCTTTGATTTTATTTTACTTTTCTAAAAGAAGGTATTTCTATTGACATTTTCAGATGTCTTTGATTTTATTTTACTTTTCTTGGTCGGTTATGTTCAATAACTTCTTCAATTTCCTATTCTACTACAGCTTTAAATAAAGAGCACACCTAGGTATCGTCCAATCAGATTATACTATTCGATGAAGAAAGTGAATGTGATATAGAATCTATAAAGAACTACCAAACAGGAGCACAAACAAGACAAGAAGGTAAAAAATTATTTTTCAAAGATCGTGGTTAAATTAACTCAATTATGAAAGGGGATAGTGACCTTGAATACTTGCAAAAAATTATATAAAATGTATACCTGTAAATTTCTAGGTCAACATGTGGATCATCCACAACTAGAGATGGCATCGATGATGTCCCTGGAGATTGTCCAGCAAAGCACAGTGGAGAATAATGGACCAGGCGAGAGCGTGGACAATAATAAACGAGGCGAGAGCTTGGACAATAGAGAAACAGAAGAGGGCTTGGACAATACAGAACCAGAAGAGGGCTTGGACAATATTGAACCTGGAGAGGGCTTGGTGTCAAAATGCAGTGTCTCCAGCGATGTTGCTCACCAGTCAAATGTTGGCCTGCCATTGACAGGTAAAAGATAGAATTTTTTTACTTAAATTGATAAAAGAAATTTATTCCGAAGTATATAATGACAAGCAATATTTCTGTGCAGCTCCCCATACAAAAATTTTATTCATATTAGAAATGGAAGGTTTTATATTTTGCAAGAAAGCCACAGAAAATGACTCCAAAAGAGAAAAAAAAAGAAATAAAAAAAATATTGGTGGAGGGGAAAGAGGAAAAAATGGGGAAGAGATTACTAATGGTGAATTTGAATTTAAACATAAAAGATCTTCATATGAGTCATGACCATGTGCCATTGAATTTTTGGATTTACTTCTTTCCGAATTCAATGTTGGGATTTGGTCATCTAAATGTAGTGTCAATGAGGGGAAGCTACTGCTTACAAAATTTTTGGTGGCAGGCAGTAAAGATAAATCATATGAGCAAATTTTTTTATTTATTTGGTTTCGAGAGAGATGTACCTACGATGAAGAAGGAAATACACTAAAAAATTTACAGAGTGTGTGGACGGAATTCCCAATGAAAACTTCAAAAATTTATACATTAATGATTGTTTTGGAGGGTGTCAATGGTGAGAAAGCACTTTGATTTCAAAACTATATTTTGAGTAAGCCCTTTATTGAATCATCCCTTAGGACAGATACTGAATTGGTACATGGATTTTGGAAGCATTTTAGTAAAATGCATGAATCGGTTGATATCAGAACCTTAAATGCCTTCTCCCAGTTGAATATTGGTTGAGTGACAACCATCAAATGTAACCTATCATTGCCTATTTCTAGATGTAATCTATGTAATGCCAGCCTCAGCACTTATGATTGAATTGATGATTTGAGACTTATCATTGTTTTTTATTTTCTGAGACTTATGATTGATTGGACTATTTGAGATCTATGACTGATTCGACTATTGAGGGCACTAGTTTGAAGTGACCCAGATTTATGAAAACTTGGACCATGAATGATTGCTTTAAATTTTATATGTGAAATGAAAATGGTTAGATAAATGATGATTGATGAATATACTCGACTGAATGAGAAAATGAAAAATGATGAAAATGTTTTAGAATGGAAAATGATGAATGTTGAAATTACTTGAAATGAAAATGATGTATGCTCGACTGACAGAGACATAATGATGAATGTTGAAATTACTTGAAATGAAAATGATGATTTGTTTTATACTCGACTGACTGAGATAAAATAACAAATGATGAACATGCTCGACTGACCGAAGCATAATGTTAGAATGATGAATGTTTAGTAGACTCGACTGACTGAGATACTGAAAAGAATGATAAAAATGTTTTAGAGTGCAATGCTACTAATGTGTGTTTGGGTGTGTCTAGTGGCAAGTAAGACGATTTACCGACTGACTCACAATGGAATTATAGGGGTTGTAAGAACAGAAAGAACACTTAGGGGTATGACAACCCTGAATTAGCAATCCATGCATGGGTCAAGCCGTTTCAGCTCACCCGGGGAAGCATATGCCGTATGGAAAAGACCATAATGATTTGGTCGCATACGATGAGTTGAGGGGCGTGCAATAAGGAGAGCCGTATCCCTCAACATTCCTTAGTCTCCAAGAAGAATAGTTGATAGATCACGGTAACGATTCCCGGTTGCTACGCAGTACTCTCCATAAGAAGAAAGAAATGTAACTGTCGGAAGGGCCCGCCAAAGAGGCACCTGGACAAGAAAAAGATAAACTTATTTAACACATGAAGGAACCAAAACCTTACCAAAGATAAATTCAAATGATTTTAAATTAAAAAAGACAAATACAATAAAATAGTATTCATTATTTTATTTTTAAGAGAAAAGAAGAAAAGTAGAAATGAAAAAGAAAACAAAATAAAAACAATTAATTTAATCTAAATTAATTGATCTATCTACTTTATGAAAAGAAGAAAAATAAAAACTAAACTAGAAGTATCATATTAAAGTTCTATTAGAATTGAATAGTAATAGAAATTAAACTTTAGATAAAAATATCTTATTTAGAATTAAAGAAAATATATATATTAATCTTTTAGATTTTTTTTAAAATCAAAATAAATTAGATGTCATTAAATAAAAGAAACAAATTTCTTTTATAAATTTTTATTATTTAAAAGAAGTTAAATAAATAAAAACAACTAGTTTATTAAAAGATATTAAGGAAACTAAAAGAGAACCAAAAAAGGAGTAGAACTCTTCTACACCTATCTCCCACTGATTTAGGGAATTAGGTGCACACTAAAAATAATGAGATACTTGTAATTGAAAATAATTGAAATTAAATTAAATATGTGCATGGACATACACATGGCACACAGACTTTTGCTATATAATGAGGGAGGAGAAGGAGAGAAATACATCTCTTGCTCCCTAATGTTGGATGGGCATGATAATCTCGGATTATGTTATGAATCTTGGGAGTTGGGATTAGATGGAATGGGGATTGGGAGATCATTTTAGGAAGATCGCTAATGTGTTCTTACGACCCCACTTGCTCGGGGGTTTGGGGTGAAGCAGAGTAACCCTGATACGGTAGGGTGATCAACCGAGAGGTTGTTGGTGAATCGTGGAAGTCAACGGCAGAATGAGAGCTACAACTTTTCAAGGATTTACACCACCAGTAGGATCAACCACTCATACACGTATCATGCACTTTATTTTATGTAATTATATTCTTATTTTATTTTAAAAGGGGATTAAGATCGGAAAACGTAGATACTTTTGTTATTTAGAATTTTTGGAATGAATAGTAGAGATATCTAGTACATCATATTTTATCTTAGTTGAAGAAAGGCTCGAGATATGCAGAATTATAAACTCTGTGATGTTTACAATTCTGGAGATGATTAACACGGATATCTAGAATTTTTATTCTGGTTTATTTACAGAAAATTTGAGATTTTAATTGTACAAATTATTTTTATGTGATGAGTTAGAGATACTTCAAAGATTTAGAACTAGTCGATCTAAGCTTATGTTGTTTATCATTTCACTGTATTGGGTGAACTTTAAACTCTGTCTCCAAACTCATCAAACTTGAGATCCCAATAATTTCCAGAATTTTCGATTGGGGAAATCAAGTACTCTGCTTTCGGGTATTTGAATTCCAATTACGATTTTCTTGAGATCCCATTAAATTTCCAGAATTTACGATTTGGGAAATCTGGCACTTTGCTTCTCGGTAATTTTAACTCCATATGCGTTTTTTCTTTTTCTTTTGAGATCCCAGTAATTTCCAGATTCCGGGATTTGGGTGATTTAAAAACTCTGTCTACGATTTTAATTAAGATCCAATTAACCTTCCTGATCCTAGGAAGGGAGTCGAGCTCTTATATTCTCTTATTTTAATACAACCTGTAATTTGGTTTTAAGAGTCAGTCAATTTTCTCATCATTTTCGACCTTCAACCTCTTTCTCTAATTAATTCTGAAAGCCAATTAATTTTCCATGACTTGACCTCTGGAATTATGAAAACTGGCTATTGATTTGGAAGGCTTCATATGCTGAGATTGAGGATCATCGGTATAGCACATCACTATTAAGGTATCACGCCTTCACCTTACCATCTTGCCGAATTCGATATACTTTCTTGGAAATTATCAACTCTGTTTTAATATTAAGAATTTTTGCGTATCCATTTTTATTGGTGTTTCAGAATCCATTTAATAAATGTGAGTCTAGTCTTTAAAATCCTCTGCATGTCCTTCTTTTCCAAACTCAAGGTGTTTCCATATTTTACTCTATGATTTTAATTCGAATTTAAAGGAAATTTTTGTCTGTCGAATTCAGAGAACTAGGTAGCGATTCCATATTTTTCCTTTGTGACTTTACTTTGCACCTTAAAAGAAATTTCTATTGGTCGAACTCAAAGAACTCGACAATAGTTCCACAATTATTATTTTTATGAATTTATATTGCACATAAAAAGAAATCGCAGTAATTACTTTTATTGTCTTTTGTTCACATCTTAATTATTTATAGTTCTTTTCTTTTTAGACTTTCGGAATACTGTGTATTCACTTTAGAAATTACCTTTAATTATAGCAATATAAATATGTACATATCCTTTCAATTAATTATAGATGCATACATTCTTATGTTAAATAAATATTGACATGTGACAAAGAAAATTGTGATTACTTTTGATATCTACAACATGTATGGGAATACACACTTCAACTATATATATTTGATTAAACCTATAGAACCCTTTATTGGTATTTGGAAATACCCTATTATCTATAATAATCTATAGATGCACATACTTGTAGGTTGCATGAATATCGGTATATGTGAGTGGATTTACATATGGCTAGAACCAGAAATTGGTAATTACTTTTAAAATAACCGCATTACATATTTACACCCTTCCAATTTATGTCTATGCTGTGGAATCGATAGGATTCTATTGTGTATTATAAATAGCTTTAATTCTATCAACATGTAGATATATATAGACATATATCATTACAATTATCTATATTGGAATGGATTTAGGATACATAAAGTGGGCAACATTTTTCTAAATATGTGAATGGAGTTAGGTAATTTTGTTAATTCTTTAGTTGTTTATTGTAAATGTATTACGGATCACACAGTGGGTAAATACATGTTGTGTGTTGATTGATATTTGAATGTCTAATGGAATCACATGTTGATATTACAAAATTCTTAAAGTTACTATACTCCTTCAGTTAATCGCATTGTAATTAAATTTCGAAGTGATTATCAAATTATATGGCATGATACTTTCAATATGGGAGTTATGTGGAGTATGTTTAATAATAGTTACTCACCTCCTTTAAAACTTTTATTTAAATATTCGGGTTGAATTCAGTTGTCTTCGTTAAAACTCACATTTGTCATTCGAATGGTGTGGTACTAACCTAAACTTGAATTCTGATATTCATGTACATGGCTTATAGTAATGGTTAAATTATATGTATAGTGGAATCAAATTATGGGGGGGGGGGTTGAACATGGTTTGCATGCATGTTATATATTTTAAAAGTGAACATGAATATATATATTTATGGTATACCCTTCAAGAGAGCACATAAATTGCATACTGATTATGATTTATTGTATACTTTGTATTATGGTTAAAAAGACTTGCAGATATGTTAGGATGAATATATATATTTATGGTATATCTCTCAAAGGAGAACATAACTTGCATAGTGAACATGATATACATACCAGTTAGTATAATTCAAAAAGTGAACATGATTTCATATACTTGGTATATTTAAAAAGAGAACATGATTGCATAGGTGTGTTGTATAATTAAAAGTGATGATGATTTATTATATAATTTGAATTAGGGTTAAAAGACTTGAAGGTATATATTTTGCGTCTTGGAGATATTAATTTAAAATGTTAAGGACTTGCATTTACACATTCATTGTAAAAATAAATCACTTGCTCAATTTGATAGCCATTACAATCTATCATTGCCTATTTTAAATCATTTAATGTGTTTTCTGTTTTTCCAGAGACGTTGCTATTTTCGTCTAAATGTAACATATTATTAGTTCAGTGTGATTCTTTTATCAAATCAATTGAAGCTGTGAAATTTTGGGTGATTTTTGTATTATTCTTTGGAAATAAAGATCTTCATGTACAATTGCATGGTTGTGATCATTAACTTCATGAACAAGTGTTCTTGTTGTTATATATATAGTCAATGTTCCTGTATGCAATCAGGATATCACCGCAAAAGAAACTATTGGTCCTAGGAGTAGAGGGATTGCTCTTTGGAGTTCGGATGTTATCCAACATTGGAGATTATTCAGAACAACCTAATTTTTTCCATAATTGCTATCGTTATTATACACGTATGTTTAGCCTCAAAATGATCAGTGTTGCCAGAGAGCATTTCAACGTTGCTCTGTGGTTTTCCTCGCTCGACAACATGGAAATTAAAAATTATTAATTGGCGTATTTGAATTGTTGGAAAATGAAGAATTTGTATTTATTTGGGGTCGAGGGCAATGTAAACTTAGTACTATTTATAATCACTCAATGTCTACATACTATAATGTTGGTGAAGTACAGAACATATACAAAAATTCATTCAATTATGTCCTTATCCAAAATGGATATATATATAAACAAATAGACCTGTTGTTTATAGATGAAGTGCAATATCAATCAGTAGACAATTGCAAGGAAAACTTATTGAAAATGCCAACTTGTTGGAAATTTGACGGTTCACAAGAGAGAGATATAACTATAAAAACAATGTTGTGTTGTTTGTTGAATTATCTCGGGGCTCGTTCAAAAATGGGGCATTGGTTAAACACATTGAATTTGAAATGACCATTATATTATACAAAAAAATCCATCTAGTGATTTGTATATTTTTTACAACTCCTGCATTTAATTGATGTAAGTTTTATTGCACAGTTCTCATATTATTTATGGACATCGTACCATGTATCTGGTAATGTGTTTCAAAAATTGTTGAACATGAAAGCAATATACTTAGAAACATTGAGCCATAATATTTTATTGACTGGGTTGTGTGTGTGTATGTGTTTTGTTTGCAGATAGTACTAGAAGATTTGTTTCTATTAAGCCATTGATAATTTTTTTATTTCAATGACGTTTTGTTATACACGCATTGCATAGAAAACAGAAACCCGGATTGCGACGACCACCAGACTTCGAAACATCAACAAAGTATTATTTTATACAACCAGGATTAAGGGAATTTTTTGAAAAATGATTTAGTATTTTTGAGGTTGGCATATGGACATCTTCTCAACAAAAAAATGTTGACAAGTTTTTTCCTAGATTATGAAAAACAACGGGATTGAAAAGAGAACTACTTAGATTAATTTTAACACAGGAAGATTGTTCTTCCGTAGCCAGAGAGGGTTTTCAGGGTGATGGAAATCCTTGTGTATTTTGCAATGCTTTGAGTATAGTTTGGGAGACTTTGATCCATGGTTGGGATCGGACAAATACTGTGATTGTCAATGAATCCGAAGAAAAACAGGTTTCTAACGAGGAAGGAAACTATATTATAACAAAAACTTATACTTACGACAATGTCAAGGACACATTTTTGTTAGATCGATTATGGCCTTGCTTGCTGCAGCTAAATGGCGTGAGCAGTGTGAGGCCAATTGTGAAAAAAATGAAAATGGAAGTATTTTGTTAAATGATACACTTGAATGTTTGTTTTTACTAGTATGTTCAATTTCACTGTGATTATAATTCTTGTAAAGTGTCGATTTTGGTTTCTGAAACTACAAAATTAGAGTTTGAAATTGCTAAAATCTGTTTTAAAATTTCAAGATTAAGTATTGGATGTGTAAAAGGTAGCCTTCCAAAAGGGTAAGTGACAATCTGCCCTTGGAAAATCAGATGAATGGGGGAACCATTGAAGGAGAGAACTGGAGAAACTCTGTACTTGGAGAATTGTAATGTTTACAATCTTAAAAAAATTTCAGTTAGTTTCGCTTTTCCTTTCTTTTGTTGTGTATAAAGTTTCCTTGATTCATTTTGTTTTTTCATACATAGATCTAGTACCTTTGTTTAAATTGTATTGTTAAATCTTAAAACATATAAATCTATGTGCTTGATTTATCATTCATATTATTTATATGCAGGTTATGCATCAGTAAATTTCTTTACTTGATTCATATTGTTTCACATTCTGCAATTACATAACAGTTATTATCATCATATTAAGTTAATTTGCTAAGTTAAGTTATTAAGCATCTAATAAACAGCTCCTTAGCTAGGATTATTCCTATCATTCTAAGAACATACAGGAGGCATCCATCCATCAATGAGGTTGTGACATGGTTTTCTTGGTTATCGGTCTGTGAAATGGTGTTCTGTTGAATTGCTGCTAGTCCTCTACTTTGTAGGTTAATAATTCTTTGTTGTACTCTAGCAACACTATCATTAGAACTTTTCAGTATTTGTTCAATTGAAAGGGGTCCTCTAGTAGGTGATATGATAAGGATATCCCTTCTATTTCCCTACTGAGGTGTAGGTGTACCAGGAATTATAGTCGGTTGTGGGATTATTTGCTTTTTAGAGGTAGATGCCTGTGACTGGCTATGAGTGACAACCGATGATGTTCTTGCTGGAGAAGGTTTATGGGTATTCTGTTTAGGCATATTTTACTTTAGGCACTCCTTCTAGTGCCATTTGTTGAGGCCTCGAGTGTGTATGCGCTAGAATGGGTTCCAAAGCTCTCAACAGAGGGAGAAAACCTAGCCAGAGGCTTTAGATAATCCTGCGCAACTATTACCCTATCCTCGAGTTGTTTGGGATGGTGATCTCCCATGGATACAAAGGCCTCCACTCGCACTTGTGGTTTTGATCCTAAAAGGATCTGTCTTCCAATGAAGGAAATCAAAGTGTGTTCAGTCTGAAACAAATCTACCTAGGAAGGAAAATCTAAGCTAAGTTAGAACTACTCTAAAAGGTGTCTTGTTTAAGTGCAGATTAACTTGATGTGAAAATAAATAAGTACATTCATCCACTTAACATAAATGTGAATAAAATCAATTCCTTATTTGCTTAAGTTACAATCAATCAATTAAAATTAACTGAATGCAATATTAAGTTTTTAAGCTCATTCAAGATTAACCTGTAACCAATATGTCAATTGAAAAATTAACATAGATTATAATTTATTGTAATTCATTTGTAGAAATCGATAAATATTTTAGTTGAAGAAATTCAATTAAAACATAATGAAATTCAATTAAAACATAATGCATACACATATCTAAGGAAAAATCCAGATTAACAATCTCTGCATGAAATAATATTTGAAAAGGATTAAACATCATAGATAATAACCTGAAGTATAAATCAATATTTACCAAAGAAATTTGATCAATGAACAAAAGATGATGCAAGAGAATAACTTTACTATATTAATGCAAGTCTGTAAGAAATTACAAGCTCGGCATAAAACAAAGCATCTCCAGTCTTCTTTTGTTTATTTCTACCCCAAAAATGATCATCCCTTTCCTAAGAGAGATTTACCCCTTAAATAATAAATTACAAAAATAATACAAAGGATAAATTCCCGTTAAACAGGGATTACAAAATCAGGATATTCTATTTAGTGAGGAAATCTTCCCACTTGTCCCAAACTTCTATCAATTCATCTATATCTGGATAACGAGGAGATTCGAGCCCTAGCTGGGCATCACACATGAATCCTTCAATCTCATTTTTGGCTATTTTATGCCACGTGGGGATAAACATATCGATCTTGGCCTCCAAGGAAACAGGTTGCTTAATCAACCAATCCACATCTTCAATTGGATATGCTCAATCTACAGGATTTTCGCCTTGACTTGATCACAATGGGCTTCGACCTGTTCTATCATCAACTTTGGCAGATCTGCCCCCTCGATGAGCCCCATTGTAGGAAATGCCAGTATCTCCATGAGATTGTCTGAGGCATACCATCTTCTTCTGCAAAGGGATTGAGCCTGGTTGATAGTATCCTATACCATGTCAATAACATTCTCCCAAGCTCGCGTAGTATTTTTGATCCTTCTGAATTTGAGGTTGTCCAACATAGGGATATCACCTGGCTTATCTTCAATATACTTCTTCCAATCCATGATGTCTTCTACAGCTTTAGAAGCCTGTTTTTTTTCCTCCACTTGTTGGCCCAAGGTGCCAACAATTTTGTCAAAGACAATGTAAGTCTCATGGATTTCACCCAAGGTAGTAAATAGCATAGCTAGAAGCTGATGATGCTCCAGGTTGACTTGAGTGGATAGGTCCTTGAACTCTTGCTGTGAAAACCTAGAAAAAGCAGAGGAGGCTACACTTGCAGTAGCATCCTTCAGCTGTTGTTCAAGCACACCTATCTTTTCATCATTGGCAGTGTCCAAAGCTTCAGCATCATGCAATTGGACTTGAAGAGAAGAATTCTGTTCTTGAAGGTCTTCAATCTTATTTTCTTAGTTCACGAATGTCAGCTTCATGTTATTCATTGGCCTTAACCAATTGCTCTCGAAGTTTCTTGAGCTCCTCCTTCTTGACATCAATTTCTTTATTCAGTTTGATTACTGAATCAAAATTGGCACCTGGAAAAGCACCCATGGCAGCAACAGTATCCAATGCTTCTTGTTGTATGTCATCTGATTGCTTGGCCCAAATGATTTGATTAAGAAAGGGGCCCTGCAACAAATCTTGATCTCTGCCTCTTTTGTTACCCTTCTTCACCACTGCCTTAGCCTTTTTGCTATAGAAATAATCTCCAAGGGAGGTTACAATATCTTCCTCATAAGTAGCTACCAATTCAGTGGAAGATGTAGCCACATCTCCTGTTGCAATTATTGGGGTTATCTTAGTAACAGTGGTATTAGGTATTGTCATAGTAATCTGAGAGGTGGTTAGTGGAGAAGGGATAACTTCAGGGACTGAGGGTAAAGAGGTTGGAGTAGGGATTAAAGTAAAAACTTCAGGAAGTGAAAAAGATGCACCGACAAATAATGGCAAAGACAAAACAACCAGGATTTGGACATCATTGGCTGGTGGTGATGAAATAGATGATGGTGGTTGCAGAGAGACAGTTGAAGACTGGATCTCTGCAACTATTGATGGTGGAATGGAAAGTAGAACTGATAGGGTTGGAGGTGGAACAATAATGGAAGTTATTGCATGACATAACTGGGATATGGTGGATGGTGGTGTTACCCAGAAGATAAAGTGGAAAGAGCTTGAATGGATGAAAGTAAGAGTGTTGAAGTTGTGGTATCAACAGCAGTAGTGGTTTCAAGAGACTGCTGATCTAGGACAAGATAATCCATAACTATGGCATCCAACACATCTGTGATTTCTTGAGAAATTTCAGTTTCTTCTTGAACCATAGTCAGAAAAGGAAGTGTTTCATCTTCCACATAACTGTCCTCAATAGTAGGAGTAGGAATCTCAGAGACAGAAGTTCCAATTTTCTGTCTTTTAGATGGTTTACTCACAACAATCATTTAAACATCACTAATCAAGTTGGCTATAGCAACCACTTGAATATCAGCAGTGGGTTTGGGTACTGCAACCACTTGGGTATCCAACATCGAAGACTTCATCTGTGCTAATTTATGCTTGAATTGCTGAGATGTATGCATTAAGATCTTTAATTCTATAATAGTTTTCAACTTCGGAGTATCCTCCATAAGGGCTTTGACTTTGTCTCCATTCGGGTAGGTCAGCATCAATGGAGCACTGTCTTTGTTAGATTCCTTTTCTTCCCTATCCTTTCTTGTTTTCTCATCAAGCTTGAGTTCCATGCCTCTATAGCTCAAAACCTCAGTTTTAAGCTCAAAACCTCGGTTTTAAGCTCCCACTGATATTGAAAGATATGGGTTTGTTCTTCTTTTCTCTTTGCCATCAGTAGGACTTTAGAGAAAATATTAACTCCCTGATAAATAGATTCATCAGGGATGTTTTGATGTGTATAACCAATCCTCATATGCACCTATTTGAAATGAGCCTCCATAAATCCTTTGGGGTCATGAGTTCTTTTGGGAGAAAATCCCAATTTCAAAGAAACAATCCTGTATCCGAGTGTTGCAGCCCAAGTTGAAGTTGGGATAACCAAAGGCCCGAGGTTTAAAGGGAACTTAGGCCATCCCTTCCTTTTGGGACCAGTGAGCTTAAGGTAGACACCATCTGTAACAGTCCGATAAGATATCTCCTCAAGTAACAGTCTGTCAGGGACAACTCTTGGTACCAAATGTATAGTACTGCTTCCCCAGACTCTAATGTAAGAAAAGGATTATCCCACATACCAGTCACCCAATGTATGGATGAGCGTTCTAGCATTAGGAGAAAAGGCAAGGGCATCTTCCCTGAAAATCTGTTGGTAAATTGTACCAAAGAAATGGTCGCAGATGTCATAGAGCAAGGGAACAAAATTGCTTTCCCATAAGGCAGAACACTAAATATGAATAGGGGGTGAGGACTTAGTCCAACTCCACCCCATGGTGGGATACTGAAACTCTGTACAAAAAACATCAATTACAAATGCAGAGAAAAAGAAGTATGGATTCCTTGTAGCTGTTGTTTTATGATATTTCTCAATGGTTGTCTTTAACTCTGCTGATAAAATTGAAGCCCAAGGGAATAACTGCCCCATTGTTAGGACATGATGGGCGATAGGATCCCATTCAACTTTGAATACTGAACAATTAGGGAGACCATAAAGTATGCAGATCATGGCTACCAGAAGAGAATAAGGCTCTTTGAACTAGGAAATTGGGTATAAATGATCAGCCCTGGGCATGGAATTTGTCGGTCTGTGCATCCAAGACTTCAACATTTCATTGAAATTGTACCTAGTTTTGACGACTCAAGGAATGTAACAGTAAGGGGTTGAACAGCTGGTTTTAGGGCATAAGCTTTGGTAAAAACCTCAGCGTGAAAAGTAGGCAATTGATACCCTGCACTATCATTGAAAGAGCGGTCTTTAGGGTTAGCATGGTCTATAATCCACTTAACTGTATCAGTGTAGGGAAGGATAGTAGGTCTAGAAGCTATAGCATGGAGTTGTGAATCCCTAATATTTTCATAGGTGGGGTGGTCACTCTGAATATCAGTTAGGTCGTCATTGTCAAAGATGGAGTAAATTTTGGACCAATCCATTTGGTATGTCTCAGAAACCTTATCGCTGGTGTCGGCAAGGATGTCGAAGTTTGGTCTTTGTTCAGAAGATCTTTCTGAGGAGTTTTGCAGCGAGTGTTGTGAGACATGTTTGAAAAACTGGAGAAATCTGATGAATAAATGAACACCAATAAGAAATAAAAACTCAAAATAGCAAAAAACCTTGAATAATTGAATAAGAAAGTGACACGAAGCCAACCTGTGCAAGCTGGAAAAAATGGTGAAAATGACCCCTGGTAAAAAGTCGTGAAAATGACCCCAGGTAAAAAGTCGTGAAAACGAACCCTAGAAAAAACTCACGAAAACGACCCCTGGTGAAAACTCACAGTAAAATCCGCACAAATGGTGAAAATGGCCCTTGGTAAAAACTGGCAGTAAAATCGACACAGCAAAATCCACACAACAGACAATTTTTGAAAATGAAAAATGATAAAAGAAAATGAAAACAAAATCAACATATTTATTAATTCTGTCGGGTTACATCTGGGCCATAAGATTAAGACAAATCGACGGCTGAGATCTAATCTAGGGAATGCAGAAGACAAGTTGTGGGGGTTTAATTTTTTGGAAATATATACAACATTCCCGCAATCTGCAATCCACAACTGTGGGTTTCGCGACCACAAATCCAAATAAAAACAAAACAAAGTGTCATCACTTCCTATGATGTCAGTTCTCTCTTTGACGCTCACATGTGTGAGATTTTGGACTTACAAAATAGAAATCAATTCATGTATAACCAAAATGGTCAAGACCGCCAAGATGTAAATAACAAGAAGGGCCGACCGATCCTTCGTTTAGTAGATAATTGTGAACAACAATATCCAACAATTCATGTATATCCAAACTGGTGAACACAACAAGGATCGGACGACCCTTCTAGCAGTCTAGAACTAGTATAAAAATAATAATGGGCAGAAGAAGGGTCGATCGCCCCTTCATTCATGATGGAATTGTGTAAATATTCAACCTATGAAGTATAGGATGTCAATTCATGTATATATTAAACAATGAAGACTGCAAAAATACTAATCACAAGAAGGGTCGGTCGACCCTTCATTTAATCTGGAAAAATGGCAAAAATGACCCTTGGTAAAAACTCCCAGTAAAATCGAAACAACAGGTAAATTAAGGTTGCCATCTATTCAATGCATGTAAATTCTATTTTTAATACCAGAAATCTTTTCAAATTATTGAGTGGCCTGCATATACTTTCGTCCAATTTTAAGTCCTAGCTCATTTGATCTCATGGAGGAAGAATATACCTTTGGAAGTGGGAATTGTTCTTGCATCCATTGGAGCAAGCTTAAACCCCAAGATTTTCATATATATCAAAGAATCAAAATGATTATAACTTTGTTCCATATGTGTCATGTGACTTTGCATTGTAGCTCTCTTACCTGATTCTTTGAGCTAGTTGTTAAGTTATTGCATCAATTTTGTTGGACTTGGTCCCAGATAGAATGTGCAGTCAACAAGGTGCTAGAGTCTATTTGAGTCTATCTAAATTAACCTACCCCCCTTGACCTCGACCAAGGGGGAAAGGGGGCAACCAAATCATACAATACTCAGATCCCCGTGCATTCCATTTTTTCTATTATCTATCCTTTCCTATCATTCTTGCACCTCTAGCGATAAAGGAATTTCCCTGAGCTGTCCATCTTGCATGATCGATATGGTACTGTTGATCTTCTTCCATGCTTAGCCCCATGGCCTTCCACAGTCTTCAATCTCTCAAATGTTGCCTTCCTCGCACCTTAGATATGCATAGTTATTATCAACTGTCGATCTAGCCTCTGTCCGCATCCTTACCATACAAAGGTGTGGCCTTTACCGAGGTTCGTGAATTTGGAATGTGCCGATACTCCGTGCATGTTCAATCTACGAACTAAACCTCCTCCGCTGATGCCTTTCCCCGCCAGATATGAACCGTCGAAATATGCGGTCCCTACCAAAACTTAACAAATCTGAAAAGTCCCTTTCCCCGCGCATCTCAAATCATCGAAGTACCTGTCATCCGTAGATCTATCCTTCTTCCCATCGATCTAATTTCCAACTTGCTTGCGGGCTAGAAACATTCCTCTCATGCTTAAATCGTCCTATCTTACTTTAGCGAACAATGCTTGTGGCCGTCGATCTCCGTCAAGCTTCTGTAACCGTCGATCTCCGTCAAGCTTCTGGCAGTCGGGTAAAATTTGAGCCGTAAGATTAAGATAAATCGATGGATGAGATCTAATAAGTAGAATGCGGAAGATGAGTTGTGGGGGTTTATTTTTTTGGAAATATATACAACATTCCCGCAATCTGCAATTGCTGGTTGCGGGCCTACAGCTCGAAATAAAAACAAACCTAAGTTTCTGTAATCCGCAATCTGCATTGCGGGTTGCGGGTTGTGGAAACGCATGTCACAAATCCATTATTCAAATAGTTCCCACATCCACAATCATTTATAGCTAGATAGCCACTTCAACAAGCTATAACATGATATGATGAGGCGTGCATTTTTCTCAAACCATGAATTGTGGCGGGCATTGTCTCAGAGCAGTTTTGACAACTTTTTCGATACTTTGTCAATTTCCAAAGTTTCACAAACCTGTCATACTTTTCCAGAATGATGTCAAATTGCAACACTCACACAAGAAAGATCGGATGAACCTTCTGGTAGCCTAGAACAAGTATGAAAATAATATTGGCCAAAAGGGTCGGACGCCCCTTCATTTATGAGAGAATTGTGTAGATATTCAACATACAAAGGATAAGATGTCAATTCATATATATATCTAGAATGGTGAAGATTGGAAAAATACTAAGGACAAGAAGGGTCGGTCGACCCTTCATTTAAGCTGTAAAAAATGGCGGAAACGACCCCTGGTAAAAACTCGCAGTAAAATCCACATAGTAGGTAATTTTCGAAGATGAAAAATAATAAAAGGAAACAGAAAAAAAAAAATCATATTTATTAATTCCATCATGTTAAATCTGGGTTGTAAGATTAAGACAAATCGACAGCTGAGATCTAATCTATGGAATGCGCAAGACGTGTTGCGGGGGTTTATTTTTTGGAAATATATACAACATTCCCGCAATCCAAAATCCGCAATTGCGGGTTGTGGGACTACAACTCGAAATAAAAACAAACCTAAGATTTGCAATCCAAAATCCGCAATCTGCATTGCAGGTTGCCGGTTGCGGCAACGCATGTCACAAATCCATTATTCAAACACTTCCCACAATCCGGAATCATCTATAACTAGATATCCACTTCAACAAGATATAGTATGATATGATGGTGCGTGCATTTTTCTTAGAGCAGTTTTGACTACTTTTTCCATACTTTGTTAATTTCCAAAGTTTCAAAAACTTGTCATAATTTTTCAGAATGATGTTAGATAACACCAGAACACCATCATGCGTCTTTCCGGCCGCATCACACATTCTATGTCATCATAGATGCCATATCGTTACTTCCTATCGTGTGATATGTTGTCCTGCCAAAATAAAGATCAATTGATGTATAACTAGAATGGTCAAGACTAGAAAAATATAAATCACAAGAGGGGTCGACCGACCCTTCGTTTAGTAGATAATTTTGAACACCAATATCCATCAATTCACCTGTATCCAGACTGGTGAACATAAGAAGGATTGGGATGACCCTTCTGGCAGTCTAGAACTAGTATGAAAATAATATTGGACAGAAGAAGGGTCGGATGCCCCTTCATTTATGAGGGAATTGTGCAAATATTCAACCTACAAAGTATAGTTTGTCAATTCATGTATATAATGAATGGTGAAGACTACAAAACTACTAAGCAAAACTATGTTATAACATGTAAACAATATTTATCCCTACTTTCGACTGTCGAAGAGATGGATCGGCCTCCCCTTCTCTTAGTAGATAATTGTGAACACCAATAAACGACAATTCACTTGTATCGACAATGGTGAACACAAGAAGGAATCGAACCACCCTTCCTTCAGTCTAGAACTATCCTGAAAATAATATTGGGCAGAAGAAGGGTTGGCCGCCCCTTCATTCATTTATCTCGAGCCTCATTCAATAATATTGGAAATGCATGTCGCAAATCCATTATTCAAATAGTTCCCGCAATCCGCATTTTTGGGTTGTGGAAAGGAAGAACACAAAGATTTAAAATACTCTTCCCGCAATCATGTTAAAATACTAAGGCTAGGATATCATTTCATGTATAACCAGAATGGTCAATAATGGAAAAATCCTAAGCACAAGAAGGGTCAGCCAACCCTTCATTTAGTAGATAATTGAGAACACCGATATTCAGCAATTCACCTGTATCCATAATGGTGAGCACAAGAAGGATCAGACGACCCTTCCTGTAGTCTAGAACTATAATGGAAATAATACTGGGCAAATCGCATGAATTGGGGGTACCATTGAAGGAGAGAACCAAAGACACTCTATACTTGGAGACTTGTAATGTTTTACAATCTTTAAAGAATTTCAACTAGTTTCTATTTTACTTTCTTTTGTTATATGAATCAAATTTTCTTGATTCATTTTGTTTTTTCATACATACATCTACTGACTCTGTTTTGTATTGTTAAATCATAAAACATATAAATCTGTGTGCTTGATTTATCATTCATATGATTTGTATCCAGGTTATGCACCAGTCTATTTCTTTCCTTGATTCATATTGTTTCACATTCTGCAATCACAACGCAGTCATTATCATCATAATTTAATTTGTTAATTAGCTCAGCATTGACAGGATAGTCACATTCTTTTTAATCCTTTGACTAAACTAACACAGGAATCTTTACTCTTGAAAATATGCATCAACTCTGCTCGAGAATATTATTTCAGAATTGAAGGGCTCAATATGGAAGGAGTATATCTTCATGATTTCCAACCCTTACTACATTGCCAAAGAAAACATCTAATCCTTTGAATAAAATCACACCGGAATCTTTAGTCTTTAAAATATGCATCAACTCTGCTCAGCCATCTTTATTCAAAATTGAAGGGCTCAATACAAAATGAATATCTCTTCGCGGGTTCCAACACTTACTACATTGCCAAAAATTGTCTTTTATACATTGTAAAACCTCTCGGGGTAAAACCCTAACTGCTTCATAACTAAGAATATAAAATTATAAACTAACTATTACATTCCATTTCGGTCAAAATTCCCTGTTAGAACATGAGTCAAACCTTGAAATTGCTAATGGTTCCTCCCGATGTTATATAGTAAATACTTATAATTGTCCTAGGAAATTAACTCATTATTTTCATCCCAAAAAGAAGGCAGTCCCTTTTGTATTACCTTTTCAAATCTCTTTTTGAATGCTTCAGCCTGTTCCTTCAATTGTTCTGCACTAGCCTGAACATTCTCAATGTGAGAATGTTTGCCAAGGACTCTCCTAGCCCAAGTTATGACTGTTACCCTGTTTTCGATAGCCATTGCTTTCAGATTACCTTCTGTCAGAGTATTTATGAAACTTATGCTACCATGGGCTATATCTTTTGGTATCTTATCTTAAAATTCTCTCATTTCTTTACAGTTGTGTAATATCATTTGCTATGGGCTAGTTGTCCTGTCACTTGGCCTATCATCCTCTGATTTCTGCCTACCAAATCTTTATTGTTTTTTCTCAACTCTTTTATTTCATTTTCCTTTTTCTGATTTTCCTCTTCTAGTCTTTGTTTTTCTTCTTTTAGTTATATGATCTCCACCACTTTCAAGATAACTTGGGACATAGCTTGAACTATATCATTTGTGCTTTCTTCTTTGTTTCCTTGATCCATTCCTTGTTTCTCTTATGCTGTATTTGTCAATTTGGCCTTTAGATCTTCAATTTCAGTCTTAAGACTCGATCTATCTTTCTCCCAACTTTCATCTTTTTCCTCAAACTTGAGCAATTTAGCAATACACTCATCCAATTCTCGAGATAAAGTTTTTTTTCTTGTTCTAACACAGTTAATTCAAAGGCTTGAATTATCTGAGTTGTTGGAATTCTAACCTTTTGCTGAAGTGACTGGATATTCTTGTCTTTCTTCGCTAAAAGCTTTTTAATTGCCTCCCCTCTATTTGGTTCATCATTGCTCCTCACCAGGTCATCTTGTGATCTTTTTGTTTGTAGGTGATGAGCTTTGTTCTCTGTTTTCTCTTGCCTCAACTGGATTTGCATCCTATTCACTATTTTATGTAGTTTTTCCACTGTTAAAGTAGATTTCATCATATCAGCATAAATCACCTCTCCAGTCTATCTATGTAGGTGAATTTTATCAGGGACTATTATCTTCTGCAAATCCAGTTTCATTTCTGTGACCTTATCATCATACGATACGGCCAAATTCAAAGTATTTTTGTCTGGATCTCTGCTATTCATCAGAGTAATTTCTGAATCAACAGCATTCTTGACTTCTAGAAACAACTTATGCATTGCTTCTGCTGCTATTTGTCTGTCTTTTCCATATTTTACACATATTTCATCTCTTGAATGAAATTTGCTAGAATCACCTGCAGCTCTTGCCTCGTCAAATTTGTATTCCTGTACTTGAATTCTTGGCCCTTGGTATTTTTGTTTCTTCATTCCCTTTTCTTTGTCAGATACAACTACTTCATCTTGCTGGCTTGATTTTAATCTTTTGGCTTCTCTTTCTTCCTCCACCTACATATCAGTACTTTCATAAAAACTTCTTTTACTTGTTGCTTCAATCTTTCCTGGGGTAGGTACCATCTCAGGTACCAACTCAGCTAAAACTTTATCCAAGGTAGAAGGATTAGCATGTGAACTTCCCGAAACTTCTGTTTATGATTCATATTGTAGTAAATTTGCCATCTTTGACAATCCTTCAACATCTTGGTGATCAAAGGATTTATTTTTATTCTCTTTCCTTCTGTCATAAATAACATGACAAGGATCATAATTAATAGTTGACGCTTTCCTAAAACTCAGTGCTTCTAAATGTTTTTGTACAAAAGGGAGAACATTCTTGTTCTTGATGATAAAAGGACCAATTTTTAAAGGGAACTTTATATCTGTAGCTTTCTTGAAATGTAGAAAATGGTCATTTTCTACTGTCAATTTTTGTCTGATAAACTCCAAAGCAAAAACTCTTAGAGTAAAAAAGGCTGGTAGAATATAGGGCTCCCTAACAAATCCATAAAGTCTAATTACTGTATCTTGCTTCCCTAAAAACCAGTCTCCAATTGGTTTTTTTGGGCTTAATTGCATCAGGGTCTTCATCTCTGATAATACTCTAGGCAAATTTTCTCCAAACATCAATCAATATACTTCTGATAAAATGAAATTCATAAAATTAAACATATTGTCTTCCAGTATTTCTGAAAACACATATTGTGGGAAATGTAAATCTTTTCAATTGCTAAACAGGAGCATTTTCATCAAGTGTGTTTGGAATCTGAAATGTCCCGAAGTGTGAAAATTCACTAACTAAGAGTGGATGTTCCGAGACAAGAATTCATCAAATTTAAGGTAGGGTACTTGACTGTAATCCATTTCTGGTTTAGCAACACTTAATCTAAAAAGCAAACTTAACTGGACCTCTGTGACCATGGAATCATCATCAAACCCTAGAAACTGTTAAATGAGTGACAAAACTAGCTGTGAATTTTCATCAAAGAAATTAATGTCAAGTGGATAGGGGGTGCTATCAATGGCAAGGCCAGGTTTCAAACAACTGGTCATGAAGGTTTGTTTGAACTCAGGGGATGACTCTCTGTACTGGCTAACTAGGGCTTCTTCGACAAAATATTCCTGGTGGTGGGAGGAAAACAAGGATACTACTAGAGATTTCCTAATGGTACATGCATTTACACAACACAAATATTCTTTCGTGATGAATTCATAATGACTCTTTGACTCTAAGAATAATTCACTGTACACCATGAAACGAATTCCGGAAAACCTGAAGGTTGTTTGGGACAGAAATGGATAAAACGAGACTTATAAACATTGTGCACATCCAAATTTTGTTTATATAAACCCTCCAACTTGCTTTTCATTTCTGAAACTAAGAATTTAACCATTATGGGGTCACGAATGTCACTATCTCTGTCCACTAGGGTTTCTCCTATCCTCATAATTTCAACGTTCTGATAGATGGTTTCACTACTTCCTTCCAATATGTAAACAATTCTATTTACTTTCATGAGTTAAGAGGACCTACCTGGCACGGACAGAATGAATAAACTATGCTATGTCACTTTCGAGCAGCACAGACATGTTCCAATCCTCTGTTGTTCGCAACACAAAAGTCAAATTTTGACATGCCCTTCTCTTTTATACACCACCAAAGGTGGTTTCGCAACGCGGGATGATGGTTTTCCTTACCACTTTATTTGATTGCAGAATGATGTGGAGACGACACACGTACAACGATATGGTATTTTGCAACCGCTTAGACATCCATTACGTCGGGCATGTTGGTGGTGCGGAAATATTATGGACCGTCGATCTAACTACCCTTTATCAAATAGCCGTTAATCTAACCTCCCTTTTATCATTCTCCCATGAGGTACGGCGGGAATTTTCCCAAGGCCACCTGAACCAGTTTTCCAACACTTGGTCATTTCCAATATTTTCTCCAAGGTTGATCCTGAAACCCTATTTTGGCAGACTTATAACTTTCTCTTCAGAAATGATTAAGGCAAACTCAGACCATGACTAGATAGCCACTTGAACAAGCTATAGCATGATATGATGGTGCGTGCATTTTTCTCAAACCATGAATTATGGTAGGCATTCTCTCAGAGCAGTTTTTTCTACTTTTTCCATACTTTGTCAATTTCCAAAGTTTCACAAACTTGTCATACTTCTCCAGAATGATGTCAGATTGAGACACTGACTTAATGATAGCACTAGAACACCATCATGTGTCTTTCTAGCCTCATCACACATTCCATGTCATCATACATGCCATGTCATCACTTCCTATGGTGTCAGTTCTCTCTTCGAGTCTCACACGTGTGAAATTTTGGCCTGCCAATATAGAGATCAATTCATGTATAACCAGAATTGTCAAGACTAGAAAAATAAAATCACAAGAAGGGTCGGACGACCCTTCGTTTAGTAGATAATTGTGAACACGAATATCCAACAATTCACCTGTATCCAAACTAATGAACACAAGAAGGATCGGACGACCCTTCTTGCAGTCTAGAACTAGTATGAAAATAATATTGGTCAGAAGAAGGGTCGACCGCCCCTTCATGTATGAGGGAATTGTGAAAATATTCAACCTATGAAGTATAGGTTGTCAATTCATGTATATCCTGAACGATGAAGACTGCAAAAATACTAACCACAAGAAGGCTCGGCCGACCCTTCATTTAAAAGAGAAATGAAAAAAATTTAATCTACAAAGGTTGGGACGACAATTACCCACTACCAACTTTCATAGTATATGGTATGGATCGAGACATTTCCTTTTTTTTTAACAGTAACAGAGTAAAGGATTGTATTTATAAAGCTGTGCACAGCTATTCATTACAAACTTTCAGAAAGAGTTTTTAACAGTGCAGAGATATCTGGACCTACTATCACTATAATAACTATCTGCATTACATTACAAGCTCTGAGCTTGGTTTTCCTGAAATTTTCCAGCATAGAGCTGGAGTAAACCTTAACAAACTGACTGCAAAGGATTATAAAAAAATGCATTAACCAAAATGAGCAAAATTTTTGAAACCTGGGCTGTGTTAAGTCCTAGCCTTTCCTCCTTAGCTGAGCAGAAGAAGCATCCACCATAACCTGATTAATTTCCTGATTTACTGTTGGGTTTTCATGAACCCAGCTCCCCTAAGTTGCTCCAGTGAAAACGGCCATGTCTTCCTGTAACCTATCCATTTTCCCCATTAATTCGAAAATATTTCGTTCCAGATCATCAATTCTGGAATCCTGGCAAGATAACTGTGTGCACACATGATTTATGTCGGACGCCATCTCTGCATTCTGGTTTACGTTGGAGCAGACCACGTTGTATGTATTCCGGACTGCGAACTTGATGTCCACCAACGTCCTGCTCAAAGCGGCTATGGCCGCCCTAATTGATTGCATTGTTTCCCAGTTAGACGCCTGAGCCAGCAAGAGACGAGGGGGAGGAGTGTCGAGCTCGCCAAGGGAGAGGCGGCTCAGAGCTTCAGGCAGATGGGGAGGATGAGCCATCGCGGAGGGAGGAAAAGGGAAGGTGGGTGGGGGAGTTAAGAGAGCCCCGTGGGAGCTAACACCGAGGGAGAGGGCGAGGTGACAGGTGGAGGAGCGGACGGGGGTGGCGTGTGGGAGAAGTCTTGGGAGAGGGAGTGGTGTGAAGACCATAGCTTAAGAGAGGGTAAGGGTCCCTTATGACCAAGGCCCTAACCAAAAAACTCACCTTGAGATCAATTAGCCTAGGCATAGGAACCTTAAGGGATGTAATGAAATCCCAAAACTCCATTTTGATCCTTGATTTGCCCTATTTCGAGCATGATTCCATGATTTGCCGCTAAATCTGCCATCCTGTTGTTCTCTCGGAGGATGTGAAAGAAGGATGTCTTTGAGAGAATTGTATTGGCTTTAATTCTTTGCATGTATCTGTCAGCTTTTGAGCCTGGCGAGGCATACCCTCTTTTCATGATTTGGATGACGTGCCTAGAGTCTCCATAGATTTTGAGGTTGTCTATGCTGTAGTTGGAGGCCATTTCTAAAGAGAGAATGAGAGCTAACCATTCTGCCTCATTATTTGTTTTCCTACCTAGTCCCCATGAGAATGATGCGATTTTAATTCCTCTGGGATCAAAAAGAATCCCACCCGCACCTGCCACCCCAGAGACATTTCCTAAGTTATAACATCTAAACAATATTTCTACGGACTTCCGACTACTGACAAGAAATATCAGCCGCCCCTTCTTTTAGTAGATAACTATGAACACCAATATCCGACAATTCACCTATATCCAGAATGGTGAACACAAGAAGGATTGAACCACCCTTCTTGCAGTCTAGAACTATTATGAAAATAATAGTGGGTAGAAGAAGGATCAGCCGACCCTTCATTCATTTATCTCAAGCCTCATTCAAAATGGGGTGTTGGTTAATGAAATTCAACTTGAAATGACCCTCATATTATATAGACACCAATTCATTTGATAATTTGTATATTTTTTACAACTTCAAATGACTGTCATAATTATCATATCAAAACACCGCAAAAACCAATTTCAAAAGTGGCAATATCAAAAGAAAAAGTATGGTTTTGGAACCTGGATTTGTCACTTTTGGAAATGGATCTGGTAGTTTCGGAAATGGTCTGGTCACTTTTGGAACCTTATTTGGCACTTTCGGAACCAGTTTTGGCTCTTTAGGGACCGGTTTTGTCACTTTTGGAACCTTGATTTGGCACTTTCGGAATCGGTTTTGGCACTTTTGGAACTAGTTTTGGCACTTTTGGAACCTTGATTTGGCAATTTTTTAACTGTTTTTGGCACTTTCAAAACCGGATTTGGGACTTTTAGAACCGGTTTTGGAGCTTTTGGAACCCGGATTTGGAACTTTTGGAACCGGATTTTGCTTGAATTTGGGGTTTATAAAGGCTATTTTTGACCCGTCTTCAAAGTGACTTGGACTAGAATAAGTCCAAGTTTAATGAAATAAGCATTGTTTGATACAAAAAGGTGATCTACGTAATATTTTATTTGCAAGGTTGGAAACATGCAATGTTTAAATGTTTTTAGGAATAATGTAACCATGTTACACTATGGTTGTAAGTCTCACCATATTGAATGGCCGAAACCTTAACCATGGATATGGTGCGTAATACTTGAATAATTATATAATGGTAGTCTGACCTTTTGTAAAACATATCCATACTATAGTATGGTTGTAATCCATGCAAGACCGAAACCCTAACTTGGTTATGATGCGATGGCAGGTGTGATGTATACGGTAGATATGGTAATAAAAGTGCATTAAAGTGTTAAGGGTGGAATGTCTAGTGGCGTCCCCCATGGATGGTCTTCACATGGTTTCCTTGGTAGTGATGCTAACCCTAACCGTCTTTGGACTTACATTGACGAAGGCGTATCCCTAAGCATTCATTTTGTTGGGAGTGGAGTGTTGGAGAGGCCGATCGACCTGCGAGTTCTTAGGGTTTGTGAGCAGTTCTTAGAGGCACCTCCCAAGTTTCGATACCTCGACCTGTGGCTATGTAACCTGTCTCTCAGAGTTCTAAGATCCGAGTCCTTCCTTTGCTGAGTTTGCTAGAGGTGTGTTTGGCTCTGGTTCTCATCGGATGAAGGAGTGGTTAAGAGGAAACTTTCTCTCGAATAAGCAAGTTTTTGTTCCTTTCTTGCTATTCACGAACGTTATGCTATTGCAACTGCCTGTATTTAGTTTTTGGGATTTGTATTCTATAATTTAACCACGATATGTGTTTTGATGGCAGGTACTCCTCAGCTATGTCTTTCTATACTGGAAGCAAAGTGGGGAAACGAGCTTTGAAACCTGGTAAGCCTCGGTGACTACCTGTAGGTGCAACTTGGAAACTGCCGGACCTTGTCTAGTTTTAGCCGAAACTTTGGTTTTAAGGTCTAGCTATGTATTTTTCCACCGTTGAAATGTTGTAAGCCGTATGGAAAGTTTCATTGTAGGGAGGATTGAATTCCTCAACCTACCTCTGCGTTGGTTTAGCAACGTTTTACTATGTAACCAAGTTTGATAAGTGTAAACAGTTGTGTGAAGGGTTTAACCCTCAGCAAATGGATGAAATGGAAAATGGTAACTGTTATGTGTTTGAAACTTAATGATGTTTATAAGAGTCGTTCCTGATAGATCAATACTCTTGGAAACCTACGTATATTTAAATGATGTTTGTTAAAACAATGATAAGGGAAAAATCCCATTCTTGAATGTTTATAATATGTTGAGTTTTGTTTAAAGGCCGAGAGTCGAAATGGCCAAATGCCACGTTTGTTGTAGTTTCAAACCTGAACTTGTTTTTGTAAAAAGATAAATTCGAATGGACTGTGTAATAGATCTTCTTTAAATGCCGAGACCTAGTCTCGTATGTCTCTTCTTGTTTTGTCGAATGATGGGTTTTTAACTTAGGTTTGTTTTCAAATCATTCAATTATTTTGTTGTCAATGGCCTTGAGCCCTTTGTCGAATGTGGTTTCTGTGTTTAGATTAAGCTTGTACAGGATGTTGAAATTGTGACTATATTATTACTATTTGCTATGAAAGGAAAAATGCCTTGGTTCGAAACCTTGTCTAAAATATTTCTATCCTATTAAATTTTAAGGGTTACAGTCGTAAGGGTTGTGAAACCCTAACCAACATTAGTTACTAATTTGTTTTACTTAAATATATAAACGATAAGGGTTTCGAATCCATGAATTATTATGTAAACTGTAAGGTGTAGACTGTATGGAAAATTCTTTGTGTAGTCAAGCTCTGTCTTGGAAATTCTATTTGATTTGGTAAAAGATGAAATGTTTAACTTAGTGTTATGTTGTAACTAGCTAGGGTTGAAACTTTGGGACATTCGTCCAAAATCAAAGTTGTTTTGTATTTATAAATAAAGTAATGTATCAAGGATGAAATGATACTATTGGTATTGTATAGTAGATATCTTTGTTTTCGATTTACCTTATTTTATTATAATCTATGCTATGTGTCTCGATACTATTGAAATTCAAAAGGCAGAAAGCTAAGATATCTTAGTAGGGTTGATATTTGAAAGAATATAAATTATTTGTCTTCTGACAAAGAAAGTATTTATCTTTAACCGTACTTAGGTTTTTTGTACATAATGCATGGAAATGTTTATGATGAATTGCAAAGAGATGAAGACATTGGTTTAGTATTCAAATCCTAAAAGAAATATTCTTTTATGAAGAAAACATGTTTACTGTTATGAATGAATCTATCTATGAGATATTACATAAAATAGGTCCTATTTATACTATTTATAAAATAAATACTATTTAACAGAAGAATAGAAACTTATTTAAATGAAAAGAAATTGCAGACAGTGCATGCATTAAATATTTAATTCGAATCTATTTAAAGTGCAATCAATATTCAAATCTATTTTAAACACTCTTCCATGTACTAGAGTACGACACAAAAACAGTGTGTGGAAAAACACAGGGAAGCAATTTATTCCATCTCTATCATAAAACGTTTTCATCCATTTATAGAATAATATATATAGTTATGAAAATCAACCATTTACATATGTATGATGATACTAACAATATTAAACTAATAATCCTAAATCAACAGTTATAGAAAACAATAAATTATAACTACTAGGAAATGAAATAACAAGTAGAACCTGATAATCTAGATAGGGTGGAAAAACACCCAAAGAGGCCTGTTCCTCCCAACCTTCTCTAGAAGAAGTAGTCAATATCACTTGTTCCTTTGGACCCCCAAGCCTGTTTACTGAACCACTAGGTAGAAGACTCTATGTAGAAGCAAGGCACTTAGGTTGTACTTCAAGCAATCAATGGAGACTTGCAATACACCTCAAAATAAACCTCTGCACTCAGCAGAAGTGAAACAGACTTACACTACAACTCAAAACATAGCTTCCCCTCATCAAATCTCTTGTGTGCATACAACATAACCATAAGGTAAATTTTCTTGTCAGAAAAAGTGTGAGCCTCTGCTAAAATTCGATGGCTTATAAAGATGCCTAGGTCTTTTAGTGGTCAGTTTCCAAATAAATGAGCCTCAAGCTCCAGTCCCATATTTCAGGGAACTTTGACCACAATTCAAGGGAGTTGTCCCATAACAATAGCTAGTTACTGAGTTCCTGATGCTGCCACTTGTCCATTGCCTTCTATCCCAGATTCCATTCCACCTAGTGGGTCAGTAAACACTCTTTCAACAGTCTCTTTGGGTGAGTGTCTCCTATTTTATTTTATTAAATAATAATATTGTGCAATTACATCCATCCTTGGCCACTTGACCAAATATTAAACTTTACAATAAAATTTAAGATAATGTTTTTCTCAAACATAAAATGTTTCAAGTAATTGGTATGTTAGAGTTTACTAATGATGGCATTTCGCCATTATTCTCTAACAACATTATTTTAGAAATGTATTAATGAAACATCATAGTTTAAATGTTTTACAAATTTGATTTTTTTCACTTACTCAAAATAATGGGAAGGGAACATGGTATTTTTGGGGTAAAATCCAACAAGAACCACTTTGAAATTATGGAGTTGCATAGATTAGATGATAACAGTACAAAATTTTGTTGTAATAGGCCCATTATTTGAGAGTGCTAAATCCATTTATACATTAAAAGGTGTAATTTCTGTTAGGATATTCCTATAATCCATCCTAGTCCCACCAGTATTTTGATCATTTACATTTTCAGTCATGCATGCACCTTTAGGGTTTGCATGCATTCTAGGGTTTGCATGCATCCCATTCATTAGTCCAGCACCTAGCCCTCAGTTAGCTAGCCCCCAGGAGCTTCTCACTATTCAGTTTTAGCCCTCTAGTTGCTTAATGCACTCTTCTTCCTTGATTTTAGGGAGCAATTTGCCCTTCTTCACCTACCAGTCTAGTTGTCACTCAGTTACACTCAATTACATTGAGTTACACTCAGTTACATTTAGTTACACTCAGTTACACCTACCAAAGTTAGTTTGACTGATGGTTGACAGTTACTTGAGCATTGATGACTCCACTGATGAGGATGAAGACTTCCAGTTGCGCTCCGATGATCATGAGGAAACCTATTTGTGCTCCGATGACACTCTATTGATCTTATGATCACTCTGAGAGGCTAATTCGAATTGCCACCTTAGGCATTCGAATCCCCTCTACCATTGTACGATTTATTTGTCCATACTGTGATTAATTAATTAGTGTGTGTTAAGTATTATTGCTTCTATTTGAGTTCTACTGTACCATATTATTTTGTTGCTCATTATACTATATTGTTCACTCTTCTTCTATTTTCCTGCTTAATCATAATTACTCTTGTGAGGTATACATCATCTCTTAGATCTACTGTGAGGATTTTCACAATTTCATTAGTCCATAAGTACAATTTTGATAAAGATTGTTTGACTAGATTTTGGTGATGGTGCACCATAAAGGTCAAATTCATACATAGAAAATTTTAGGGGTGAAATTTAGCCCATGGGCTAATTTTTAGGTATTTTTCCAATTCCAATATGATTCGCCCAAATTTTATAGGATTTAAATTGTTTATTGTAAAAGTAACCAAAATTGTCCAAAAACTATACAAAGCCCTTAGAAATTTGAATATTTTTAAAAAAATATAGCCAAACATTTTATGGTTGTGGATTCCATAATTAGTAAGATTCATCAAGATTTCTACACTTTAAGAAAATTATGGATCCTTAAAATTTTCCCTTTTCTACTAAACTCGTTTGGGATATGCAGAAGGATCTTAAAAATCCAAGGCATGCTCAATTCTACTCAAAATGTTGTATATATATATATATATATATATATATATATATATATATATAATATAATATATTCTTTAGTTATACTATGGCAAACGTTTTCAAATAGTCAGGATTTTAAAGTTCAATTATTTTTCTTTTAAGATGTTGTGTTTTGTAATGAACAATTATATTTGATATATTTTCGGAATCTAGACAAAGTAGATTCTAGTGGTTATCCACCAAAATTTAAAAAGTATTTATAAAACAAGAAGGTGGTTTTTGGATATGGAGTAATGAACCCTACAAACTATCCTAGTGTTATATGTTTTCCTTCCTCAACATATGGTGTATGAGATTAATTTCCCAAAGAGGTTTAATCGCTTGAGATCTTTCATCCTTCTCCTATAACATGTGGGACTATTTTTTTAACAATATTTTCTACATATTCAAACATATGTATCTATAATTCCTATATGCATAACAATATATAAGATAAATCCATCCATAATTCCTATATGCATAAGAATATATGAGATAGATCCATCTAATTGCATTGATTTACTAAAGGAAAACAATGATTACTAGAGGAAAACCATCTAATTAGAGGAAAACAATGATACATTGTTTTGATTTAAAAAACAACACATAGAAAAAGATACATTGCATTGAGTGTAAAATGAGGCAAAACAAAGATTACTAGAGGAAAACCATCTTCTATATAAGCTTAAACAATTATTTACTAGAGGAAAACAATGATACATTGTTTTGATTTAAAAAACAACGCATAGAAAAAAATACATTGCATTGAATGTAAAATGAGGAAAAACAATGACACATTGTTTTGATTTAAAAAACAACTTATACAAAAAGATTTTTTGATTTAAAAAACAACCCATACAAAAAGATACATTGCATTGAGTGTAAAATGATGGAATGAGACATAAATGGTAAAAAATAAAATAAAATAATTATTAATAATCATAAATTTCTTTAATTAAAATATTTAATATGTTGATATAAATAATTATATTATATAAAAAATATTTAATAAATTGATTTCAATATAAATAATTTTATACTTTTATCTCAACAATGATCTCCTATACAAAACTATTTTAAAATGCAATATTATAATATTGTAAAATATTTTTTTTACTTAAAAAAACTATTATATGTGATCTCATCGTTATGATTTGTATATTAGAAAGTCCATTAATATTAAAATGTTAATATATACACATTATAGCTTAATAGAATTTCAAAAATGTTTTATTGTCAACAATGATCTACAACACAACTATTTTAAAATGCAATATTATAATATTGCAAAATAATTTTTTAAGTTAAAAAGTCATTATACGTGATCTCATCATTACGATTTGCATATTAGAAGGTCCATTATTCTTCATTGTTAAAATGTTAATATATACACATTATATTGCTTGATAGAATTTAAAAAATACTTTATTGTCAACAATGATCTATACCACAAAACTAGTTTAAAATGCAATATTATAACATTGTAAAATAATTTTTTTAAGCTAAAAAATCATTATATATGATCTCATTATTATGATTTGCATATTAGAATTGGCATTATACTTTATTGTTAAAATGTTAATATATATACATTATATTGCTTAATAAAATTTTAAAAATATTTTATTATCAACAATGATTTACAACACAAAACTATTTTAAAATGCAATATTATAACATTCCAAAATAAATTTTTAGTTATAAAGTCATTATATGTGATCTCATCATTATAATTTGCATATTAAAAACTCCATTATACTTTAATGTTAAAATATTAATATATACATATTATATTCCTTAATAGAATTTCAAAAATAACTTATTGTTAAAATGTTAATATATATACATATTTTATTTTAAAAAAAATATAAAATGAATTTTTTTAATGGAAATGAACTTAGCTTATCTTTACTACTGAGTTCTAAAACTTGAAAATAATTAAATTCATTAAAATGTAACAAACAAACAACTTAAAACTATATAATACGGATTTTATCCAATCAACATAAACTAGATCGATTCAAACTAGTCAACACAAACAACTAACTTTGGAGGCGCCAACTTTGGATATGTAATAATATTATTTTTATTGTCACTTTTCTCCTTCTACTCAAGTACCTACATTATGTTTCAAATATGCTATTATCTCCTTTGTTTTCTTCATTCTTACTGGTCGAACCCGAGATACTAGATATTATTTTTATTTCTCATGACCAGTATGAGAGCTTATCAAGAGTTTTATCCTTTCATATATATATATTTAGCTGTCACGCTCACAGAAGTCGAAGTTGTAGAGATGAGAATCGAGGCGAGGTCGCGCCATTGCAACGAGAGGGTGTCGCGCCATTGCAACGAGAGGGTAGTTTTGGGGGTCGACAACCCAAACGTCTCGCCCATGTCCAACCCCTCGGGGCTCTGCACATCAGGCAGATACCAGTGGAATCCATGGATCAGATTGGCCAAACCCAAATGGACTACTTTCAGCCCCAGATTATATCCCGGACACATCCTCCTCCCGGTCCCGAATGGCAGCAGCTCGTAATCTCTGCCCTTCACGTCCAACGCGCTCCCTTCAAATCTCTCAGGTCAGAATTCATCGGGCTTCTCCCAAAAACAGGCATCTCGAGCGATAGTCCACACGTTAACGTACAACCTCGTGTTCGCAGGAATGTCGTAACCGGCGACGTTGCAGGGCTCCGTGGAGAGACGGGGGACGAGCAAGGGGGCCACCGGGTGGAGCCTCATCATCTCCTTCACGATCGCCAGAAGATACTCCAGCCCAGGAATGTCCTTCTCCTCCACCCACCGCTCTCTGCCCACAACTCTGTCCAGCTCTTCCGTCGCCTTTTCGAAGGTTTCCGGTTTTTTCAGGAGCTCGGCCAACGCCCACTCTACGAGCGTCGCAGAGCTCTCGGTGCCGCCCGCTATGATGCCCTGCACACAGACAATTCAAACGGTTCAAATAATTAAAAAAGATTTGTAACGACATAAAAGAGCACGGAGAAGAGAAAAGTTGTAAGTGCGTGCCTGAGTGAATGCTTTGACTTTGGTTCTACTCAGATTCAGCCCGGGATCGTCGGCTTGCTGCAGCAGAACGTCTACCATATCCTTGGCCACATAATTCGCTACGTCCTTCCTTCGGCTTTCGTGCTCTTCCAACACTTCCTCCAGGAAAACATCCAACCGCTTGCTCAGCTTCTTCATACGCCTAATGTAACCCTGGAGATCCAGCCAGCCGAGCCACGGTATGAAGTCTCCGATATTTAAAACCCCGTTCAGCACAAACAGCTCCTCCCACATCTCCCTGAACTCCGCTGGCTTTATCTTGTTCCCCGCCTTTTCGTCTAAGTACCTTCGTCCCAAAACCATCCGAGAAATTATGTTATTGCTAACATTAGTGGTCTCTTCCCGGATTTCTACAGGGAGGCCCCGCCGGCAGGTATCGAACACGGAACCTATCATTCGGGCCACCTCTTCTACTCTGATATACTCGAAGGATTCGAGTCGCTTGGCGCTGAAAAGCTCCATGAGGCAGAGTTTCCTTCCGAGGCGCCAGAGCTCTCCGTAAAGAGACCAGGTGATGTCGGAGTAGTTGTAGACGGTGTACTTCCCGGCTGCCACCCGTGGACGGGAAGCGAAGATGAGGTCGTTCGTCTTGAGAAATTCTTGGGCCATCTCAGCCGTGGAGGCGACCACGCATGGCACGGATCCCAGTCTCATATAAATGAGTGGGCCGTACGTTTTGTAGAGTCGATCCAAGGACCTATGAGGCAGTTTTCCCATGAGATGCAGGTGCCCGATTATAGGCCAAGCACGGGGACCAGGCGGCAATTTCACAGAGGGGCGTAGTCGCCTGTAAATCACGTAAGCGGATACGATGGCTACTGTCAGATAGCCCAGAATTCGCATATCTGCAGTGGCAAACAGCCACTGTAAATCCATGGCAAAGCAGAAAATCACAACTCTGAACACTTACAAAGTTGTTGCATCAACTGAGCGTCTCCTTTAGTGATAACCCGGCCAGCGGTGTGGTTATATAGTGGAAAACTGCAATCATTTGCGTGTACAATACGAACGGAGAAACTACTTTGCACTTTCCAAATACCAACGGAGAGAAACTTATAAGAAATGGTTGAAGAATCTTAAATTGTTATTGTCGTACAAATCAAAATGCCTTCAATCGTAATTAGGAGTGGTTGATTCTTTTCTTCTGCGCCGTAGGTCCGAAAACTCAGGTTTAGTCAATGCACTGTACCTCCGAAAAACAAGGAATAGGCAAAAGTCGTGGTCAAGTCTTTGCGCCGCCCTGGTTCCAAGAGAAATTGAGAATCCCACTTACTAAGGTCAAATCAATCTCGGAATAAAAGAGAGTCCCACTTCCTAAGGTCAAATCAATCTCGAAATAAAAGAGAGTCCCACTTACTAAGGTCAAATCAATCTCTAAATAAAAGTGGTCGTTCTGTGTTCAAGCATCCGAAAATTGAGCTCCGTTTTAATAGTATAGGGAAGCGTCTTGCACCTTATAATTTTAATCTACATGCATCTTAGAACGCCGTTTATTTTATGTGCGGCTTAAGTTATATATTGTTATTAATCATGATACAAAATTTACTCAAAAATAAAATCAATGTTCAAAGAAGACTTATGTCATCATTGCACAACATCAACTTAAAAATAGCTACCTATGATATCAAAAGCATGTCACCATATATTATTATATGATAATAAGTTAATTAAAATAATGAGGATATAGTAAAGCATGTCACCATATATTATTATATGATAATAAGTTAATAAAATAATGAGGATTTTAAAAAGTTAATTAAAATAATGATGATTTTAAAAAGCTAGTTAACATATTGGGTTAGTGGTTTTCTTTAAACATTGGATGGAAACAAATTACTAAATCTAAATCTTTGGGTGGAAACAAATCACTATCGGTGGTGACATTATATATGATTTATAACTTGATTTTATTGTTTATATATTTTTCAATTTTTTTTTATATATTCTAAATAATTTTGTTTATATAATTTTAATTTTTTTAATAATATGTTTAATTGGAAAGAGATTATAAAGTTTGTGTATTTACTTTCTGTAGGGCTCTATTGCCAAGAGTAGCAAAAGAATATTTCAGAATGAGATAATATGGTCATAAAAATCTACATGATTTTTAAGAAAAAAAAAATCAAAACCACGGCGGACATTTTATAGTGATCAAATTTATATTGAGACTTAAATGACGAGTAATATTATATAGTAATCAAATTTCTATTAAAACTTTAAATATAGCATTAATTCTCTTTCTTATTTTAATTTTTATTTATTATTTTATTTTATTTATTAACAAGTTATATCTATGCTCCCAACTTGTATGGATAAGTGTATATTAAATAGTTACTCAATAATTACATTGCCCATAAATTATATTAAATTGTGTTTTGTGTGGATATGATTACTTGTGGATAATTAAATGCTGAGTATGGAGTACCTATTACACATGATTAACCCACTATTCTGTTACCTGTGTCCCACTTCTAAAGTATGCATAGTACGCTAGCTTTTGCACGATGCAATACACTATACACACTGGACGAATGAATTTAATTAAGTTAGATCGTTTTGGCCATTCTTAAATTTAAATTTAAATTGATGAAACACATGCTATTCACCCTTCACCCTTCAGCTTGTAGCGTGTATTGTATTAATTCCCCAAAAAATTATTCACCATTTAATGGAAGGAGATGCCAGGGCACTCTCTAGGAGCAGAGCAAGTATCATGCCATTGTTGTTCCCCGTTTAATATTAGAGCCAGACATGTTATATATAATGTAGTTATGCGTGTATTCTTTATTAAACTTTTGTTTTAATGTATCTATCATTTTAAAGATATCGGTTCTTTTAAAAATAGTTTAAAATTTTGAAAAACAAAATTTTATTATTAGAATTTTCAAAATTTTATAAAATTATAATTTTATAATATTTATTTTAATAAAATTATTTAATTGTTAACTATTTTTATTTTTGTTTATTAACTATTCTTATTTTTGTTTATGAAACATGCTTAACATTCTGATTTAGAAAATAGTTTGAGCATTTATGCATTTTTATTTATTTAGAAGAACATTTGATTTTTCTATCTAATTGACTCTTTTTTAGTTAGACAAAGTAACTTGTTTATCCAAATCTTGAATAACATTTTATATCAAAATCCAATTATAACTTTTCAATTAAAATTTTATTATAATTTTTCAAAAAAATTCTTATCTAATTTATAACTTTTTAACAAAATTCCTACATAATTTATTCAATTATTATTAACTAACTCTTATCTCTTCATATAAAACATGTAAACATCCCTTTGTATGATTGAAAATGGATCCAAACCATTATTATTAACTAACTCTTATCTCTTCTTATAAAACATGTCAACATCTCTCTTTATGATTGAAAATGGATCCAAACCAGCAAATGAATGTAAAATTAATATTGTAATTATGTAATTAATGGTGGTTATGTAAGACATAAAAGATAACGCATTTACATAAATTGAATATAACTAGCACATGTGGATGGAGAAATTTCATAGGTATCATTATCTATCTTGAATATACCACCCTTCGGTAAATTAAATGATAAGAATGTTTTTTTTAAGTTGTCAATTACAACTATTATATTTCCGAGCAAAACCTTATTATTAAAAAATGTATAAATTGATAGCAAAATAAATATAAAAAAAAAATGATTAAATTCAAAAAACATTATTTTCTAAAAATATAGAATCTAAAATTTCTAATTGGATGACTAAAGTAATGATATGTTTTCAAAACATTTTCTATAGGATATCTATTGGTTTGTTTAACTTTTGGTTTCTATAGTTTATTCTTAATATTTTCTTTTCATATTTTACGGTATTCTTTTTCAATAGAAAAAACCCGCAACTTGCATGAAAATCAAAGTTACATTTTTTTGTGCAAAGGAAGAGAACTGTTAGGTTGACGCTCATCTTCAAGAGAATTACAAAAAACAGAAGAAAACTATACATCAATAGCACGATCCTCAAAACATACTAACGAAAAGGATCAAGTAATATTAATAGCAAAAAACTAAATAAGAAGCTTAGATAGCCCGCACATAACCTCGATCCATCAACACATTATCACATAACTCCTCAAATGAGATAAGACTGTCTGATATCACCTATTGCGTCCTTTGATAACCTGTCGGCATCCTAGTTTCCCTCTCTATAGTATGACGAAACGTAATGTGAGCAAAAAAGTTGATCAGAGTCCTCACATTCACTAGCCATGGCTTTAGTAGAATGACATTGATTTCGTGAATCCTTTCCACCCAGTTGATGATGACTTGAGAGTCACCAAATATTGTCAAGGTGATAAGACCTTTTTTTGACGCAAACCAAAGGAGACTCCTAAGCGCCAAAATCTTGGCCATCATGGTCCTACTAGAGCCAGCTGGAATCTTCAAACAAATTTTATGATTTCGTTTGATATAGATCACCCCACTCAAGCCACATTTACCAAACTTGGTATCACCATCAAAGAAGCCATAGGGTGCATCAACCTCCAACGAAGGGTGATTGACCATTTTGTTCTTTGATTTCACCATAGGGACAAGAAACTTACTTATGCCAGATTCGAAAAATCACCTTATAGGTAGGAAAGATGGAGGGAACAATATATCCAAATATCAGTTGATTATGCACCTTCCAAATGGTCGAAATCATGAGAAAGGGAGGTTCTTGCACTTGACATCCATGTGCCACCATATCCAAAGGGAATCGCTGAGAGTGAGTTGTAATGTCCCTAAAAAAATACACCTAAATTTTTTTATTTACAAGGCCCTAATCAATCGTAAACTACATGATTCTATAAATTAACTTCAGCACTAGTTAAATACTGATATTCTCACTTGTTTATGTCTAGATTGGTTGACTACTCAGTTATTCTCAATGAAATGTTTTGGTCGGTTGCCTTTTGCTTGACTTTGAAAGGTCTGTATATGAATGTTTATGTAATAACTGGACATATCATCTAACTCACTATAATGATAAATTATCTTTTGTAACCTAGTTTGGTTTTGATCTTAAGTAATAATGATAATGGAGTCTTCTTTTACTATGATTGTTCAAATGCTTGTATTACATTACTCGTCATATGTTTGAAGATGTTTTTGTTGTCTATGTGGATGGATATCAGACCCATTGTTTCCTAAGCTTACTTAGCTTATTATAAGCTAACATCATTCTTAATTGTCTCTGTAGGTGGTTTGATTGACCCATGCTATGCCTTACGACTTAGCGTATGCAATGTCCTAAGTTCATAAAGGTTTAAGCTGTTCCAAGTATAAAAGAATTAAAAGGGGAACAATGTCCCAAGGTAAGACCATATCATGGTCATGCCTAGCGACGCTTAGTAAAGGTTTCCCACACTTGATATGAACCTAACAGCTTTTGTTAAGGTTAGTTGGTCTCATCTTAGTGCTATTCGAATGTAATGAAAGCCCGATAGGGGAGAGGTGGTTGGCATTCAAAGCTTCCCGTGTGATGGCAGGTGCATGAAATATGTGAAGGTTCCATGTTGGTGTCACATTCAAGTCTAGACAAGGGGTATGGTTTTACCAATTCATTCATGGTTTGGTAGCATCATTTGGCATGTTTGTGACTTCGATGTAGGAGAGGGAAGCTCGTCTCCCTCTCTACATTTGTCTTGGAAAAGACTTGTATAGGACCAGAGTCGCTTTCCTAGTCTGTGGAGTAACGTTTGGGAGGAGGTGACTTCCTAGTGTTGGTTTCCGTTCAGGTATGTATCTGCCAATTCATTATTTGTATTTCTTGTGTAAGGATTTATGTGTGTACATTTCCATGTCAGCAGACCTCTGGTTTGTTTTGTGTGCAAGGTGAGTCCCACGACATTTTACCACTTGGGGATGCTCTACAAAATGGCTAGTCGACTGTGATTCTTCGGGTCCACTTCCCTCTATGGAGGAATGTTGAAGATGTTTAGTTCTATTTTTGGTGTTTATAATGCTGGATGGAAGCACTCTTGGTGGAGAGACACGAGATTCCTAGTGAGCCATAAACTTCTTAGAAGAGCGTTGCTCTGTTGCATGTCTGTAATTTTTTCCCACTTTTGGGGGTTTTCGCTGTGTATTCAGACCATAGCGATTTTGTATATTCAGACTTTATTTAAGAGTTTTAATTGAATGTAATAATCCTATCAGGCGCTTGCAAGTGCTCTAGTTTTGTATACTATGTCTTGAAAAAGAGAAAGTGCTTCATGGTTTTCTGTCTGTAAATTAGAATGGCCTTCTTTGTTTTTGTCTTTCTCTGCAATACATGTATATTGTTAGCATAACATGATACTTTCTGTATCGGGATTCTATACGCAGTTGTTGGGGTTGTTCATATTTAATGCTACTCTAAATTTGAGGTTTTGATTTTTTATTTTCGAAGTGTACATGGATGGGGAGGCTCTGGATTCTAACGTGTGTAAATGTCTATAAAACCTGAGGAATTCAATTCCTGGTCAATTCTTGAGCATAACCTGGCTTACATTTCGAGTATGAGGCTTTGGTTCTATGGGATGTGATCCCTGGTCAATTGCTTGAGCATGACCTATCTGTGTATGAATTGGAATTTCGATCCTTACAGGATTCGATCCCTGGTCAAACGTTAGAAGCATTACCCTAACTGTGTGTGAATTGAAATCTATCCTCATGGGATTCGATCCCTAGTCAAACATTGTAAGTGCCTCCCTGACTATGTGTGAATTGAAATCGATCGTCGTGGGATTCGATCCCTGGTCAAATGCGTGACCCTGACTGTGTGTGAATTGAAATCGACCCTTATGGGATTCAATCCCTGGTCAAATGCTAGAAGCGTGACCCTGGTTGTGTGTGAAATGGCGTAGGAGCATGACTTGGCATGAGTCTTAGCATGAGTCCACCCGTGTCTCAGGTTTTGACTAAGGAGAGTTTCGCTCTCATTATGTTTTGTGCAAAGGGTAATAGAATATTGGAATTCTTTTTTATGTATGTGATATGCGATGTTTAATGGAAGTAATGGTGTGATTTGTAAGATTCCTATTTGAGTATAGTTTGATGATGTATCTGTTTTATTTAAAGTTTGATGAAGTATCTGTTTAAAGTCTAATATTTATATCTTTATGATGTATAAATTATAAATATATATTAAACACCCTATTTAGAGTTTAGGGACTTGGTCCCAGAATCTATTTTCTAGGATTCTCTCTCTATATAGGAAAAATGTGAGTTTCCTCCTGAGATATGATGGATACATATTATTTGAGATTTTAAACACTAATTTGGAATTTAAAGGCAACCCTTGTGTCATGGCTAATTAATTCTGCAAATGATTTTGTGTAAATCCTAATTATGATAGCCTGTAAATTAAATTTGCATGACTAATAAATGAAATCATAATATTCACCAAGTTTTATTCCTATAAAATGGGTTACATCTAACGAAGGGCCCAATATGACATTTATGAACAGATCTAACATATTTGTATTAAATCACAGTATATAGATTTTAACAAGAATATTGCAAGAACATAATATAAAGGGACACGGTTCAGAATCATAAAATATAATCTTTAAAAGAATAAATATAACATGAAGATACAGTATCTGTCCTTTATTTTCTCCCCGACTGACTTAGAAACTGCCACGTTCCACCCAACCGTAGACCTCAAATCATTCCTGGTATGTTCAACAGGTCACCCCCGAGCCGAACCGAGCATGACAAAAACTAGAAGGCCTAGTGTAAATTTGTTATCTTCTTTGCTAACAATAGAGTAGTCACAAGGTCCATTTACTAGCCATTTGTGTGGATCTTGTAAAATAATTTCCCCTAATATTCCCACAGTCTTCTCTCTAGGACACACCAAATATCAAACAATTTGGTAATTTGAGCGCTCAAAGAACCACGATTGAACCCTCTAGTGAACTTGGAAACACTTTCCCCTTGCAATGTTCTCTCTCCGCTACTTATAATATTTTATGAGGAAAGGTTTCTAGGAATTAGGTTTAAATCACCCAGTTTAGTTGTTAGACACACTCACTGTTCTGTTTTTATCTTTAATTAAAAATTTAGTTTATTTTTAACTCTCACAATTTATTTTATCTTTATTTATTAAAAATATGATTTTTACTCATCCTAACATCTAGTTGATCTTAGTTATCAACTACTCGACCATTCTAAACTCTTGCATGCTCGGTCCCTCTTTGAGTGGCAGTACCAGTCGATTTAAAAGAATAAAGTAGATAATAATAATTTAGTTATTCAATGGATTACTGATTCTCCAGAGCTCTTAGCTCAACATCGGTTAATCACCATGAGTTTAAGTGCTCTAGAGAATTACTGCTCAACACTCACTCAACTAATAATGTTCCAGAGCTCACTTGTTCAATATTCACTCAACTAATAGTGCTCCAGAGCTCACTTGCTCAACACTATTAAATCAATGGTCCAGGTTCTCCAAAGCTTATGCTCAACACCAGTTAAATTCCTAGTCCTAGTGCTCTAGAGCTTATGCTCAACACCAATTAACTAGTACAAATAGTCTAGATTCTCCAGAGCTCACTTGCTCAACATATTTTAATAAGACAATTTTTAAAAATAGATTTTAGGTGATATTCAGAGCTCACTTGCTCAGCACCCAAATAAATAGTCTAGGTGCTCTAGAGTTGATTTGCTCAACACCTATAAAAAATGAATTAGCTATAAACATTAAAAAAAAATAATCTTTTTCTTGGGATATTATGACTCCAATCCATTCATCATAAAAAGATAACCAAACCAGTAATTCTTGCCAGACTTTAAGAAGAAAAGAGAAATCAATGAAAAGATGAGAGACATCTTCCCCTGCACACTTACAGAGCAAACACATATTAGGCCCATGAAATCCCCTCCTCTACAAGTTTGGCCATGAAAGAATCTTGTCCATAAGACACAACCATAAAAGTATTTCACTTTTGGAGGAATTCTCCAAGTCCAAACTTTCTTATGCCAGCAAAGGCTGTCCGGTAAGGTCTATTGATGAAGAATAACATTGTAGACATTCTTAACTGTGAGCAGACCGTTTGAGGTCGCAACATCCCAAACTAAAGTATTAAGATGATCATATGGTGATATACCCACAAACTTAATGTTTTCAATATAATGGTTCTCAACAGAGGCCATATGGCTAGGAAGGTCCAAATGATAACCAATGAGGAGTAGTAGTATCGTCTCTATAACGAAAAGATTGTGATAGAACCACACATTTTCTATGGTGTAAAGCTTCCACGATATCCGGAGGAAGACTGAACAAATCGACTAAATCCACAACAGGGTCGATACCAATAAACACCTCGGTACCTTTGCCAACTTTCCAGCAAAGTGAAGAGACAATGAGATAAAAAGTCCTGACAAGACCACGCCACATAGTAAAGCATTGGAAAACTCCAAATGTGGCTTCGTGAGCCATTGAGTAACCAACCGTGAAGGTAAAGCAATATTTATATATTTAAAAAAAATAAAAAATCTAGAATATATATATACCTACGTAAGTGAATTAATAACAGGTTAAGAAAATAATCTCTTTAAAAAATTTAAATGAAGAACGATCTTATTAAATATCATCTAACTAGGAGTGCTTTTTTCAAAGAGGCTTGTACTAATAGTATCCATCTTATGTTCATCTACATGCTTTACTTTACATTTTCAAATTAATATTTAATTAAGACAATGCTTATATACGACGTTAAATATAATTCAAATGTGAATCCTATGTCATTGTAATAATATTTGAAAATTAAATAAATTCGATACATGTTATATTTTTTATTATTTAATTATTAGATTTGAAATAATACAAAATAAATAAAAATATGGAATTATATATGTATAGTAGTAGTATTGGTCTCCTTTTTAAATACAACATGTTTCATTATTAAACACTCTAAAGATCATTATTAAATAAATGTGTACCATGATTTTTAAATCTAAGCATGTTCTATGTGAACTTTTTGGGTATTTTGATTTATTGATCACTTAAGTTAATAAATTTGTTTCTCTTTAGTTATTATAGTTATATAAAAAATACATGTTTCATTATTAAACACTTTATAAAAATCATTATTAAATAAATGTGTATCATGATTTTTAAATCTAAGCATGTTCTATGTGAACTTTTTGGGTATTTTGATTTATTGATCACTTAAGTTTATAAATTTGTTTCTTTTTGGTTATTGATCACTTAAGTTTATAAATTTGTTTGTTTTTAGTTATTATAGTTATATAATTAATCATTATTGAAATGAAATAAATTTAAGTGAATAATTATACCAATTTTAAATATTTATGAGTTTTCATGTTTTTTCCCTAATTTAATTGACTTTGAGAACACACTTATTGAGCATGGATTAAATTATAACATGGTATAAGGGAAACGCTATTCTAAAAACTCTAAATACCAATGATTAGTGTTTGGAGCAATCCATTGATTGGTGCAACATTGCTTTGAGGCTTTAGAGATGAAGTTATGCTTCAAAGATCTAGTTTAGAGATTAGAAAGATTGGACACAAACGGTGACATTGAGCTTTGAAGCTATAGGAAATAATGTGATAGTGTCAGGTCATAGCTTAGCATGTGGTTCATTATAAGGGCTTGTAAAGGTATCACAAGATGAGACAACTTATTGTACATGGGATATTTAAGGTATATGTGCATATATGAAAGTGATTCTATATAGATTTTTTATATGTGCATATACATAAGTGCATATATGCATGCATATACAATTATATGTGCATATATGGAAGCACATCACTACTACATTTTAGGTTGAAAATCAATGTCAATCTAATGTCTTAAATTTCATACGAGAATATATCTAACTTCAATTAAACATTGAGGAAGTGATGTCTAATAACCAATGATTAAGTTGTCGATTATGCAATGATGCAATGGCTGATGATTGAATGGAAATTCTATCATAAGAAGTCAAATAAATTATAGTTCAATGAGTATTCTATGGTAGCAATGTCCCATTAATATTTAATTGACACTTTAATTTCACATATATGCTATGGTGGTGAGGTGACATTGTTGTAGAAAACATTGAAAATACATCACATAAGTGAAGTGAAGCATTTTTACAACATAAAAAATATATTGAAGATCATCATAAGATGTGACCAAAGGTTAGGAGTAATTCTAGGACACTAGTTCCATAGTCTTTACCTAGCAATAGAGGAAAAAACTATGGGTATTTCTTCATTAGAAGTAGTTCAAGACCTCTATAGTAGCATAGTAAGAATGCATTAAGGGATGCATCCCCAAGATCATTGAAGGACTATTGGAAATTGTATAATTTGTATAGTAACCTATGGTAGTAGAGAAATGATCCCCTTTTGTAATAATCATAATAAGCTTCTTCCATGGAACAACTCTAAGGAATAAAAATAGTAATAAAATTTTTTGCATCAGGAATGTTAATGGTTCTAAGCAAACAAAATAAAAAACTATGAAGGAAATATTAAAATCATGTTTCCATCTTCTTCTCTCAGAATTGAGAGTAAATCAAGAAGAAATAAAAAGGGTAATCCAAAAAATCCCTAGATTGGTTACCCCAAATCCAAATTTAAGGTTACAAGGAAAAGTTTCCCTTGAAGAAATTCCAAAGTCAATCTTTGTTCCAGAGAACATAGTTCCAAATACCAAATGTATTTATGTTTGATTTTTCCAAACTCTAGGGCTTAATTAATATTAATGTCCGGAAAGTAGTGGAAGAGTCAAGAATGTCCAAACAATTTCTAGTTACTTAGCTCCATCATCAATGCTTTAACTATGAAGGTTGAGAAGCCTACTTCAATAGAGAACTTTCACCCAGTATCCCTATATATCACCTCTTAGAAAATAATATCTAAATTCATGACAAGAAAAAGAAACACTAAGAACACTGAACAACTATTTCTCAATAATAATTGGGTTTGCTGGGATGAAGGAAAAATTCTAGACATGGCTATTACAACTCGAGAAACCATATACACTCTAAAAATTTAAAAGAAAAGGAAAGGCATATCAAGTTAGAGATTTGTCTAAGACCTATGATAGAGTAGGTGTCCAACTTCCACTTATTTGAAGACAAACAAATGTGTGAAAAGTGATGGAAGAGTTGGGAACTGTTGGCTCGGTTTTGCAACCAGGCTTAGTGCTATGGGCACCTGCTAACTAGTAGCAGCAGTTTTAATAGAATTAAACAAGAAACTAATCTAAACAAAACTAATCATGGATCTATGCAAGAATATAAGCAAATAATGTAAACATTTAAAAAACAAGAACAAGAAAATATTAAAGAATGAATTTGTATTGAAAAATGGGGGGCAAGCAAGTGCTTGCGATAATACCTTCAATGGTGAAGGTTGATGTTGAGCAACTCCCAAGATGAGTAGCTCCAAGCTCCAAGAGGTCTCCTTCTCCAAGGTTGCTTACAATGGCCAAAATGCTCAAGGGAGATTTCGGCAGCATGAGGATGAGATAATGGATGGATGGGAAATGAGGAGCCCCTACCACCTTTTTATAGGTTTTGGTGGTGGGGAATACCATTTGTGGTTTCGTGGAAACCAAATGGTATTGACCAACATGGTTTAGGTACTTTTCCCTCCTTTTTCCTTTTTTGAATAAAATTAATATTTTTATTCCTTTTTTAATATTTTTGGGAATTTGGACCCTTTTTGAGGGTTTTTATGCTTTTTTAGGAAAAATAATCTTTTTTAATGGAAAAAGGGGTGTACTCAGGTCTTTTGGTGACCTTTTGTTGGTTTCAGAGGCTCAGATGGTGAAAAAGTGGACAAATGGGTCATGTGAATAGGGGAATGAGCTAGTGAGCACTTTTTGGGTGTTAACAGATTGCCCCCTGATGTGTGAGGGCAGGAGCTCATCGTATGGCCGATAGACATCATAGTTCATTTGTCTTTTTTTGGGGTTTTAGGTGAGAGAAGAGACCGATTGGAGACTGGAGCCACGGCCCTTGGAAGCTGCAAAAACAAAAAATATTACATGGCCTCAATATGAATGAGGTATAATCTTTGATAATGGACGAGGCGGGCATTCCCATGCTCGTATCAAGACATATACATAACAATTAGTCCCAATAAGGGGGATCTAATACATAAAGAATCTACTGGTACATCATAATGGTCCAGGGGGGACATTATTTTGGGATATATTCCTGATTATAACTGATCTCAATAACTGATACGCTGGAATAACTGATGAACTGCTGAAACTGAAGGTGTCCAACATCTATAGGGACTCAAAGACTATGAGTCATCTCTGAGAATTAATGTAACTGTGTACTCAAGGGAGTATGGACCTGGGGTACATCTGAATACTGTCGCCATGCGCAACCCGGATATCTATAGAAAAAGTGTAACTGGTTTTATCCATAGGAAGATTATCAAATGTGGAGGAGTCAGGAGGTATCCGGGGTCTTCGACTAATAACTGAAAGGATCAATGTCCTGTGCGAGTCTCAACGATGCGATCAAGGTGTTGAAGTCGAGCATGTGAGAAACAACCATTTGGGGAGGCAATGAGGATTCCTCTCGAAATGATTTGTAGGCACTCGTCATAAATGGTAATGAGTCCAAGACACAGGAACCTATAGGTCTATCCTCTGGAATAAATGTGGTTGTCGTCGACAGAGGGAGGCCAGCAACTTAACAAGGCAATGATGTTTCCTTGATAGGAGTACGAGGTGTAGAACTGAAGTGCTGTAGTGCTGATGGTAGGACTGCCATACTTGTGGGGATGGGAAATAACTGGGTCATAAAGTGGGTAGACTCAAACTTCCTTTGTTTAGAGCATGATGACATGGTTGACCTGGCAGCGTAGGGAACTGACGTGTCGGTGTGGGGGATCATTGCTTTTATTGACTGAATGGTATATATTGACTCTGGGGGGGGAGGACAAGCCGATAGGTGCTGTCGGGGGATTTTCAAGGTGACATACTGCAGAATACTCTGAACAAAGGCAACCAAAATGGGGAAGCTGCCATATGAGTAGATGTGATCTGTCGTGGCACCAAGAGGCACCATTGATTCCTTCTTCATAGTTTTAATGAGCTCCAAGAAGGGATAAAAGTGTGCTCTGAAATGGTACGGTCCTGTGGATTTTATGAGCCCAGGACGGCTCATGCTCATGGTTGCTTTCATGTTTAGAGAGTCTGAAAGCGGTAAGTGGACTCTATTGGTGTTTCTTTTTCGTAAGTTTAGTCTCCAAGGCCCGAAAAGCATAAAATGATGCGGATGGAGAACTCTTCTAGCCGATGTGACTAGAGTATACCTTTTTCGTAATTAGTCTATGAGGTCCGGAAAAGGGGTAAACTTATACCAGGTAGACGCCCTTCCAGATATGTTTAGCGAGCATGAAACGAAGCAAGATTGCTCGGCGATCTTTTCATTGTTTAGGGAGTCAGAAAAGAGCTTAACAGAAACTCCCTAAGTGCCTTTTTCGTAAAAGGGATTGCTCGGCCCGAAAAAGGGATAAAATTATACTGAACAAAAATGGATAGATGGGAGCGAGAAAAGGTCTCAAGCATCATCATGTGTGTGGGATATTGGATCCGGTGACATAAAGATTGTCACAAAGGAGGCTGCGGCTGTTGTGGCACGCAAACCGAGGCTATGAGAGGGCATTTTGAAAAAATGCCCGAAAAAGATGGGCGTGAGAGTGAGAAATGATCTCAAGCATCATCACGGGCGAGGAAAACTGAATCCGGTGATATATGACATGTCGAAAACAGAGAACGGCCGATGTGGCACGCAAACCAAGGTGACGAGGGGGCATGGAAAAAATGCCCAAAAAATCTAAAAGTGAGAGAGAGAAATGATCTCAAGCATCATCACGAGCGCGGAAAACTAAATCCAGCGATATAAGGCATGTCGAAAACAGAGAACGGTCGATGTGGCATGCAAACTGAGGTGATGAGGGGGCATGGAAAAAATGCCCTGAAAATCGGGGCGTGACAGCAAGAAATGATCTCAAGCATCATCACGAGCGCGAAAAACTGAATCCGGTGATATATGACACGTCCAAAATGGAGAACAACTGATGTGGCACGCAAACCGAGGCCACGAGGGAGGCCAAAAAATGGTCAAAAAATAGACCCCGTGAAAACGGGAAAAGGAAGGAACCTGCATGAAGTTCTCGCTGTGCTGATTCCAATGGTACCAACTGTTTGAAAAATGGACATCGTATGATACCGCAATGGTTGTTTGAAAATTGGTGGAATTTCTATAAATAGGGTGTGGGGCCCAAATGACTTGTCATTGTTACGTGCGAGTTTGATAGAGCTGTCAAAGCTATTTCTTGATTTTCAGGAGATTTCACCATTGGTTTTCGATTCTGCGAGTTTCAGGTAACTCTATTTGCCTTAGCATTTTCAATTATGTCTTTTTTGTTTGGCTGCAGGCCCTTGAAGGCCGCGAAATTCCATGTTGACTCTCCAACGTGGAATATCGCGGGTTTTGGGTCTTTTCCCGCGATGAACAGCGCGGGTTTCAGGTTGACAGTCACGATGTTCATCATGACTGTGAGGTTGGAACCCGCGATGTTCATCGCGAGTTCATGGGAGATAGTCGCGATGTTCATCGCGACTATATGGCCAAAATCCGCGATGTTCATCGCGGGTTTTTGCATGGAGGCCGCGATGGTCATCGCGGCTTTTGGTGGAAATGTCGCGATGGTCATCGTGGCTTTTGGCGGAAAAGCGGCGATGGGATTTTTTCAAAAAATTTTGTGCTGGGGCTAAAAATTTCTTCTATTTTCTGGCAGGATGTTGAGGAGGACATTGTCCTTGTGGCGAGAGCGGGAGATTGATGATGATCTTATGGAGAGGATTCAGACTAATCCAGGGGTGCGACAGACTCTGGCTATGAGCAGACTTTTGAAGTTCGCTCAGATCCCACCTATTCGTTCAGTGAGACGGCTCCTGAACAAGCTGGTGCGTTGGTGGGTGCCGACGGAGGGTGCATTTATCATTGGGGGTGAGAGGTTAGAGATCACTCTCACAGATGTCTATTTTCTGACCAGGTTGCCTCGTTTGGGGGAGGTGGGCGATCTCCTGCCGAGGATCCCGCCAGGTGTAGATATGGAGGATTTGTTACAGACCTTCTGCGTTGATGATGTTCTTTTGCAGAACAACTCTATTAGTCTGCGATCCCTACGTAAGTGGGATATGCGGGCTGTTGGGGCATGTGTTCTGCAGATATTGGGTGCTGCTGCACCACATCGTATGTCTGGGGGACAAACAATGATGGTGGACTCTGTTCTTCGAGGGACATATTATGCCTGGGGGAAGATGTTTCTGGCTGGTGTCCGGAGAGATCTAGACAAGGCCATTCGAGAGGGAGGTGAGTTCTGTTATGCCTCCTTTCTATGCTATTTTTTCTTCAAGCGGGTGCCGACCTTACAGCCACGGGTACCCATTCATGCTGGTCTGGTGAGTGAGCCTCGCATGGTGCGGTGGGGGCAGATGATGCCTCATGGCGGCGGTGGTGTCTGCGGTTTCTTCAAGGAGGATTTTTATGAGCAGTGGGAGCAGATACCCCTGGTGATTGAGGACTACCCCTACGTCAGCATGGACTATCGAGGTGACCCAGAGATGCCTCATGCCCCAGGATAGGCCTGGAGTTTAGACGGTATGTTTTGTGTTTTATTTTATACTATATCATGTGTTGTTTGATTTATCATTGATGATTATAGTTGGATAGTATATGATGGCTTACTTGCTTTGTGCAGATGTGGGTCCAGTGCCACCGGCTGGCTACGTGGCTCGTCAGGGGTGGGTGATGGTGGTCGCCCATCCACCTGCAGCGGTACCACCTCCGCGTGGTGGAGGATTTGCGGCTCGTGGGCGAGGGGTTGGCCCTCGAGATGACGCCATAGAGGGTGTTAGACAGACCTTTGCTAGGATCCTAGCTGGACTCCCCGAGGATGGTTGGAGAGACCTGGATCGGGATATTTTGGAGGGTTGCTTCGGTGTATCGCCTGAGTGGCGGTCGCTCTTGTTGAGGACAGCGGTGTTTGTGGCGGAGCACAGGGGCGGTGGACGAGATGATCCGGCAGGGCCAGCTGAGACGAGGATACGTCTGTGGGACGATCCAGCGGGGCCGGCAGAGCGGAGAGTTCGGGCTCGCCGTGACCCGGCGGGACCAGCGGAGGAGGAGCCGGAGGAGCCTAGGGATCCAGATGAGTAGATGATATTGTATCTGCCCCCAAATGCTGATGAGCATATGGGGAAGCATTTTTGTACGACTGATGTATTTTTGTATATCGGGTGCTGAGGGCACCTATGACATGTTGACTATTATGGTTTATATATATATGTGTATATATATTTGGATATATTGTCGTGTATGCACGTGGATGCACATTTGTCTTTTGTATATGCCCGTGGAGGCACATGTTATGCATGTGGATGCAGTATGTTGTTATTTATGTATGCCCGTGGAGGCACATGTTATGCACGTGGATGCATTATTTTGTTATTTGTTTATGCCCGTGGAGGCACATGTTATGCACGTGGATGCATTTTGTTTATGGATATGCCCGTGGAGGCACATGTTATGCACGTAGATGCACGTTTTGGTTATGACATGATGTGATTGGTGTGCCAGTCGAGGACATTGTTGGCCATATAGTCTGCTACACTATTGAGGTGTCTTGGGACATGTGTGAACGAAATGGATTCGAATTGTCTAACCATTTGTTTAGTGCGCAAGAATTTTCGGAAAAGACAGGGATCGCGTACCTGGTAATCATTGTTGAGCTGGGAAACCAGGAGCTGTGAGTCCAAGAAAACGTTGAGGTGATGGATGCTCATTTGGAGAGCTGCGGCCAGGAGACCGGTCACGGCATCGTATTCAGCTTGGTTATTGGTGGCGGCACCTAAACATACTCCGTCAATGTGAATTAACTCATGCGAAGAGGAGTATATTACCCAAGCTGCGGAGGCGAGATTGGGAGACCAACGACTTGCACCATCAGTGAAATCAACATAGCAGAGTGGAAGAGGATCCATCTGTAGTCATGCAGAGAAAAAAAAATATTTAGGTTTTTTCAATTTTTGTGAAAAAAGAAAGTAAGCCTATACTAGAATGGACGGTGGTGTCCATAAGATTTTCTATAGGTAAAATCGTTTAAGGTACAACCCGTTTCGTGGGTTGCGTAGGGGATTGCCTTCTGAATCGGTCAGAATGTATGCCCCCTACCCGAGGTAAGTGTGTACGATGTAGGGTCCTTGCCACATAGATACAAACTTTCCCTTTCCGGTTTTATCATGAGATTAATCGTAAGCGAGGACAAGGTCTCCCTCAAAAAAGGATCTTGGGTGGACATGTTTGTCGTAACTTAGTTTGGATCGTTGTTTGGCTGCTTCCATGTTTTGAATGGCTGTGCGCCGATATTCATCGGCTTGCTCTAGGAGTAGTAAACGTTGCTCAATGGGGGAAGTGTCCGGTAGGAGTTCAATGGCGATATGTAGAGCTGGAATCTGGCACTCGATAGGGAGAATGGATTCGACACCGTGAACTAAATGGAAAGGGGTAAAACCGGTGGCGGTTTTGGTTGAGGTGCGGTAGGCCCATAGTGCCGGGAAAAGCATGTGGTGCCAATTGGACTTGTGTTTGTCTACAGTGCGTTGAAGAATGGTCTTCAAAATTTTATTGATCGCTTCGACTTGGCCGTTTCCTTGGGGATAGTAGGCGGACGAGAAATGGTGTTCAAATTTCAACATGGTTGATAATTCTTTCTAGACGGCATCTTTGAAGTGAGAGTCATGGTCAGAGACTAGTTGCTTCGGCACTCCGAAATGAGTGATAACATGGTTGAAGAAAAACCGTGCTGCAGTGTCGGCCTTGCAACTGTAAGTCGGGCTGGCTTCTGCCCACTTGGTGAAATAATCTACGGCCACAACGATGTGTTTGTGACCGCCGGCTGACGTGGGGTTGCAGTCGAGGAAGTCGATGGCCCATTTGCAGAATGGTCCAACAGTGATGACTTGATGAAGGGGGGCGGGGGGGGGGGGGTTCTTGCTTTGGGGGCAAAGAGTTGGCAATTCTGGCAATGCTTAACTGCGGTGATGCAATCAGTAAACAACGATGGCCAAAAGTAACCTGCCCGAATGATTTTCTGGGCGGTGGCCATGCCGGAGAAATGGCCTCCGCAAGCACCGCTATGACAATCATTGAGGACTTGTTCTGCCTCATTATGGGACAGGCATCGGCGTAGGATGGTATCAACGCCGCATCGATAAAGTACATCCCCTATTAAGAGGTATCGGGGGGCATGGTGTCGTATCCGATGGCGTCCGTCACGATCGATGTGTGGTCGAAATTTTTGCGTGCGGAGGTAAATCAAAACGTCTCCGTACCATGGGTCGTCAGACGAAATGATGAAGATTTGTTCATCAATCAGATCTGTTTGGATAGCGGGTGATGACGAAGAGGATGGGAGGTCGGTGATGAGGTGAGCAAGCGCGAGGGCTTTGGTGCTTTTAGGAGTTCTGAAAGTAACGTCATATTCCTGGAGAATAATGACCCATTTAGCAACACGACCTTGTAGGAGCTGCCGGGTTAGGAGATAGACCATAGGGTTGGAGTTGGCCACAACCGTGGTATGACTGAGTAGAATGTAGTGTCACAATTTTTGTACGGAAAAGACTACAGCCAGGGCTAATCTTTCCTCGTATGGGTAACGTAGAGGTGGGCCAGACAAGGTCTGGCTGACGTAATAAATTACATGCTCTTGGTGAGAGGCATCTTCTTGGACCAAAACTCCGAACACAGCATATTCAGATGCCGAGACATAAAGGGTGAAGTCTTGAGAGAAATCTGGTGGGGATATCAAGGGGGCTTGTGTGAGATCTTTCTTGAGGGCTTCGAATGCCGTGTCTACTTTCTCATCCCAAACAAAGGGTATGTGGGTACGAAGTAAGCGTAAGAATCCATGGACTTTGGTGGCGTAATCAGGAACGAAGCGCCTAAGGAAATTGGACCGCCCTTGTAGACTCTGGAGATGCCGAAGCGTGCGAGGAGGGGGGAGTTCTAAGATGGCTTTGACTTTCAAGGGATCAACAGTAATTCCGTCTTGGGAAACAATGAAACCCAACAACCGGCCTGCCGAAACGCAAAACACACACTTGTGTGTGTTCAAGCAGATTTTATATTTGCGACAACGCAGGAAAACTTGCTGGAGGTCGTTAATGTGGTCTGATCGTTTTCAGGAATGGGCTGTAAGGTCGTCAAGATAGACTCGCAGGATATGGACCAAGTCATGAAAGCAATAGGTCATGGCTCGCTGGAAAGTGGCACCAGCATTTTTAAGGCCGAATGGCATGACGCGATAGGCAAAGGTGCCCCATGGGGTGGTGAAGGAAGTCTTGTACTGATCCTCCTTACGGATGTGAATCTGGTTGTATCCGGAAAACCTATCCATGAAAGATAGGACTTCATGGCCCGCACACTCATCAATGAGTTGGTCAATGAATGGCGTGGGGAAATTGTCTTTTGGACAAGCGTGGTTTAAATCACGGAAGTCAGTGCATACTCTAAGGGTGCCTTGCTTTTTGTTGACGGGAACGGGGTTCGACACCCAGGTGGTGTACAGAATAGGATAAATGAATCATGCTTTGCGAAGTTTCTCGACCTCAGCTTTAACAGCGGGGAGTTTGGAAGGATGAATGGGTCGCTGTTTCTGACGAACAGGGGGTACCTCAGGCCATGTATCAATGTGGTGCTCTATAATGGCTGGGTCAAGACCAGGCATTTCGGTATAGGACCAGGTGAAAACATCACGGAATTCTTGAAAAAGCTTTTTGTACGCTTGAGTTTCCGCTTGTGTGCAAGAGGCGCCTAGCGAGATTAGCTCAGGTTTCCCAGGTGTTGAGGAAATATCTATTTGTATAATGGGGGAAATGTTGGACATGTTCCCTTCTTCAAAGGCATCCGGTGCTGGTATGGGGTCCTTTAACCAATCGACCTTAGTGGGTATGAAATCTTTCGATTCGACTGATAGCTGGTTGGATGCGGTGGATGTAGATGTTTCCGGGAGGAAATACGAGTGAAGATGCATATCATCCCAAGGGTAGTCGGGTGCAGTGAGTGTCTCCAAAATTTGCTCATCAATATTGAAGTAGTCTGACCATAAATCAAGGGGTTCTGGTTTGAAAGTTGTTGAAATCATATAGATTGTATTGACTTCTTCTGACGAGGATGATGGCGGGGGGTAGATCTCCTCGATGAGGGGAGGAGATATCTCTAAATCGACGTTGTTTAACTCGTACAATGCTGCTCTATAGTCAGGGAGATCAGGACAATGGTGAGAGTAGTGGCCGTAAACACTGCATATGGCACAAGGATGGTTGGTGCGTAGTGATCTGTTGCGAGGTTGAGGAGGTGGTTCTAGTCTAACTTCTGGGATGCTGGTGTCGTCGTCCAACATATTCATATGTTCCTGGAGTGCCGGTAACTGTGGGCATTGATGAGTGGGATGGCCTATCTCATCGCACAACGAGCATTTCGAAGGAGCTCGAAATATGGGTGGGGGTTTAACTACCTTAGGAGGTGGTATAGCAGTGTATGGTTGTGGACCTCTGCCCCCAGTGGGCTTGACAAGAGGAGGAGGATTCGTTGATGACGAAGGGATATTGAGACCAGGAGGAGGTTTTGTTGACGACGAAGGGATTGTGACACCAGGAGGAGGTTGAGTAGTGGTAACAATAGGTTGTACCGGTTGGAGGATGACATTTGGTGTCGGAGGTGGAAAGGGAGGCAAAATATACCACACGGGTAATCCCAATGTTAACCCGGGTAGACTAAGGGTAGCCATAACCGGGGCGCTTACTACACCCGAAGGAGGAAATAGAAAGGGGATGGTGTGGATGGGTGTAACACCGATGTGACTAGGGACCAATGGTGGTTGACTAGCGGGTGTTTGTGTATTCTGTGAAAGAGTACAGAGGTTTGCGACGTGGGTCTCTGGTGACGGTGGTGGAATGGCTTGGAATGTAGAGGTCATTGGTGTATGTGAGTAAAGTCCGAGTCCCACAGAAGAAACAAAGGAGGTAGTTGCACTAGAAGCGGGTTGTTCAACCATGGGGAGAACATTTTCGGGTGCTGCAGGGGCATTGGGATCATAGTAGGTGAGTTGGTCGATTTTGACCACGCGTCCCTCGTGGGGGAACATCATGGTACGAAAAACGGATGAGGCAACCGCTTTCATGGCGTACATGTAACTGCGGCCAAGTAAAAGGTTATAATCGAGTTGGGCATTAATGACCTCTATGTCAATGAGCACAATTTTCCCACCCAATTGGACGGGGACATTGGGTAGTAGACCTTGAGGTTGAGCTGACCAGTCGTCATACGCCCGCAATGCAATGGTGGATTGCTGGAGAGTAGGGGATCCCAACTTCTGCCAAATGAATGTGGACATGACGCATGTAGAGGCACCCTCGTCGATGATACATCGATGGATGACAAGATTCTGAATAGAAATAGAAACTTGGACTGCTATGGTGGAAGGCAGACATGGTTCGGACTGGTCCAAATCAAAGGTCATCAATTTCGAATCATTTGGGTCAATCGCCCCAATGGCGGAAAGTAAAGTCTTGCGCTGCATAGGACAGTTTTTTAAGACTTCTAATGCAGACATAGCTGCGGGAGATTGAGCTAAGTCATCTACGATGTTGTAATTTGATGCAGCCCGTGCATTGGGGTTGTTGTTGATACGTCAGAGTGGGAAACGAGGTGCTTTAGAGGTGCCATCAAGTGGAAGCGGTGGTATACGTAACGTTTGATTAGTGGGATGAGCGTTAGTATCCTTATCGGTGGGGGGGGCTTCGGAGGTAGGTCCATACTGATTCTGACGCGTCTGGATGTTGACATCGGCAGTGGACATCATCAATAAGTGGTGAGTGCCTGAATCAAACATTGGTTGATCAGGAGCGACGTAAGCGATTTGTTGTGGTGGCACGTTGCCCTGTGGGGGAGCTAACGGCTGAGTGTTCACCACTCCTTGTGTTGGAAAAGGGTTTTGTAGCACCAAAGGTTGTTGTTGAGGTGGTGGAGGGTTGGGTGGCGGCTGAGGAGCCGCCTGCCCTTGACGATGGGCATCATCTGTCCATAGTTGCCGAGCTCGCTCCAGATGTGGGAAAGCGTGGGTATAGTGGCCATAGACCCCGCAAATAGAACAAGGATGGTTTGTTCGTAAATTATCATTTTTGGCTTGCTTAGGTGGCTGATCAAGATTCTGATGAGCAGGTGCCACGTTATTATTTTGCGGAGGATGGGTAGGTTGTGGAGCTTGGTTATGGTTTTGGTTGTTTCCACGGTTACGTCCTCTTCCGCGGTTTGGTTGCGTTGGTTATTTTGGTATTGGGGCTGATGTTGTTGTGCGTACACATGCCCTTGAGCATTGGGGGGATTCTGGGGAGCCGCAGGTGCGAGAGCAGGTTGCGGTGGGTAATATGCAGGTGGAGCTGGCAGTGGTCCAGTTGCCTGTTGGGGTTGTTGGTACCCCTGAGCTATTGGATGTGTTGGATTAGCTGGTGCAGCTTGCTGTGGGTACTGCATTTGTTGTGGCAAGAACTGAATGGGGTTCGGTGTAGTAGGTTGGTTATAGTATGTAGGAGGTACATATGTTGATGGTGCTTGGCCATAGCAATGTTGTGGACAAGAGGGTCCATGAATGTGGTGTGTCTGGTTTGTTGGAGCGTAAGAAGTTGTCGCTTCGGAACTGGATGTATCCCTAGAGAGGTCTGGGGCAGGCATGGTACTCCCCATGCTGAAAGGTTTAGCTTGGGGTGTGATTTGGCCAATAATTCCATCGACGGCATGAGATGCCCCCGGCGCGTCACTGCGTGAAGAGTCGCATCGTGGGGCGTCCGGTATGATTGTGTATAGATAACCTCACTGGGCATAAATGAGATCAAACTGTTGGGCTTTGAGGATGGCCTCTTCTTCAGACTAGGTTCTTTCGGATGCCACATCCTTCGCAATGAGAGGGAGGAGGGATTTTAGAAACCAATCTAAGAAGATATCGTCGTCTAACTTGATTTTGCAGAGGCTTCGGCGTCGACGCCACTCATGAATGTGGTCAGTGATGTGGGTGGCCGTGTTCTGTCTGCAAGACAGTAGGATCTCGACTCCCGCATCATAGCGGACAGGTAACTGGAAAAACTGCAGGAAGGTCGAGGCAAGGGAGGTAAAGGTGGCATGCGTCCCATGGGGCTGCTCGATATAGCACTTAGCTGCAGAGCCAGTGAAGGTGTTCTGTAAAAGCCGAAGGCGGACAGAGTTGTCCACTATGGAGTTGGAGGAACACCATAAATGGAAGGACATGATATGGTTCTGGGGGTCTTCACCTGCCTTACCCTCAAACTTAGGGATGTCAGAGGGGAGTTTGGTGGGCATGTGAGGCCACGCAAGATCATGTCTGATGGGGTCATTAGTGAGCCTAGCTAAGTCTAGCAGGTTCAGACTTGCCATGTACGGTAAGCTAGCAGATGTAGTGACTGGAACTGGAACATGCCTAGTCATTATGGTATGATGTAGGGGTCCAGTAGCGCCTAAAGGTATGCTAGGTATGGAGGGTATGTGCCCTCCAATAGGTGTGGTCTGGTATGGGCCAGCGCCTCCAAGTGAAACATGGGTTACACTTGGGTTAGGAATAGCTGTAGGGATTCCTGGGATAGGGTTTGTGGAAACTAGAGGGGGTGTGACCCCTATCTTGGGCATACCCATAACAGGTGGTGGCCCTGTGTTGGGAATTCCTATAACAGGAGGTGGCCCTGTGTTGGGCATTCCTAGATGTGGAGTGTTGCCCATATTGGGCATACCCAGGGGGGTGGTTGTTGCCATGGATGGCACCGCAGCAGAAGGGTCTGTGGATGTCTCACCTATGGTGCTGGTAAATAGTGGGTCAAATGGTGTTCCAGCCATAATGGTGGTTGGTGGTAATACAACGTAGTTTTCGGATTCTGCCTCAGAATCAGATGTGAATTGAGGCATGTGAGAATCGGATGACTGTCTGGATGACCGACGATGTGTCGAGTCAAGGGATAAGGCTCGGCGTCGGTGATGTGGCGAGCCAAGTAGACTGAACTCTGGGAGTTCGCCCTGTAGACGACGAGAGCGTCTAAAATTCTCAATGGTGAGAAATAAGTTTTGTGTAAAAAATCTATTTAAGTATCAGGTGGTGATATATATATAAAAAACTCAAAACCCTTATGCAACCAAGGGTGCAAGAAGGGGAGTGAAAATGAAGGCTCTCAGGACAAAAAATCAACCTCAAAAAAGGCACTTATCCTAGCAGCTGTGCTACAATAAGTGGAGGGATGCAACAAATGGTCAGAATACCAACATGCAAGTAGCTCCTAGAAAAAATAGGTGTAACTAGACCAAAGGTGGGTTGAATCATGCAAACACCTAACTAAAAGTATTGTGAATCAACAAACGATATCCTGTGCAAGGTGATGAAATCCAAGTCAGACAATATGAGTGTTGAGACAACGGCTAGATATCCCCCTACCGGGAGGGACACCGGGTAATCAATCCTAAAGAAAGGCTTCTAGGATACTCCGTTCATGATGCGTCGAGAAAAGGTAAATCTACCGTTTGGCCCTTGATCGCAATATCCCAATACAGGGATATCCCGAGAACTGTGAATGGTAGCCCTTCGGTTACTGAATGGATTTCGGTATTCCACTCAGGCTTCCGGAACCATCCTCACGACTTCAACCCTCCTAGGGGAGAGTCCTTCCCACAAATCGGCTGTGACCGCGCCAATAAATACTAAGATATTTTAGCTCCCTAAATGGACAACTTCTATGTCTCAGATGTAATAACTGAGGGGTGTTATTGGAACACCTATCCCTCCAATACTACCTAGCTACAAAGTTCTTTTAGTGTTTCCCAAGTGGGGTTAAAAGTGTGTTGAAATTAGGGTAAGTTTTAAGGCTCATTTCAATTAAGTGTTTGAGTGGGTGCACATGTGGTATTGTAAACTGAACTTGAAAAAAGTAAATGCTTTACTGAAAATTTTCAAAAAATAAAGGATCTTTCGAAAATAAAAAAGCAAATATTTATGACTTTTTTCAATAAATGGAATTTAAATGCTTTACAAAATCAACTCAAAAAACAAAGGATCTCTTGAATCATGAAAGTAAATATTAGTCTTCTTAAAGAAATAAATGGATTTCTTTTTCACGGAAATTGCTAAGGGCAAAATTTTAAAGAAGTAAACAGCAAATTTTTTTTAACCTAGATAAACTGCAAAATAAGTCTTTCTTTCACTTTCTTGAAAATTTTTAAAAAGACTTCTAGATGTGCTTTTAAATAGTAAAATTTTTTCTATGGCTGTAAAATATGCAGAATTTAATACTGTAAAAATGTGCTATGTGGGCAGAAAATACAGTAAAAAATAATTTTTTGAATCGGAATGGCCGAATGAAAAAATTAGAAGTGCAGGTTTTGACAGAAAAGTCGCGATGAACCGCGCAGGTTTTTGTCGCACAGTCGCGATGGACCGCGCGGAAAATGTCCCCGAAGCCGCGGTGAACCGCGCGGAAAAGGGGCGCGCAGTCGCGATGTGCAGTGCGGTAAATGACCGCGAAGCCGCGATTTGCAGCGCAGAAACCAGCCTCAAAGCCGCGGTGAACCGCGCGGAAAAATGCCGAAAAGTCGCGATGAGCCGCGTGACTGTCAGGCTAAAAACCGCGATGCGAAAGCCGTGCACGGAAGCCGAAAAATGAACCCGAAATTTGAGAATTCCGAGCTGTTAATGGCAATAGATGGGGCCAAAACTTAGAGCAGCAATGGATCTGCTGTCTAAGATGGTAGATCTATGGATCTAAAGGTTAAAAACTAATAAAAAACTAAGATTAAAAGCAAAACTAGAGATCTACTGTTCAAACCAAGCGGAGTCGCCAAAAACTGTTGGCCCGGTTTTGCAACCAGGCTTAGTGCTATGGGCACCTGCTAACTAGTAGTAGCAGTTTCAATAGAATTAAACAAGAAACTAATCTAAACAAAACTAATCATGGATCTATGCAAGAATATAAGCAAATAATGTAAACATTTAAAAAACAAGAACAAGAAAATATTAAAGAATGAATTTGTATTGAAAAATGGGGGGCAAGCAAGTGCTTGCGATAATACCTTCAATGGTGAAGGTTGATGTTGAGAAACTCCCAAGATGAGTAGCTCCAAGCTCCAAGAGGTCTCCTTCTCCAAGGTTGCTTACAATGGCCAAAATGCTCAAGGGAGATTTCGGAAGCATGAGGATGAGATAATGGATGGATGGGAAATGAGGAGCCCCTACCACCTTTTTATAGGTTTTGGTGGTGGGGAATACCATTTGTGGTTTTGTGGAAACCAAATGGTATTGACCAACATGGTTTAGGTACTTTTCCCTCCTTTTTCCTTTTTTGAATAAAATTAATATTTTTATTCCCTTTTTAATATTTTTGGGAATTTGGACCCTTTTTGAGGGTTTTTATGTTTTTTTAGGAAAAATAATCTTTTTTAATGGAAAAAGGGGTGTACTCAGGTCTTTTGGTGACCTTTTGTTGGTTTCAGAGACTCAGATGGTGAAAAAGTGGACAAATGGGTCATGTGAATAGGGAAATGAGCTAGTGAGCACTTTTTGGGTGTTAACAAGAACAACCAAACAAGTTATAATGACCACCTTCATTGATCTAATTCTGAAAGTTGAGGGGCCTAGTTTTACATGATACCCAAATTTCATACTTATTTTGAGATGACATAAAAAACTATGAAAAGTAAAATTGTATGCGATTGGTGATAAATGATATACGCTTTAAAAGGTTAAAGACAAGAATTAGTGCTCATCAAGTTAGACATCTCTAAGGATTGTGACAAAGTAGGCCTTCGAATTCTACTTCGTCTAATACATTTCAAACATGATTTGATTACTTACTCACATTGCCTAACATCCTTAATGCTATCTTATTGTTATCGGTGTATTACATATCATTATTATCACTTTGGAAGATGCACATACAAGACATATCCTTTAATGTTGCACATAGTCCACATGAAGGATAAGATTTTCATTTCTATTTTTTATGTTGTGGTTGAGGGCCTCATTTCTAGCAAGGAAAAGAATATAAGCATAGTGTGTGCGTCTCTCTCTCTCTCTCTCTCTCTCTCTCTCTCTCTATATATATATATATATATATATATATGTATGTATATATTTCCGATTAGAAATTCTTAGTCCGAGTTTAAAAATTCCTGTCAATAATACTTCCTTGGTTATAATTTTTCTATCGTATTTCTTTCCTCAAAGCCCCTATTGGTGAAATTTACGTAAACAAATATTTTGTTGATCATAATACCTTGGTCAAAGTTCATATCGGTCCTTTAGTGATAGTTCTTATTAGTTAGATTTCTTATTGATCATAGTTCCTATTAGTCATAGTTCTTATCAATCATAGTTCCCATTGATCACGGTTCATGTCAGTCATGGTTCTTGTCAATCATAGTTCCACATTCAAAGTTATAGTTGGTCATACTTCCTTGATTATAATTTTTCTATCATAGTTCATGTTGATCATGATAGTTCCTTTGTTAAATACCGTGTTGGTCAAAATTTCTAAAAATTCAGTTTCATCAATTATAAATTCACAATTTCAACAATAAAATAATTGAGGAGAAATTCACAATTACATAAATGTTTAAGGAAAAATTATTATTTTTAATAAAAATGTACAATTTCAACAACAATTACTTGGTTATGTGTTGTATTCGAAATTGTTTTTAATTTTATAAGATTTCGATGAGGATTTGCAGCCTCTACTTGTTAGCGAAAACTATGTTCATCACCCCTCCCATTCAGCTTCATTCAACCCTCATTTCCATTTGATGCTTGAGTGGCTCCCTCTGTGGGTTGGGGATCAACCCCCCATCGTTCTAGTTCTGGTTCTAAACTTTTATCAAAATTAACAAAGGATCTAAGTGCTTCCCATCACTCAATCCCAAACCTCGTAGTGCTTTCAAGAATGGTAGGAGAGGGTATCAGTATGAAGACTCCACTCTTGGACAACCCCAATCCTATTCCAGACAATTGATCTCCAAGGAAATGCATTCCTAAAGTGAACATACCGAGGTACGAAATCACTTCATATAGTATTCCCCAAACCATTCAGTGTATGCAAGATAATATGATTAACTGTAAATCCATAGGTGTTTGGCTAGCTAAAAAATCTCTAGTTTGATGGATAAACAATAAATGGAAGTTTAAATGTTATTTTGACCTAAAGCTTAGATCGAAGGGGTTTTCTCAATAATATTCACTAATTTGGAATATTTCAATGTGGTGTTTGAGGGAAGCCCCTATTTTTTCAACTCTACTGGGTTATACATGAGATTCTGGATCAAATAGTTCTTCCTGAAAAATAGGAATTCTCAGTGGCCCCAATCTACGTTCAGTTGTATTGTATGTTGCATGAATGTTGGGAATTGAAACTCTTGAGGGAATTGGAACTACACCAGGAAAATACATCAAGGCCTCCAAGGATACTTGTTTGGGAAAGTATACTTCCTATGATGGTATTTGCATATACATGAATGTAACCAAGCCCCTACATGAAGTTATATACTTATCTTATCGTGAATACGAATGGGTCCAAACCTTAGATTATGAGCACATTCCCTTTCATTTTCATAAATCCCATGAACACATGCATCTATTTAGATATTTCCCTTTGAAAAAATCCAAGTTGATCTCCAAATCATTGAAAGAAAAAGATATAGAAGGATTTTCGAAATTTAGAGGGCACCCATGCCAAAACAAGAAAGTTGATCCAAAAATTTCAAGTGTTAAACAATCAAATATCATAAAATATGGATCAATCTAAACTCCAATCCTTGAATACCCCCACCTCCTCACAACCAGTGGATCCATTCACTGGCTCAACCCCCCACTGCATGAGGCATAAATGGCAGAAGGCTCCAATAAAGGGGAAATCATGGACATATGAGACTTGGATCTTCAAAGGATTGAATAAGCCTATAGAAAAAAACCAACATCTGAGAACCTCAACTACAACACTTCAAATAATCCCTTCTTAAGTATCGAACCAAGAAAAATTTAACATATGCAGCCCAGAGTAACCAAGCAAGCATTGGAATAAAATCCATCATCAGAAAGGACCAAAAAAGGTCACACCGAGAGGACAATAAAAGGGGTAGAAAAACCATTAGACAATCCATCAATGAAGTGGAAAAACAAAGGATCATCTCAAGTCAATATTCCCAGATGAATAAGTTCTTCTACTCACCCTCCAATGTTTCCCAATGAAGATAATTACTTGGAATATAATAGGGATCAATGGTTTAACCAAACAAATAATTATGTGCAGTAAGTTAGCTCAGGAACAACCCCCTATAATGATGATACAAGAAACAAAGTGCTCAAGAAACACTATGAACACCATTGTTGCAAATATACGGAAAAGCTTGGAAACAATGTATGTATACACAACAACTATTCTTGGAGCTCTATCCATTTTATGAAATCCAATAGAAATTGTTTTGGATAATTTTATAGATGCAACCCGAACTATATCCCCAACTTACCAATCCATTGATCTACCAAGAAAAAAATCCATATAATAAATAGTGATGGACCCCATAAATTGAATCAGAAACTCACCTTTCTGGCTCACCTATAATGGATCAAAGATAAATCTATCAATAGAAATCGTGGTTCATCTGATTTGATTTCAACATAACATGTCTTTTCTCATAGATAAACTTGGAGGATTTGGTGCATAGGCCAAGACAAACACTATTTGGGAACACCATCACTTAGCTCAATCTCGTAGATATGGAAACTACCAATGGAATCCACACTTGGAATAATAAATGTGGAGGTGAAAATTAGACCGCCTCTCATATATACAACTTTCATATAACAGAAGACATGATTACAAAAGGAATGGCATGGATAATTACCAGTCTCCCAACGAATGGATCGGACCACTCGTTGATATGTCTTCATTGGAAACCAGTTGGAACTCCTGTGATGGGTATTTGTTATATTCTTTGCATGTGTGTGTGGGGTTCGTCATTTGACAATTCCTACCCATATAGTTCTCTATCATATGTGTTGGGTGATGCACATGGAAATTGCTTAAAGGGGACATAGGGAGAAGCGCATTGGCAGCCTCCCCTTCTCTGTGAAGTGGACATTGACAATGGGAATTATCCCGTTTCTTATATGATTTGAAGGAGAGTGCACTTTTTTTGTGCTACTTTTGGGTTATTTTTGTGTTTTTTCTAAAAATGTGTAATTTAATTCCAATTAAGGGATTGGGGTCTATTTTCTAATTAGGTTTAATATATTATGGTTTTGGATTCTATGTAATGCCTACATATTATATTTCGAATGTTTAATAATTATAATGAGAAAGATAGAGGTGCAACTCTAAGGTTTGTTGGTGTTTCTCTTTAGGGGTTTCCAAGGTAAATCTATGTGTACTATGTCTATGCTATGGTGCAATACTTATTTTTATTAAAATAATTTATATCCATTGCTTCTATTCGAAGGTTTAAAACTTACACTTTCTCATAGGACTTTCTGCTTTGAAATATTTTGGCTAGAAATACCCGATTCAAAGAAAACGTCCAATCTTGGTGACATGAACCTTCAATTTCAACAAGATCCCTTATGCATCACTTCCAACAAAAGTTGGAGAATCTTAAAAATAGGTTGAAACAATGGAACAATGAAACTTTTGGTAACATTTTTTAGGCTAAAAGAACCTCAATGCCATTCATGTAGGCCATTCAACAACATATGGTCATGGAGGCCATATGGTAGAACTTGAATTAGAAGAGGCCCAACTTAATCAACAACTCGAAGAGAGGATGAAATAAGAAGATATTATCTGGCATCAAAAGCCCTAAGTACATTTGCTCCGTGAAGGGGAACACAACTCTAAATTCATCAATCATTCTATGCTCCAGTATGACGAATAACAAAACATCATCTCTCTCATGAATGGGAAAGGAAACAAGCACATATAACATGATTAGATAGGTGAATAATTGGTATGCCACTTTGGAAACCTCCTTAGTGAACATGTCCATGATCGCTCAGAAGCTATTCAAAGCATATAACCAGATAGATATTAAAAAATTTCATAGATGAGAATAATGATAATTTGATGAAGTCCATAGTAGTAGAAGAAGTAGATGATGCAGTTCAAAAAATGCTATTAGGTAAGTTCCCAGGCCCATATGGTTTCACAATAGACTTTTTTCATTCTTTCTATAATATAATTAAAGATAAAGTATAGGCCATTGTTGAGAAATATTGTAAATTTGTGGAATTCTCTCATCTTTCAACTCCACCTTTGTTTCCTTGATCCCCAAGGTTGATAACCCCTCTACCCCTAATCAATTCAAACACATTTCTCTCTACAATGTCATCGTAAAAATTATAATTGAAATCATTTCCAATCACCTCAAACCACTTCTACCCATGTTGATTTCTCAAGAACAAATTGGCTATTGGGAAGGATGAAAAATTATGGGTCGAATAATATTGGCCCATGACCTCATTCATTCTATAAAGGTAAATAAGAAACAATGAATGCTTATCAAGCTAGACATGTCCAAAGCCTTTGGTAAACTAAATTGGTGATACATAAAGAAAATGTTATTAGCCTTTCATTTTAATTGCTCTTGGACTAGCTAGATTATGTACCCTCATTGCCTTGACCTTATTCTTGTTTTTATTCAATGGATCACCCACCTATACACTTTCCCCCTCTTGAGGGATTTGACAAGGAGACCCTCTTTCTCCTTTAACATATATTTTAATGGTGGATGGTCTTGGTAGATGTATTAAAGAGGAAGTGACATCCTCTCGCCTCCAAGGCCTTTGTCTGCATATAAATGCCCCTAATTCATTGCATCATCAATTCGTTGATAACACTCTCCTCATGGGATACCCCCATGTTCATGAATCCTCTACCTTCAAGAAGATTCTCACTCGATTCATGGTAGCCTCAAGCACTCCCATAAATTATGAGAAAATCCCAGTTATTTTTCTTTAACTCTTTCCTTGTTGTTCAGTTGTGCATTTCCTATATTTTAGGATTCCCAAGGAGCTCACATCCCTCTAGATATATTGGGTTCCCCTTGCTAGACAAACCCCTTTGCTAAGAAGTCTGGGAATATCTGCTTGCAAGTTTAGAAAAATGCTTCTCAAGTTGAACCTTTCCCTCTCTAAATTTGGTTGGTTGTATAGTTCTGGTAAAATCTGTTCTCCAATCCATGCCTCTATATATTTTCCCAATCCTGACATCCCAAAAATAAATCATCAAAGATAAATGGAATCTTCAGTTCAATTTTCTCTATTTCAAGGACGAACTCACCAAAAATGGGCTCTAGTTCTATGGGAAGATGCTTGCATACCCAAACTAGACATAGGACTGGGACTTTGTGATCCAAGAACAACCAATAGATTTGTAAGGGCTAAAGCTTGGTGGTGCTAGTTAATTTCAGAATTAGAACCATGGGTTAAGTTATGGAAAGCTAAATATGCCCCTAACATTCCCAAATAGGATCTGGTTTGTATGGATGACAAATTAACATGCTCACTAATTTGGAACTTATCTTGGAACATTGAAAATTGATTCAAGATCGCTTCTTTTGAAAAATCAAGGATGGACATATAACCCTCTTCTAGGAAGACTCTTGGAAGAAAATTCTAATTTTAATATATCTAATAGATATGGGTCCAATTTAGGATTACGGGGTGAATCCATGAAGGTGGGTGTCTATTATGGGGGGTCTTGTAAGAAAAAAAATCTGATTTTTTCATGTTTTTCAACTTTGGGCGAATAAAAGTGATATTTTTGTTTAGAATTTCACTTTTTACTAAAAAGAAAACTTTTAGAGAATTATGTTAGCTTTTTATTCATAATTTTTTCAATATTTTTTGTTGAGATTTGATATGTCGATTTGGAAAATGTTTGACAGTGTTCTTATAAAATGAAAGGACTACAAAATAGTCATGTTTTGTTGTAAGCGTAAAATCATTGTTAAACTTGTTTTTTGCAAAAACAAAATATGCTATGACAATCTGCACACAATATACTACTGCATGACTATAAGTTTGTAACCAATGGATCTATTTCCTAATTATTATTTGTTTTGAATTCGATCAATGGGGAAACCTTGTCGATTTTCAACATGCTTTGTGTTGCAAAATTTTTCTCTCAATTGATGTAGGACCCCTCATTTAGGGTCCCCTTGAAATGAACCTGAAACTTTAACAACTTCATACAAAAATATTAGCCATCATAGTTATTGGAAAAATAAAATAAAAAGCGTGAATAACTTAACAAAAATAAGCAAAACCTTAACCTGTCAACCCGATCCAGTTGGTCCATTGTCGCCTTCTTCTTCCGTAGGATCCCTCCAGCAAAACTCGTTTAACCATTGGCGAAGCAACTGTTAGCTTCGCCACCCAACCATAGGCTCATGCTTTCAGTTGCATGGCCTCCCTAGAGCTTTGGGTCGTAAAGTTCACACACAATTCTCAAGAAACCCAGCTTGGGTTCCCCCCCCACCAAGATTTCCAGCCAAACCCTCAATAGCAGCAAGTCATGAGGTAACTCAATATTACGATAGTCATCCAAGGTTTGGGTCCTTTACCCATTCCCAATGCCTTCCTTATAAAGGAAAATCTCATGCGACACATGTCGCTTCATGCAAAAATATTCATTTTATTAAATTAATAAATTAATAAAACTCACCCATCCATGTGTCAGTTTCTCTAGGAGATGCACCAACATCCCTAAGTTTGCTCAAGTTTGTCCCCTAGATATTTCACTTAACTCCTAGATTTGTGGTATAGGTGGAGTTGACTAGGTGTCCATGCCTAGGATTCCATTTTGCTCCTAAATAAATCTTTATAATATTTTTGAATAATCAGAAGTATCATTTCATGTGCAAATGCCTAAATAACACTTAATATTATTTAAATGCCAAAGTAATCATTTATGTGCAAATGCCTAAAGTACTCAAATACATTTCTAAGTAATGTTCTAGGTGCAAACTTATACATTTCAATGCAGTTAAGTTTAGCAGTCAACTTTTACTAGGACCCCGGTGCCACACCGTTGGGCCTCCTTGTTCCTTAATTTAATTTCCCCGACATGGCACCACTCCATCGGGTCCAGTCATCCGTAGTTTCCATTCCTCGGCAAGGTACCACATCATTGGGCCCTTGTGTCCGTTCTTTCCGTTCTCGGCAGGGTACCACACTGTCGGGCCCTTCTGCCGTCATCCTTCCGTTTTGACTTGCGGGAACTTTATGTAGGGATTTCAGGAGCCGTTACCTTCCATCCTCCGTCTACACGCTATTAGGGACTAATGGCGTTGAGGAGTGAGTCCGTTCTCACTGCGCGCCCCCCAACTCGTACGTGACCAGCTCCGTCGTGGCCCACCTCTTACGCCCTCACACTTTCCTCTTGAGCAAGTGGATCAATGCTTATCTGCTCAAGTGTGGTATTCCATCAGAAGTCAACATCGTCGTTGCTCTCCTTGTGTGTGATTTACCCATACTCTACGACCCTTCATATTCCTTTGTGTGTCCGTCGGTGAACCGTTTCACCTGTCGCTACACACTATTCTCACAAACGTAAATGAGTAGCACTGTCCTCAATAATCACAATTTGATTTATAAATCTGTTGCTTCATTAAGCATCTATAATTTACTCAATCATTACTCATTCATCTAATCACATAATCAATTGAACAGCTAGTCGTTAAGCATCATTCATATCAAATTTAATCATTACACAACATGAAATCGTCCATTCACAATAACTACCCAAATGCACATATATCAATCAATCGTAATCATAAATATACTCAAAATAAAATCATAGAGTTATTTTATTAATGTTTCAAATAGTCGGGTCACTCAACAGGTCCTCTCAATGTCTACAGTAGTCTAGGGGCACTACATACACCCCTATTTATTTAGAACTTCGTCCCGAAGTTCAGAATAAATGTAGAAAGCTATGACGCATCTCAGTTGCGTCCCCCCAAGTTGCAGAGCTAGGACTGTCACTGTCCCACTGCACTTTGACTTGATCAATCAAGGATAATCATTAATCAAGATGTAATCAATCAATTATCCCTCTCCACACATAGAATTTAATTCCTTAATTCATTTATCAATCATTGTCGTCATTCACATCTTCAGGTTTTCCTCAATCATTTAAGACATAACAAGGTTCAAGAGACCACTATATCGAAGTTGTTCAGTCGAGTCACACGACAGGTGCCCTTAAGGTCCACAGTCATTCTAGAGGCATTACAATTGACTCTAAAATTAAAAAATCTACGAATACCCTTTTGAAGTAGATGCACCAATTAACTCCACCATATGTTTTTCAATTTTTTGGGTGGCGTATTTTTAAAGTTATGTATTTTTCCTTTCACCGCATTTTGAAAGAGATGAAACCAAACTCGACACATGTTAAGAAAATAAATAATTAAAAATATCATATCTCACTTATACACAACAAAATCTATACATACAAAAAGTAGATTCAATGATAAAACTAATAGTATCAATTCCGACAGTCGCTTTGTAGTGTAAGAGATTGTTTTTATCTTTCAAAAATGGAGAAATCTGAAAACTGTGTAGAACCGTGAAGTTTTCAGGTTTCAGAGGTTATTCAGCCGAATAACCTTTTTCCGTAAGGGAACCGTTATTTACAACAAAAGTTATTCGGTCAAAAAACCAAATGCAAAAAAATTTTCGTCGGCCAGAAAAAAATAAAAATACGTTGTCTATACTTGTATAAATAAAACTAAATACATTCATTATTTTTGCACATTTTATTTTCATATATTTCTGGTCAAAATATTTTTGAAGGGGCTTTCAAAGGAAATTTCTTTTGCAAAAGGAGTTTTTTTACAAGGTATTTTTCTTCCTATTTCTTTCCAAGGGGTACATTAAAAGAGATTTTTTCTAAGACAATTTTGTAAAGGAGTTTTTATTCCAAAGTATTTTTGCACTTCTTATTTCTTTGCAAATGGTTTTTTTTTCCAATGTATTTTTGCAAATATTTCTTTGCAATGAGTTTTTTCAAAGTATTTTTTTTCCAAAATATTTTTGCAAAGGAGTTTGTTTTTACAAAGTATTTTTCCTAGTGTTTTTTTTAAAGAATGTTTCTTTCCAAATGGTGCATTTAGAGAGTTGTTATTCCAAGGTATTTTTGCAAAAAAGTTTTTATTCCAAGGTATTTTTGCAAATAAGTTTTTATTCCAAGTTATTTTTGCAAATGAGTTGTATTTTTCCTTCTTATTTCTTCGAAAAGGGTTTTTTCAAAGAGTTGTTTTCCCAAAGTATTTTTGTAAATGAGTTATTTCTTTGCAGGGCGTTTTTTCAAAGTATTTTTTTCCTAGATATTTTTGCAAGGGAGGTTTTTTTTACAAAGTATTTTTCCAAGTGGTTTTTTCAAAAAATGTTTCTTTCCAAGGGGTGCATTTACATAGTTTTTATTCCAAGGTATTTTTGCAAAGAAGCTTTTATTTCAAGGTATTTTTGCAAATGAGATGTATTTTTCCTTCTTATTTCTTTGAAAAAGTTTTTTTCAAAGAGTTGTTTTCCCAAGGTATTTTTGCAAAAGAGTTATTTCTTTGCAAGGGTTTTTTAAAAGAAATTTTTTTCAAGATATTTTTGCAAAGGAGTTTTTTTTTTCAAAGTATTTTTCCAAGTGGTTATTTTAAAGAATGTTTTTTTCCTATGTATGTTTTCAAAGAAGTTTTTTTTCCAGTGGTTTTACAAAAAAGATTTCTTTAGAAGGTGTTCTTATTCTTTTCCGATGGGTTTTTTCAAAGGTGATTTATTATTAAGGAGTTTTTATTTTTTTCCAAGAAGGTTTTTTTCAAATGAGATTTCTTTTCAAGGGGTTTTTTCAAAGGAAATTTATTTTCAAGGAGTTTTTCTTCAAAAGACTCTTACAACAAATCGATGAGAATTCATCAAAATTTTGTCTAAAATCGTTGCTCTAATTTAGCATAAGATTCACAATTCTATAATTTGCTTATGATTAAAAACCAAAAAATCATTAAATCCCCATTTTCCATGATTTTAGCAGCATAAAATGTACCTAAACATTGAAAATGTGAATCATTAGTTAAAAATTGAAAATATGAATCATTTATACAAATTTCAATTTATCATTTTTATGAAATTCAAGTTTTATGTTTAAACCAAGATTCTATATATCAAACAAATATTCTTTCTTAACATTCCTAACATTAGATTGCACCTATCAAAACTTCCTAACATTCATTCTTTACATTCCTAACATTCCTATCAAAAATTCTTAATATTCCTATCAAAATTTGAACCTAACATTCATGCTTAACATTCCTAATATTCCTATCAAAACTTCCTAACATTCATTCTTAATATTCCTATCAAAACTTCTTATCCTATCAAAACTTCCTAATATTCATTCTTAACATTCCTATCAAAACTTCTTATCTTATCATAACTTCCTAACATTCATTCTTAACATCCATTCTTAACATTCCTAATATTCATTCTTAACATTCCAAACATTCTTAACATTAGATTGAATATATCAAAACTTCCTAACATTCATTATTAACTTGAACGTAACAACCATTCTTAACATTCCTATCAAAACTTCCTAACATGCATTCTTAACATTCCTATTAAAACTTCATATCCTGTCAAAACTTCCTAACATTAATTCTTAACTTGAAACTAACATTCATTCTTAACATTCCTAAGATTTCTATCAAAACTTCCTAACATTCTTATTTACATTCCTAAGATTCCTATCAAAACTTCTTAACATTACTCTTAACATCCATTCTTAACATTCCTAACATTCATTCTTAATATTCGTAACATTAGACTACACTTATCAAAACTTCTTAATATTCATTCTTAACATTCATAACATTCCTATCAAAACTTCCTAACATTTATTCTTAAAATGAACATAACATTCATAACATTCATTCTTAACATTCCTATCAAAACTTCCTAACATTTATCCCTAACATTCCTATCATTATTTACATCTCAACACTGAAATTTTTTTACATCTACATACATACATAAATTTAATAATACATACATTCATAAACATGCAAAAACATATTCTAAACATTTACCACACACAATATGTAAGTTCAATGTACATGTATATATAATCCAAAAAAAACATTCATGAACATGTGAGTTCAATGTACATATGTATAATCCAAAAATAAAGCTCCTTGATGTCCAAGACTACAATGTATATATCAACAAAAAAATAGCAATATAAATCATTCTTTAAATGGAAGTCCAACACCATACTCCACTAGGGTCTTCCCTTGGACTCGACCCAACCTGCAACATGTATAAAAGTAGATTATGAATATCATAAATTATTTAAACAATTTTAAACTAAATTCAAATATTAAAATATTAAGCTTATATCAAAGAACAATTCAATTATTAACAAAATTACCTCAAATTCTCTAAATGCAAGTCCACCACTATCCTTCACTAGACTCTTCCTTTTACCTCCAAAAGATCGAAGAGACCAAAGCTGCAACATGTATAAAAGAAATTTATGAATCTCATAAATTATTTAAATAATTTTAAACTAAATTAAAAAAATTAAAATATTAAACTTATATTAGAGATCAATTCAATTATGAACAAAATTACCTCGGTGCCAATATTCACATTCATCAAGGAACCTATATCTTCACCACCAATTTCCATATGTTCTCTTCCCTAAAATTTAAATTTTGTTAATAAATAAAACATAGTGCAAGCAAAAACAAATTAACCAATTAACTTAAAACAAAAACAAAAAAATCATTAGCTCACAAGAGATGGTAAATCATCTAAAAAGTTCGAATCTAAATAAACCTGCATCGATAAGTCAGATTAACAATAAGATGCATAGTTAAATTAAAATTAAAAAAAAAAGATAAAATATCAAGTTCAAACATAAATATAAATATGTAAATAATAAATATACCTCTCCAAGATGCTCTGCATTTTCTACATTTTGACTAGTTGAGAGTCGAAAATTATGTTCATTCATCATTTAGGAAAATTGCAACCAATAAACATTTAAATAATGTACTTATTACTATACATCAAAAAAGACATAGTATCATACATATAATGTAACCAAATTTTCAATTCAAAATGAATAAGACATTAAACAGATTATCATAACATAATCGACAAACCTCTCATAAACTCGATGTGTCATTGGATATAAAATCTGAAGCTATGTCACGGAAAACCTTGGCATAAGCCCTGAGATCTCCAATGCTCATTCCATCTACCTCATCATTCGTTTTGTAAAAAAAAAATTGACGAATAGTGGCATGAGCCCTCTCTTGACCCAATCCCACATCTACTCCAAGAAATGCCGACGATAAACCATCAGCAACAAAATCCCTTGTAGTTGTGCCAAGTTGGGATGTGGGATCCATCTCCGATCTTAATGCCACAACCCTAGGTGGGTGAAATATCTGGGGTGGAGGTCAAAGAGTTGTAGGGTCTCTAAGAGCACCTTTTCGATTATATATTCGACCCTTTCCAACTCCATAAAATTCAGAATGAAGATCATTATAGTCTGGCTTCATATTTAAAAAAAACTCCACATAAAAAAATCTAGCAAAGTAATTAGGAACCTCATCGTTCCATGGAAACCGACCATAAGCTGCAAGGAACCGATCATATATTAGATGTGCAAGTTCAAGGTGCTTGAAATATTGCACTTTCAACATTTTTCACTTTAGTCCTTCTTTGAAGTTAAACATTGAATTGATCGGTTCTTTGGTCACTCTCTCCTTCACAACAACCCACTTGTCCGGGCCCATCACCTGTTCCTTTCGTCTTCGCATCAAATCAACAAAACCATTCGTAGTTGGTCCGATATCCTCATATGCCTCAATGAATTTTTGTAATGATCCCAAAACAATCTCCAGACTTTGTTTACTCTCTGGAGGGAGATTCGAAGTAGAAAAATCATTTTGCAACCTGTCATAGTGGGATTTACAACTTCCAAGAGTCATTTGATGAACACCACTTTCCCATGGAAGCTCCTCAGGTAAATCAGATGGATATGTTGTTATGGGTGTACAACCCTCAGCTAGTTCAACATATTGTGTCCTCGCTCAACCTTTGTCACTCTGTGTAGAATGAAGAGCCTCTTGGGAAACTTGATTTGCACCCACATCCATCTCCCTTGCTCGATCTTCCTCCCTCTCTGTAGAATTACGAGCCTCTTTTGAACCATGCTCTGCATCAAATACAAACAAAGTTATGTGTAATCATGTACAAACTTTGTGTACACACAAAAATAAAATTTGTACATGTATTAAACGATTGATGTTCATACCGACAGAAGGTCAAGATCGGCATTCTCCCACAGAAGATAAAGGGGAATCATTTGTACCCCTATCGCCTTGTCGATGATCAGATGAATGTGAACTGTACAATAAGCTTGAATCCTGAGGTGAGGTCGACAACCTTCAATTATCAAATGGGACACCAAATCCCGAAGAATGTGATGACCTCCTACGTTTTCGCCTCGAAGACTCCTCTCTTTCCATTTGATATGATATCTACACTTACACAAATATCAACTTATAACATATTCAAATTCTACATGTTAATTCTACAAATTCTAAGACCCAGCTGCTAAAGAAACTAAGTTCTTTAATAAGGACCTAGATATACCTAATATCATCTAATAGTTCTTAAAATGAGTATAACTAATAATGTTGTATGTATGAAGAATTAATGTGCCAATCTTTTAAGTGTTTTTGAAGTTTTAAATGAGGAACCAATATGGTTAAATATTAAGTGAAGATTACATTTGTGTTTGTAAAGGAATTAGATCATGAACATGTTAAAGTGTTATATTATATAAGTTAAAGGGGAGAAAGCATTTATAAGTTTATGGGGGTGGGGGCTGGAGGGGCAAGAAAACATTTATAAATTCAATTATTTTCCCTCTTCTTTGCATAAGAGTGCTCATTTCGAAAACGTTTTGATAAAAAGTCATGTTCAAACATTAAAATTCATACTATTGAGCATAAGCTGATGAAAAAGTTCATATTAAATATCACAATAAATCTCAATAAATTTCTAACTAAGTTATCTCTCTTTGCACAACATTTTGTTAAAGAAATCTATTTAATTTAAATGGACAGAGTTCATGAACTCTGTCCACATGGAAAGAGTTCATGACTCTATCCATGGACAGAGTCCATGAAATCTATCCATATGGAAAGAGCTCATGAACTCTGTCCATGGACAGAGTTCGTGAACTCCATCCATGTGGACGGAGTTCATGAACTCTGTCATAAACTCTGTCCACATGGACAGAGTTCACGAAATTTGTCCACATGGACAGAGTTCAAGTCTTAAATCTTAATTTAAATCCTAAATTAATAACTTTTTTGATATTTTAATAATTTAAACATAAATTATATCTACAAATATTTTAATTATTCCATAGAATCATAAACAATTGTTCTCAATTTGAAACTAATACCTTTTTACTTTAAAAAAGTCCTATTTTTCCATGAACACAGAAGCAAAAAGCTCTAAACACAATCAAAGCTTCGACTGTACAATATATTTTTATTAAGTGATTGAATGAAGTAAACCACTTACAATAACATTTTTTTCAAAATATTAAATGTTTTCTACATACCTATACATATCATCGTCAAACAAAATTGTTCATGAGGAGAGAGTTCATGAACTTTGTCCACATGGACAGAGATCATGAACTTTGTCGACATGAACTCTATCCACATGGTCTCACAGAAGATAACAAGTGTTTAGCCTAGAAATGGTGACGATTCATGGTATTATGTTTCCCGAGTTTGCCATGTTGCAACCAAAGGAAAACATAATACCATGAATCGTCACCTTTTCCAGGATAAAACACAGACCTCAATTCAACAAAACAAAACAATGAAACATTTTTTTTTGAAAAATAAAAAATTGTAGAAAGCAAACAAAACAATGAAAACAGTAAATATGTAGACACTGAGCTTATAAGAAAAATACCTGTTCTTTTTTAAAGACACCAAAACAAACTCTCCTACATTAGCGCCAACTCATTGAACACCAACCAATGTTCCTGCAAAAACCAATAAAGCTGATTAACATATTAAAAAAAAAACTAAAAGTAGAATTCGACGTGCACACAATTACCTAGACATTTCGAACTCCACACCGAACGCTAATTCACCTACAAATTATCACTGGCGGGAAAAAAGATGAAGGACATCCACAATGAATGCAATGTTAGGGTGGAAAATAGAGGGGGTGGTGAATCTCCACAGCGAAAGAAGGGGTGGTGGATCTCCACAACAGAACATGACATGCAGGTGGATCTCCACAGCAAAAGCTGCAGCTGCAAGCAGATCTCTATAGCGAAAGTTGCAGCTGCAGGCAGTGAACGGGCTGCAAACGACGTCGGGGATGACCAACAAATGACGAAGCGGATGAAATGACGCAGGGGAGGAGATCCAAACGAAATGCAGGTAGTGACTAAGCTATAGGCAACGGACTGAGATGTAGGTAGTGGACCGAGCTACAGACGACGTAGGGGACGAGCTCCAAACGACACATGGCACAAGTTGCAATGCAATGAAGGGGACGAGTTGTAGGCAGCAAATGAGGTGGACACAATTTGGATGAGTGATAGGCAGGTTCTGAATGCTGTTGACAAGGCTGAGAGCGACGAGAGGGGTCCGAGAGCTATAGACGGGGCCTAGAGCGACAGGAGGGGTCGCGAAGTGGGGCAGGGAAAATGAAGAAAAAAGGCCCGCAGCCGAGCTTTTATGAAGAACAATTATTTGGCTAAATAAGTTATTCGGCCGAATAATTATTCGCATGAATAACCAAAAAAAACCCGGACATTTTTTCTGGCGGCACGGCCTCGCACACACTTCAAGGTCTGCGTGAACTTTAATGGATAACCGTGAGTACTTATTCGGCCGAATAAATGATAGGTTATTTGGCCAAATGATTATTTTTATTCAGCCAAATAAGAACATTAATCGGCCAAATAACTATGGTTATTCAGCCGAATAGCTTCCGCTATGTCTCTTCGGCCCCTGATTCTCACGGAAGTGTTACTCACGTTTGCGTTTTCACCTTACGTTGATACTCTCATGGAGAAACAACACACAAACATGAGACACTATTGGAATTTTCAAGCTGAATCCAAATCATGACGCAACTAGATCCCTTTAGTCTGAAAAGCAATGTTTTAAACATAGATATAACTATGAAAACAGTGAAAGCTTGTAGTTTGTTTCCTCATTAGTAAACTATGTTATACTTTATTTATTTTGAGCACTTTGAATATTATATTGGAAATGTGCTTTCAACCACTCATTGGAAAGTTCTCTTTGTTGTCATCTTAAAAATGGAATAACTTGAAGTTTGTGCATAAAGGTTAATTTTTTAAGCATTCCAAAGAAAATTTTAAATGAGAGATATTGAAAAATATTCTTTTGGAAATTTTGTTTTAAAATCATTAATCTTCATTTATCCCGTAAACTTAGCATACTTATATTCTCAAAGCTTTAAAATTTTATTGACATATTGTGTTTGTTTTCTTCAAAAACTTAATTTCTTGAGCATTCATTTTCTTATTTTACAAGCATTTTTGAATTTTGTCTCTCATATAAATTTTTGCAAATAATGACCATAAAACTTTATTGACATATTGTGTATTTTTTCTCAAAAAATTAATTTCTTGAGCATTCATTTTCTTATTTTACAAGCATTTTTGAGTTGTACCTTTCATATAAAATTTTGCAAATAATAACCACATGGTGCAAAGTTCAAATTTTATTCCACAATTCATGTAATGTTTGGATAGTAACCCTCATTAAAAAAATCAATTTGATATAAAATATTAAATATTTAGATAATTATAATTGGTGGAATAAATTATTGAAAACTATTCTTAACATTTATAATTTATATTTTATGTACAATTTTGGACAAGACATTTTTGTTCTCCTTATGATGACAATTAAACCCAATATACAGGGATCCAATCCCTTAAGGTACACATTTTGCACTCTAAAAAAGGTTTGCATCTCAAGGGATTTAATCATCTTTTAATTATTTGTCATTCTTACCATATGAGGGGTTCTTGATTTATTATAGAGGTAGAGATTATTATCTATGTCAGTGATTGATTGCTAGTGTTTAAGAAGATGTTAGATATTTGGGTGTGAGAGAGATTCTCTCCCCGCTAATTCTCTTAATTTTAGTGTGAGGTTGAGATATTCTCTCAACTAGTTGTAAGTGTGATTAACATGGTATCTCTATCTTGATGTAAAAGTATGTCTCATTGTTGATGTTCATAGAACACTAAAAACACTTGGACATGTGGGCTTGACTCCCTCACGGGAATTCCCAAGAAGAAGAATAAACTATTGCATGTGGGCTTGAATCCCTCACGGGAGTGCCCAAGAAGAAGAATAAACTATTGCATGTAGATTTTTTATTATGGAGTTTAATTCGTGCCATCCAAGAATTTTGCTTCTTAAGAATTATGTATGAATTATATCGAGCATTGTGAAGGAGATGTTGCAATGGTAGGTGAAGGAAGGAGGACAACGATTTGTGAGATCGTGGTCTATGCATAGAGGGGAAAACATGGTGCCCCCATTGTTTACTCATGCGAGAAGAGGAGACTTCTTGTGTCTCTAACTTTAGATTTGGAGAATACAAATAGCTAGAGTGAATCCTCTAAATGCATGATATCCCTAAGGCTCATATCAAAATCATATCCCTACTATGTGTGTTAGGTATTCCTATGTGATGTAATTACAGAAACGACATTGCAACAAAGAGTAGTAAATTGATTTGGAGTAGAGCCAAGTGAATGGATTCGATCTAAAGAATTGCAATACAACACTATAAATGGAGAAGGATGACACTAGAATTTCAAAATATATGACCAATCTGATCAGGAAAACCCCAGTGGTATACCTTAACAAAGTCATCAATGGTTGCATCACCAAAATTGTTGCAGACATTTAGATTATGGTGCATTGTTACGGTGTCGAGATCATTAGGATTGAACTTGGATTGCATATCATACTATTCGAATTACATAGGATATGTAGTTTGGAAGGGATATATAAAGGAGTCAGGTGGGTGGATAAATGTGGTTTCATGGATCTAAGGAAGGAGAGAGCGGCAACATCTTTGAAATCTTTTCTTTTTATGATCTATGTCTTCTTTGATTTGGGAACATTATCAGCCTGGTGGTGATGATGTAGAATTTGCTCAACAACAATCCCGATAGATGACTAATTTTCACATTTGAGATAGTCTTGGTGCTTTAAAAGGAAGATCTAGATGGGAAACCTCATCCCATGCCTTCAACATTGGAATCAAAAGGATTTATTGCATCTGTTACCTTTTTGGAGAGTCAAAAGTTGTAGAGGATGCAATATGAAATATGAGAAGTTGAAATTTGTTAATCATTCCAAAAAGAGATCAAAGTGGAGCCAGATGGGGATCTAGAAAAGCTCTCTAAATTTATACATTATGGAGAGGTGAAGCACTATAGGAGGGATCAGGCGACTGTGTTAGGAGTTGTCAACACCAAGTGTAGAAAGACAACATAAGGTATCCATTCTTGTGAAGGAGGCAGTATGAACATAATTTCTAAGAGAGGAGTTGGAAGGTTGTTTCTCGAGTTGTTAATATGGTTTAGATTTAAGCTTGGATTCTGAAATTGAAATTGATTGGGAGAAGAATCAAAGTTGTAGCAACAAAAGCAGTTGTGTTACCTTGGATGATGAGCTTCTGCATGTGTCACATAAAACTGGGATATGCACATATATGTTGTCCATTTTTTCTATGTGTGGTGGGATTCGTAAATGGACTATAGTGCATGATTCCTTTGTTGTGTGCCACACTTAATGTTCTTGGTTGTGTTGCTAATGGATAACTTGTTTGGTGTGTCCAAGCTGAGCATTGGATGGTTTGGTGTGTCCAAGCCATGATGGATAGATTGCTTGGTGTGTCCAAGATGACAACTTGCTGAGTGGGTCTAATGGTTAAGAACATGTATTATCACTATGGAGGTCACATGTTCAAAAATGGTGTTGGGTAGGGTTTATCATTGGCTTGTTGTGATAAGGCTCGAAGGGTAGGAAAACCTTAGGAGAGGCTCACCCTCCTGAGTCACAAGTTACTGGCATATCTAGCTTACAAGTTGTTGGATATACCCTTGGTAGGTTGCTCAGTTCCCATGGTTAAAAAGAAGGCCATTGAAATTTTCTTGATGTGTTCTAGAAGAGAACTAGGTGGCCCAAGTCATGACGTGTCGAAAGCTAGTAGGTTTGATCTCTATGAAAAATAAATGAGTTTATCTTGTGTTGATGTAATTGTAACTTCGGAATGTATTTCACCTATGTATATTGTACTCCTATGGAGATGTTATTATTCCTTTATACGGAAGTGTCATCATTTGTATTGACAAGTGTTTCAAGTGTCGTAACTTGCAAGTGATGGGTTATTAGACCACCAAATGTGGGACCTTAATTAGTATTACCATGGGTTATTAGACTGAGTTAGACAAGTCGGCCCTGCTAGTTTATTAGGCAGGTCAAGTCATGTATAAATAGAGTGCGGGAGGCACTCTATTTGATCATCTCATTATTCACTTCTACACTCAGCAAAAAGTGGTGCACAAGTGAGGAAGGAGGAGTAGCTGTTAGGAGGACTATCTCTTGTACTTGGGTTGTATCATTGCTCTTTCTATCTTTGAGGAAGTTGTGGGGTTTTTCACCTTTATGGTTTTCGCCAGTGAAACTCTGTGTGTTTATTGTTTCATGTGATTGCTTGGTGTGATTGATATGCATTGTTTTGCTTGATATGATGTACATGTTATTCTCTCAGTAAAGATCCTAGAGTATGTTGAATTAATGCTAAAAAATTAACATGGTATCAGAGTTAACCTGAGAAGAAGACACTATGCAGTTGCAGAAGCTAGGGTTTCTTATTTATTGGGTTTCTCTCCACGTATTTTGGAAAGGAAGCAAGGTAGATTGAATCTACTAATCAAGGTGCATCTTTCTGTCCAATCAGAATTCAATTCTGGGCACTTTCATTTTTGGCCCTAAAACTTAAGGTTTCCACAAAAATAGGAATTTCAGAATTCTGAGACCATAGCTGGAAGCTCCTTGGAAAAATCAAATTTTAGAGCTTTGGACTGAACTTTTTGGTTGAGTGAAGCTCTGCAAAACTCAAACCTAAGTTAGGGTCCTCCCTAGTGAATCTGGGAGACTAAAAAGCATTTATGAAGGGTCAAACTTTGCAGTTTTCAATTTCTGAGTATACCAAGTTGATCATCTCATCAAGGCGCATCTTTCTATCCTTTCAAAAATTTGAAATTCACATTTTGAATTTTTAGGGTTTCTCTGACAAACCCTAATCCAGCACCAGATCCGGATTTCTTCAAATCAAGTGGTAAGACCTAAATCTTTTCTATTTCCATTTGAAGTACTCTTTAAGATGTCTCACCGTACCAAGCTTGAGGATAAGCTTGAAAGGGCTGATAAATTCCAAGCATGGAAGTATAGGATTGGGTTAATCCTGGAAGAAAATGAATTGGACACTTACATGAGTTATGAGGTCCCTGTCCCAGAGGGAGGAGAGGCTAAGGACTTACATAAGAAGAACTTGGTCAAGGAAAAGAGGATCATTCCTGATTCTATCAAATACCATCTCATACCACATGTGTCATCTCTAAAGATACCCAAGGAGATGTTTGATTCCCTGGCCAAGCTATTTGAGGGGAAGAACATAAATTGAACATGACTTTGCGGAACCAATTGAAAGGGGTAAAACTTTAGAATGGAGAGACCATTCAATCTTACTTTTTTAAGGTATCTCAGATCAAGGAACAACTTGAAGCTGTGGATGAAGTGGTGGAAAATGGTGAAATTGTTATGACCACTTTGAATGGCCTACCTAGGTCATGGGATTCTTTCATCCAAGCAATCTGTGCAAGAAGGAAGTTGATCTCCTTCATTAGACTATGGGAGGAATGTTCACAAGAAGAGGCTAGGCTTGTAGCCCAAGAAGAAAAGATGGGGAATGAAGATCAAGCTCTCGTAGCACACACTAAGAAAGGAAAGTCCAAGGGGGAGCATTCTCATTCCAAGAAATCTTCACACCATCATAGAGATAAGAAAGATCTCAGATGCTTCACATGTAATGAGAAGGGACACTTTGCTTCAAATTGTCCTAAGAACAAGAAGGAGAAAGACAACAAATACAACTTCAACAACAAAAAGAAGAAGAACAAAAGAAGATATCATGCTCATGCTACTGAGGATGATGAACCTCCCAAGAAGAAGGCTAGAGAAGAAAGTGATGACTCATCTCGTGAAGATGAATATGTTCTAATCTTTGCTCTCACAGGTACTATCTCTCATGGATGTAATGATTGGCTTATCAATAGTGGGGATTCCAAACACATGACTGGGTTTAAAGAATCTTTTGTGGATCTATCTGAACATGAGTCACCCCATAAGGTGAAACTTGGGGATGACTACCAATACCCTATCAAAGGAAGTGGTGAATCCTCCTACAACCTAGACTCTGGGAAGTCTTTGAAGATGAAAGAGGTTCTATATGTACCTGGGCTCAAGAAGAACCTACTCTTCATATCTGCATTGGATGCAAAAGGCATGAGGGTTGCATTTGTAGATGGCCAAGTCCTAATGTGGCCAACCAGTAAAACTATAGACAATGTTGTTGTGATTGGAGAGCAAGAGAGAGGATTGTACAAATTAAAGGGACAACCTGAACATGCCATGGTACATGAATCCATGGAGCCAAGTGAACTTTGGCATAGAAGGCTTGCACATGTGCACTACAGAGCACTACCAATTGCAAGTAAAGCTGTAGAAGGTCTTCCTGAAATCAAGACACAACATGAAGGTATTTGCAAAGGATGGGAAAAAGGAAAGAACATTAAGAAGGCGCTTCCAAGTAGTGAAAGCAAAGCAAAAGGAATCTTGGAAATCATCCACTCTGATGTATGCATTCCAATGTCATCCAGTTCTTTGAGTGGGTATGTATACTATGTCTCCTTCATTGATGATTTCTCTAGGAAGACTTGGGTTTACTTCTTGAAGAACAAAGATGAAGTGTTTGATAAGTTCAAGGAATTCAAAGCCTTGATGGAAAATCAAACTGATAATAAGATCAAGACATTCAGATCCAACAATGGTGGAGAATTCACCTTAGGTGACTTCAAGAAGCTATTCAGTGATTAAGGGATTAAGAGGGAGTTGAATGCTCCCTACAATCCACAACAGAATGGAGTTGCAGAAAGGAAGAATAGAACAATCATGGAAGCAGCATGGGCAATGTTGCATGATCAGGATCTGCCTATGCATCTATGGGAAGAAGCAACTAGGACAACTGTATATGTGCAGAACAGAACACCTCACAAGATATTGGACAACAAGACACCAGAAGAGGTCTTCTCTGGTAAGAAACCTAAAGTCAGCCATCTTAGAATATTTGGTTGTCCAGTATATATGCATGTTCCAAAGGAAAAGAGGACAGAGCTAGATCCTTCAGGAAAGAAGGGTATCTTTGTGGGGTACAGTGAAAGCTCGAAGGATTACAGAATATACTTTCCAGGGTTCAAGAAGATTGATGTCAGCAGGGATGTAACATTTGTTGAATACTCAACTTATATCAAATCAAAGAAGGCACCTGTTGAAGATCATGAAGAACCAAAGGAAACAGATTTCAAGACACCACTACTACTGAAGCAATTCTAGATGCAGATCGTGAAATGGAAGATCCACAAGAACCTGTAGATCCACCCTGTGAGAAGAACTTTCACAAGAGGAAACCTGCATGGGCTAGAGAGCTCATTCAAGATGCAGAAATATATGGCATTCCAGAAGAAGAACACAGAGAAAGGAAGAGGACTAGATCACATACCAGTTATGTTGCCTTACTCTATGACGTTATGAACAAAGAACCTTCCAGTTATGAAGAAGCAACCGAAAAGAAAGAATGGAAGGATGCCATGGTCGAGGAATACCAATCGATCATGAAGAATGATGTTTGGGATGTAGTCCTAGGACCTGAAGGGAATTCTTTTGTGACTTCCAAATGGATCTACAAGATCAAGCATGTTGCAGATGGCAACATAGAGAAATACAAAACGATATTTGTAGCTCGTGGCTTCTCCTAGAAAGAGGGGATAGACTATGAAGAAACTTTTGCTACTGTAGCTAGGTACACTTCCATCAGATCATTACTTTCCCTGGCTGCAGTGATGAAATACACTAGATGGATGTCAAGACAACTTTCTTAAATGGTGCAGTCGGGAAGGAAGTGTATGTGGAGCAGACACTTGGCTTTGAGTAGGATAGACAACTTTCTATCCAGTTTGGGCTTTACCAAGAGTAAAGCAGATTCCAACCTTTACTACAAGGTTGAGGAAGGCAATCCTGTGATACTCTTATTGTATATGGATGACCTGTTTGTTACAGGTGAGGATAGATTGATTGCCGACACGAAGAGGAAGCTTGTTTCCAAGTTCGAGATGAAGGAGTTGGAGATGATGCACTATTTTCTAGGCATGGAGGTGTGGTAGAGTGCAGATGGGATCTTCCTTGAATAAGGGAAGTATGCAGTAGAGATCCTGAAGCGGTTCGGGATGATGGACTGCAAGGTCATGGCCACACCTATGGCATCGCACCCGAAGCTTCTGTGTGATGCTTCATTTGAGCCGGTTGATGTCATGTTGTATCGTCACATGATTGGATCCTTGATGTACCTGATGAACACGAGACCAGATATTTGCTTTGTGGTGAACACATTGAGCCAGTTCCTGATGGATCTGAGAAGCATTCACATGGTTGTTGTAAAGCATATTTTGAGGTACCTAAAGGGTACGGTTGATTATGGGCTCAAGTATGATGCGAATCAAAAGTTTAACCTGCAGGGTTATGTTGATTCAGACTGGGTAGGAAGTGTTGTAGATAGGAAGAGCACATCTGGGTGCTACTTCAGTATGGGATTACGTGTGATCTCTTGATTTAGCAAGAAGCAGTCTTGTGTAGCACTGAATACAGCCGAAGCAGAGTATGTTGCAACTTTTTCGGCTAGTTGTGAGGCGGTATGGCTCTGAAAGCTATTGTCTGAGTTATTTGATCTCCCGTTGGATGCTACTGGTATCTTTTGTGACAACCAGAGTTGTGTGAAGCTTCTGAGAACCCGATGTTCCACGACAGGTCGAAGCACATTGATATCAAATATCACTATATCAGGGATATGGTGCAGAGAGGAGTAGTGAAGCTCCTGTATGTTGCGACGGATGAGCAGGTTGGAGATGTGTTGATGAAACCACTAGCCAGAGTGAAGTTTGAATACCTCAGAGAGAGGCTTGGTGTTCTTCAGATTGATGACACTTCGAGGAAGAAGTGATGGACACATTTGCAGGAGCCATTCCAAGAATGGTGAGAGGAGGATCCTTCCCATGGCTGTGGATGTAAGCATTGGATGATGAGCATCAGGATGATGCTCCAGCTACTGCTCTGTATATGCATCATGTTGGATGCTTTCTATGATCAGTTGGATCATGTATATGTATATGCATCATGTTGGATGCTTGTTATGATCAATTGGATCATGCATATGTATATGCATCATGTTGGATGTTTGTTATGATCAGTTGAATCATGTATATGTATATGCATCATGTCTGATGTTTGTTATGATTAGTTGGATCATGTATATGTATATGCATCACGTTGGATGCTTGTTATGATCAGGTGGATCATGTATTTATATATGTATTAGGTGGATACATTGTATGATTAGGTGGATCATGTATTTGTATATGTATCGGGTATATACTTGGTATGCATCAGGTGGATGCATTGTATGATCAGGATGATCATGGATGATGAGTTTCAAGATGTTGCTCCAGATGATATACATCAGCATGATGCTATGATGATGATCAGGATGATCATGTGATGATGTATGGTGAGTATCAGGTTGACACTCTATGGTCGTGGACAGGTTGTGCAGACGAGCATGTAAGTAAACTTGGGAGATACGATAGGTTGAGCAGTGCGCTCATAATCAGTCCTGGGATACTCTTTCGAGGCATTGCTTTGGGATGACATGTAACTAGACCTGGGAGATCCGATAGGTTGAGTAGTATGCTCGTAATTAGTCCTAGGATGCTCTTTCGAGGCTTTGTCCTATGGCATGTAACTAGACCTAGGAGATCCGATAGGTTGAGTAGTACGCTCGTAATCAGTCTTGGGATGCTCTTTCGAGGCTTCGCCATGACCACATGTAATACGTCCTGGAGATCCAGACAGGTTGTGCTAGTCACGTGAAAGGCCTCGGATGCTCTTTAGAGTTCTTACTAGTCAAGACACTCTTTTAAGGTTTGTGGTGGGGGTCACATGTAATATGTCCTAGAGATCCGTATAGGTTGTGCTAGTCATGTAAAAGGCCTCAGATGCTCTTTAGAGTTCTTGCTAGTCAAGACATTCTTCATGTATATGTAACTTCAGAATGTATTTCACATATATGTATATTGTATTCCTATAGAGATGTTATTATTCCTCTATACGGAAGTGGTTGTATTCCTATAGACATGTTACTATTCCTCTATACGGAAGTGTCGTCATTTATATTGTAAGTGTCGTAACTTATACTTGATGGTTTATTAGACCACCTTGTTGGGGTCGACCCTGTATAAGTCATGTGGGTTGAAGGGTTATTAGACTACCCTAGTGGGGTTTGGCCATGTGGGTCAAAGAGTTATTAGACCACCCTATTGGGTGTCGGCCCAGTTAGCATTGTGTTATGTGGTTAAGTTAAGGCCGACCTAGTAAAGATTATTAGGCAAGTCAAGTCTAGTATAAATAGAGATCGGGATATCTCTATTTCATCATTCTATTCACTCACTCACACTTTGGAGAGTGGCGCACTTGTGGAGGAGGAGGCTCTACTGCTAGGAGAAGACTATCTCTTGTATTCTGGTTGTATCATGGCTCTATCTATCTCTGAGGAAGTTATTGGGGTTTTTCAACTTTATGGTTTTCCCCAAGTAAACTCTGTGTCTCTTATGTGCTTGCATTATTGTGTCCATGATTAATATGCTGTAGACATGCTATACATGTTGTTCTCTCAGTTAAGATCCTAGATCATATTGAAGTAAATTGTGAAAATTTAACATGGTATCAGAGCTAGCCTAAAAGAAGGCATAATATGGCATGTATGACACTTGTTGCACTTACGATGTTAGGGCTTGATATAGAAAAAACTAGTCATCGTAGCACTTTCACTATAAATCCATTTTGGAGAAGGTTTCGTATCTGAAACTTTTATAGGTTGAAGATAATATCCCCATGTACCTTTTGTCCAAAGGAAAACCTCTAATTCGTTGTACTTTGTGATTTATGATATGCACAATATAGGGTTTCTGCCTCTTCGAGATCTGAGTCAAAAACAGGTGACCTTGGAAAAAAGGTCATAACTTGCGCTAGGAATATCCAAATGAAATTTCGTCAAAAGTGACAGGTGCTACACAGACTGTACTATCTCAGGAAATTTTTTCCGAGGCCGAAGTTGAACCAGTGACACATGGCACTCCGTACAAGTTCGCTCTCCTGTTTTATCCCATAAACAAGTCACGTTGCGACACATGGCATAACTCTCTCTCAGGGAATCCAATTAAGGTCAGACCTATCAGGATGGAAAGATGACAGGTCAAGATACCATAGAAATAGTTTTTAGACCCTATGGATCGAAAAGTGCAGAGTTACACTAGAAACAATCAGGTACATATTTCTATCAAAACAAAATTATTTTTGAGCACCTTCATTCATGGATTCCATAATTTAGGGTTTCGGATAAAGTTGGAATTTTTGTAATTGGAGACCACGGCTGAATGCTACTCATCAAAATCAAAATTTAGAGACCAAGATCAGAATTTTTGGTTGGGAAGAAGGCTGGGATTGATCAGACCCTAGTTCGAGACTTTGATTAGAAAAGTGGAAAATTAGGGCTTTTGCAAAAATGGGAATTTTTGAAATCTGTGACCACGGCTGGAAGCTCCTCATAAAAATAGAAGCTTAGAGATTCGATTCAAACCTTTTGATTGGGAAGAAGAGTGGGCTTCATCAAACCCCAGTTCAGGGTCACGTCCAGTGAATCTAGAAGTTTCAAAGGCAAAATTGAGGAATGAAACTTTGCAGTTTTCAAATTCTGAATATACCAGCTTGATTAGCTCATGAAGATACAGTTCCTGCAAATCAAGTGGATTGGGTTAATCCTAGAAGAGGATGAATTGGTCACTTGCATAAGTGAAGAAGTTCCTATTTCAGAGGGAGATGAGGCTAAGGCCTTACATAAGAATATTACAAGCAATATCGATACGTATGACTTATCCAGGAATGTTTCAAAATTTTGTTCATGATTAAGTTTATTGTATATTTGTCTTCATATTATTACGGTTAGTACAATCTTGATTAAATCTAGACTTGTCGTATCACCTTAATAAAATTATGAATGCACGATAGAATATATTCATTAATTAGGGTGTTGACACTTATGATTGTACTAATGCATTATGGTGTTGTATGAGGTTTATGTTGTCCGCTAACATGAAAGGTACACCAAGAAAGACAAATCATGTTCTAGTTCAAGAACATATGATCATGATGACATGAAGACAAAGATTCATCCATTGTCATGGATCAAATAGAAGATCTACTTATGAGGTATGTATAACTTGGTTCTACAATGGCTAACTTATGAGACATGTAGGTTACTAGCACAAGTCACTGAAGAGAACCAGAAGACATTATGCGGGTATGTCAGAAATAACTAGCTAGCATGCTAATCCAGGTATGTTTTTCCTATATCAAGCTAGAATCCCACCTTGTGTTAGGATCTTATATTGTTGTGTTATTGATAATGATTATTCATGAAGTCATAAGTTTGAATAGTTATGGTTGTATACATATTATGTTTCTTACCATAATTGATGATATGACTAACCAGAAGAATCATGAAGTTACAGGTTTGAGTAATCACAGGTTTATGCATTGATGATTTAACTAATCAGAAAAGTCCTATGCTCAAATAAGAATATGCATGACTAAAAGAAGACTTCCCTAAAACCTTGAATACTAATGTTTATTATCTATGAATGATCATGAATATACATGTTTAAGATGATTGTGTTTTGATAGTATTGAGATTATACTAATAAATGTGTGATTATGTATGAGACCTCAAGGATAACACAATGATGATACTAATAAGCATGCATAGTGATTAAGGATGGATATAAGGTAATCCAGGAAGCAAAGATTAAGAGGGAGCACACTCCAGTTGTTCCTGCAAAAAAGCAAAGGAGCACACTTCAGTAGTTTCTGCAAGGATGCAGATATTCAGAGGGAGTTGACCACTTCTCACAATCCACATCAGAATGGAGTTGCAAAGATTCAAAGGGAGTCCACCTAGAAACCAAACAAAGATAAGTATTTGAATTGTCATTTATTACATAATGTTGTTCAATGATGTATATGCTTATGTTCCTAGAATTAGGTTGTGTATTATGCATATTAGAATAGTTGCATTGATGAACAATATACTACTAATATACATGGGTAAGTGGCCTATGGCACTGGACAACATTCCATTTCTACTTATCTAGAATGAAACCTCTTTGCTGACATGTTAGGAGTTGTGCACACTCTTAACCATGTTCTGGTAGAGATTGGAAGGCATCTAGAAAGTTACGGGATATGGATAAATGTTGTATTGAAGCATTGGCTAAAATAATTGCATGATTGTATGACATATTTCTTTATGTGTAAGAATTTGTTCTAAAAAGTATAAGATGTTTTCTAATCATGCAATTTAACTTGTTGTGTAGGAAAGATTGTATACCATCACCTACAAAAGAAGGACTACAACATTTGTTCAGTAACAAAGTTATCTATTGAAAATATTGAAGATATTGAAGTTCCTAGGATCTGGGAAGAATGCCATGATCGAGGAGTACCAGTTGATCATGAAGATGTTTGGGATGCAGTCCCAAGACCTGAAGGGGAGTCTGTAGTGACTTCCAAGAGGATATACAAGATCAAGCATGTTGCAGGTGGTAGCATAGAGACTTTTTCTCCTATAGCCAAATACACTTCCATTAGATCAGTATTTGCTATGGCTGCAGTGATGAAGTGGAAGATACACCAGATGGATTTCAAGACAACTTTCTTGAATGGTCTAGTTGAAGAAGAAGTGTATATGGAGCAGCCACTTGGTTCTAAGACACATGACAGGGAGTCATATATGTGTAGAACTTGGTATGGTAGGATAGACAGCCTTCTATCTAGTTTGGGATTTACCAAGAGTAAAGCGGATTCCAACCTTTACTACAAGGTTGAGGAAGGGAATCCTGTGATTCTACTCCTGTATGTGGATGACCTATTTGTAACAGGAGATGACAGATTAATTGCTGACATGCAACGGAAGCTTGCTGCCAAGTTTGAGATGAAGAACTTGGGTATGATGCACCACTTTCTAGATATGGAGGTGTGGCAGAGTGCAGATGGAATCTTCCTTGGACAAGGGAAGTATGCAGTAGAGATCCTGAAGAGGTTCGGGATGATGGACTGCAAGGCTATGGCCACTTCCATGGCATCGAACTTGAAGCTTCTGTGTGATGCTTCATCTGATCCGGTTGATGTCACAATGTATCGTCAGATGATTGGGTCCTCTATGTCCTTGACGAACACGAGACCATATATTTACTTTGCTGTGAACACATTGGGCCAGTTCCTGACAAATTTGAGAGATGTTCACCTAGTTGCTGTAAAGAATATTCTGAGATTGGGCAGGCAGTGCTGCATATAAGAGGAGCACTTATGGGTGCTGCTTCAGTATGGGATCAGGTGTGATCTCTTGGTTTAGCAGGAAGCAGTCCTACATAGCACTAAGTACAGCCGAAGTAGAGTATGTTGTGATGGATGAGCAGGTTGCAGATGTATTGACCAAGCCGTTGGCCAGAGTGCAGTTTGAGTACTTCAGAGAGAGGCTTGGTGCACTTCAGATCGAGGTTCCTTCCAAAGGGAAGTGATGAGTCCAGAAGATGCAGATGCACATAAGCTTTTTTGACATAGCTGATGTGTTCTCCCATGGTTGTGATGTAATTGCTGATCCATTCCCACATGGTGGTAGATGTGTTCTCCCATGGTGAAAAAGTAAGGGCTGGAGCCTTCCCCGAATGGTGGTAGATGTGTTCTCCCATGTCGGTGGTATAAGTGCTGAATGATGTGCATTTGGGTTGTGCTTCGTGGACGATGAGATGATCTGAAGAAGACAATGCTATGGTGATCAGGAGGATCATGGATGATGAGCATCAAGATAATGCTCAAGTTACTGCTCTATATGTATATGTACACATCATGTTGGATGTTGGATATGATCAGTTGGATCATTTATATGTATATGTATATCTACCCATCATGTTGGATGTTGGATATGATCAGTTGGATCATTTATATATATATGTATGTATGCATCATGTTTGATGCTGGATATGATCAGTTGGATCATTTGTATGTATTTTGTAAATGCATCATGTTGGATGCTTGGACCATGTATCTGTATATGTATCAGGTGGATACATTGTATGATCAAGTAGATCATGTATGTTGATATGTATCAGGTATGATCAGATGGATCATGTATTTGTATTTGTATCAGCTGGATACATTATATGATCAAGTGGATCATGTATGATGATATGTATCAGGTAGATACTTGGTATGCATCAGGTAGATGCAGTGTATGATTAGGATGATCATAGATGACGAGCTTCATGATGTTGCTCCAGATGACATGCATCAGGATGATGCAGTGATGATGATCAGGATGATCATGTGTACATCAGGATGATGTATTGTGAGTATCAGGTTGATACTTTATGGCCGTGGAATAGGTTGTGCATATAAGCATATAATTTGGCCCTGGGAGGTTTGCAGATAGTCTTGCAAGGTTTTTCCTATGGCATGTAATGTGGCCCTGGGATATCTGGAAAATGCTCTTTTGAGGTTTTGCTTTGGAAGGACATATAATTTGTCCCTGGGAGATCTGCAGATAGTCTTGCAAGGTTTTGCCTATGGCATATAATTTGTCCTTGGGATATCTAGTAGATGCTCTTTCGAGGTTTTGTCCTATGGCATATAATTCGGCCCTGGAAGATCCGATAGGTTGATCTATGTGCTCGTAATAAGTCCTGGGATGCTCTTGCAAGGTTTTGCCATGACCACATGTAATATGGCCCTAGGAGATCCGATAGGTTGGGCTGTGTGCCCGTAATAAGTCCTGGGATGCTCTTGCAAGGTTTTGTGGTAGGTGTCACATGTAATAAGTCTTGGAGATCTGGACAGGATGAAAAAGGCCTTAGATGCTCTTTAGGGTTCTTGCTAGTCAAGAGACTCTTTTAAGATTTTGTGATAATCACATATAATATGTCCCTAGGAGATCCGATAGGTAGAGCTGTGTGCTCGTAATAGCCTGGATGCTCTTGCATGGTTTTGTGACGCACGTAATAAGTCCTGAGATTTCCACAGAATGGCCAGTAATGATGAAGACCTGCAGGTGGTGGGCCTACATCCAGTATGAAAAAGGACTGGCTCTGTAGAAATTCCTATGACGAGTAGATTCAGAGATTGATTGAGATAGTAGCAGTAGTGACGATGATGATGACTCAATGACGATTATCCAGTGACGATGATCCAGAGAAGATGACTTGTGCTAAAAGACCTGTGTCGAGAAATACCTTCCTAGTTAATAGGGAGTGTTGATGTATATGTAACTTCAGAATGTATTTCACATATATGTATATTGTATTCCTATAGAGATGTTATTATTCCTCTATACGGAAGTGTCGTCATTTATATTGTAAGTGTCATAACTTATACTTGATGGGTTATTAGACCACCTTGTTGGGGTCGGCCCTATATAAGTCATGTGGGTCGAAGGGTTATTAGACCACCCTAGTGGCGGTCATCCATGTGGTTCAAAGGGTTATTAGACCACCCTATTGGGTGTCGGCCCAGTTAGCATTGTGTTATGTGGTTAAGTTAAGGCTGACCTAGTAAAGGTTATTAGGAAAGTCAAGTCTAGTATAAATAGAGATCGAGAGATATCTATTTCATCATCCTATTCACTCACTCACACTTTGGAGAGTGGCGCACTTGTGGAGGAGGAGGATCTGCTGCTAGGAGAAGACTATCTCTTGTATTCTGGTTGTATCATTGCTCTATCTATCTCTGAGGAAGTTATTGGGGTTTTTCACCTTTATGGTTTTCCCCAAGTAAACTCTATGTCTCTTGTGTGCTTTCATTATTGTGTCCATGATTAATATATTGTAGATATGATGTACATGTTGTTCTCTTAGTTAAGATCCTAGATCAGATTGAAGTAAATTCTGAAAATTTAACAGACACTCTTTTAAGGTTTTGTGACAGTCACATGTAACTGGACCTGGGAGATCTTGTCGATCGTGCTTCGGCACATAAAGGATCCTGGGATACCCTTTTGAGGCATTGCAACGCACATAATAAGTCCTAAGGATTCCATAGTATGGCCAGTGATGATGAAGACTTGCAGTTGGTGGGCCTACATCTAGCATGAAAAAGGGTTGGCTCTGTAGAACTTCCTATGACAAGTAGATTTGAGATTGATTGAGATAGCAGCAGCAATAACGATGACGATGATCTAGAGAAGAAGACTTGTGCTAGCAGATCTGTGTCGAGAAATACCTTCCTAGTTAAGAGGGAGTGTTGATGTAATTGTAACTTCGGAATGTATTTCACCTATGTATATTGTACTCCTCTAGAGATGTTATTTTTCCTCTATACGGAAGTGTCGTCATTTGTATTGACAAGTGTCGCAAGTGTCGTAACTTGCAAGTGATGGGTTATTAGACCACCAAGTGTGGGGTCGGACCTGATTAGTATTACTACGGGTTATTAGATTGAGTTAGACAAGTCGGCCCTGCTATTTTATTAGGCAGGTCAGGTCATGTATAAATAGAGTGCGGAAGGTACTCTATTTGATCATCTCATTATTCACTTCTACACTCACCAGAAAGTGGTGCACAAGTGAGGAAGGAGGAGTAGCTGCTAGGAGGACTATCTCTTGTACTTGGGTTGTATCATTTCTCTTTATATCTCTGAGGAAGTTATGGGGTTTTTCACCTTTATGGTTTTCCCCATTGAAACTCTGTGTGACTATTGTCTCATGTGATTGCTTGGTGTGATTGATATGCATTGTTATGCTTGATATGCTGTACGTGTTATTCTCTTAGTAAAGATCCTAGAGTATGTTTAATTAATGCTAAAAAATTAACAATTTGGATATGTAATCTTGTGCTTGATCACAAGTTGAACTAGCCATTCAATCTTGCTTGACCAAAAAGGAAGTTGATGCACATCCATATGGCATAGTTGAGTTGAGTCCCTAAAGTGAGAATATGTTCTATTTCCATGAAGGGGAAGGTTGTTTGTTATACATGGAGTAATTTATATGTCGGTTGGGTGCTCTGTGAGTGGACCATATGTTGGTTGTGCACTATGGTTAATGTTATGAGACCAAGAGCCTATTGTTCTGTGTGTTAGAACAATGAAAGACTTGAAAGACACATGCCAACGAAGAGTCACGTGCATTATGTACATTGGTTGGCTCTAGAAAATTTATGAAGGAATTATTTGCACATTCAAGGGGCATTCATCAAGGGGTTAAATGAATGATGTATTTGATGAACATTCTATTAGACCAACAATTGCAATGGTTGAGTACCCATGTATTCTGATGCATGGTTGTTTACTTATATGGATGCTAACAGTTTGGTGATATCTAATTGATTGAGGTGCATATGTCAATTCTAGGTTGGATGAAATGCAGACCTTGTTGATGATGAAGACCTTACCTAAAAAAGCTTGAGACAAATATTCATTAAGGGGGAGTGTTGAAAATATTAACTCCTACTTGTCTTATCAATTATTTGTGATTCTTATGATATGAGGGGTTCATGATTTATTATTGTATTTGGTCATTGTAAAGTAGAGATTATTATATATGTGAGTGATTGATTGTTAATGTTTAGGAGGTTGTGAGATAAATGTGAGAGAGATTCTCTCTAACTAGTTTTTTATTTATTTTTCAACTAATTAAGATAGTATCTCATCTTGATATATATAAATATGCACTACAAGAAAAAGGGCATTTTAGCCCCACATTAGCACCACTATTTGTAAAGGATTTGGGGAATCCTCAATTTTCAAATAGTGGTGCAAAAGTGGTGATAATGTGGGGATACGCAAGTGGTGCTAATATTTATGGTGCAAAAGTGGCGTTTGTAAAAAAATTGGTTTTGGTGTTAAATAAGTATGTGGCATTCCATGGTGTATGGTGCAAACCACCAAAACCAATCTTAGGTGAATTGAAGTTTTGTGGTGCAAAACACCAAAATTATTATTATTATTATTATTATTAATATACATGAACTTGTATATGGTGCAAAACACCATAAAATAATCAATGTCGCAAAAAAAATATAAATCACATATTATATATAAATTATATAATATGTTTTTTTTTTTTTTTGCACCACACACATGACTCAAGTGAGATATATACAAGGTAGCACAGGGTTTTCAGTTTTATCATAAAAACAAATCAACATGGAATTTGAGATGGTATAACCCCAATTTGAATTTTTCCCTTTTTGTCCATGCGCCATCGAACTTTAACAACTCTGGTAATTCTTAGAGGATTCAATCAATCTCTTTGATGTGGACACATTGTATCATGTATCTACAAAAAAACTAAAAACAACATGATTGATTTTTTTGAATAATTAAAAGATATAAACATTAATGATACAAATAGTTAAGAACTACGGATTGAATGTTGCCTAAATTTCAATATATAATACTTGACATCTGAACAACATTTTAGTTTTGTAAAAACAAAATAGTTTTGTTGAACTATTCACATGAAAATACATTTGAACACCATCCTAAAGTTATCACAATATACATGTTTATTCAATGAGGTAATTATCAAAACAATCGTTTTGCCACCAACTAAATCTTGAATTATAAACGTTTGTTGCACAAGTCCAAGTTGCATTGCAAATGGATTAAACTGTGTGAGAGAAATGATGAAAAGCAATCTCTATCCCAAATTGTGATTAGACCCAACACACCAACACTACTCACTTTATTATAACTCAATCGACAGGGAGCCCTACATGCTACAAAAACAAAAGTATCGCGACAAATATTGAGATATAGGAGATCTATGAAGTCTGAACTACCCTTTTTATACGCATATGGCTTCATGCGAATATAGAAGAAAACTTGACAATTGACAACGTCTTTTCGTAACAATCCATCCACTGTCCTTTTCATGGCTGGCCATGTTCACCATCGCCATCATTACTCTTCAACACTCATGGAAATTATGGTTCTTGCAGTGTCCACCAAGGCCAAGAGCGCTAGAAAAAATGCAACGACATTGGCCAAAGTTTATGATTGACTATAGTTGATAAACCCAACAAGGTTTTTCACATTCAAAAGCATTGAGATCGATATTTTATGCTAATTATGACAGTCTAGCCAGGTATTAATAATCATTCAATGAGAATTATATATTGCTTAATGTTGCAATTTGAATTGAATAAGTGGTCAAGCATTCTTAAAAGAATCCGAGAAGAAACTTATTCTACTTTCAGTCTATGTGCTCCAATGGATTCGATCAAGACAATGAAGAAATTGAACCACTGCAATATGAAATAGCGAAGCAAGTATTAGGTAGTGGAGGAAACTCAGTAACCTGATTGGAACTGCTACTGGTATCACTATTGTTGTTGGTTTTAGAAATTCGTCCTCCACACATCATTTGATGCCTCTTTTTTCATGGAAACCACTCGAGACATGGAAGGTCATTGAGAGGGAGTTGCTTGTGTGCAAAAGCATGCTATTATGAACATCAAGGAATTCATTTTATATTCTGATTCTTAATTCCATATAGATTGACTGAATCAATATTAATTGTGATAGTGCACTGATACAGGAGAACTGAATAGGAAATGTTTGATACTCGGGATCGAGGTAGCCAAATGTGCCCTTCACATTGGTTGAGACATGGGTTACTTCACTGGATGGCCCAAGCCTGGAAAACCCAAAGTCTGATAGCTTTGCTTCCATCTATTCACTTAAAAGAATATTAGTAGTTTTGATATCTCTGTGAATTATGAGAGGTTTGCAGCCATTATGGAAGTGCTCCAGTCCTGATTATTATTTATATAGACATTCACATTAGTCACCGTTATGTATACAGATAATGTACTTCATTTTTGTTTTCAAGAAGGAAAGATGCTCACCTTGACCTAAATTTAGGGCAATATCAAGCCTTGTTTCCCAGTCAGGTAACTGCTCTAAAGAATTTGGTCCTGTACAGAAATAAAAGCATATTTGAAAAAGACAAATATAATTTGGTTTAACTTGATTAAACACAAGGAAAAATAGGATTGCTCAGGATTTGAACCATCCCATGGAGAATTTCTCCCAAGTTTCCTTTGGACATATACTGGTAAATCTATATCTGGTTTTCCCCTTCACAAGAATAGCCGACAAAGGACACAAGATTTTTATGGTGCACTTTCAAAAGCATAGCAACCTGCATTATATCAAAAAAATTTAGTATTATACATTCTCTTTCACATGCTTTTTAAAAGAATGTTCATTTATAAGTGAGATAAGCCTAATATTTATAGGTCAAGGAATTTTTTTAACCGGTGATAAAAAAATTTATAACGTTAACTTTTGTTTTTAATATAGGAAAACATGACACCCTGATTTATTTAGCAACCACATATACCTCCGTTGAGAATTCCTTGTTTCTTTGTTGAGATGTTTCTGATAGTACTTTCATGGCCACTTCCACTCCATTTTGAACAAAGCCATAAAATACAGGCCCAAATCCTCCTCTGTCGATTTTCCTTTCAAAGTCACCAGTTATTTCTTTGATCTCGTTATAACTAAATTCTCTACATTGTAGTGATGTGAAGTCGTGGCCCCTTGTGGGTTCAATCATGAAAGGATTTTTCCCTACAAGAACAATAGTTGGATGTTGTTAAAAAAATTATTAAAATCATCTACAAAATATGTAGACCAATCGATTGATCGATACTCTTTAGGTAAAGAAAAACACAAAATCATATATATATACACACCAGCATCCTTGCTCTGTTTCAACCTTCTGTGAATTATTGTTGCAAAAATATATGAGACAATAATTACTACTATCCCGCCAGCGATTGTTAAACTGATAATAAGACGTTTACTACTACTAGATTCAGATTTAGTGCACTGATTTATGTCTTCTTGACAAAGGAAGCGATTTTCGGAAAGTCTATTAAACATAAGACATGATCAGATTATCTAATCATAGATTTAAGAATCTCTAATAGTGTGGGAGTTCTCAATAATATCAAGGCTGCTTAAGAGAATTACCTGATAAACACGTTTTTGTTGTTTCTTAAAATAACCTGTACTATACCACTTAGACTATTGTTCTCCATATTCCTGAAAATGCATTTCTCAATACATGTGCATTATCATGATAATACATTACTTTATATGGTCGTGCTATATGGAAAAAATAATTAGTAATTTAAGAAGTTGTCTTACAATAGAAGAAGTATAACAACTAAGTACCAAAAGAAAATCTACTCACAATTCTGTCAAATTAGTCAGATTAGCTATAAATTCTGGTATTTGTCCATGTAAATTGTTTTGAGAGAAATCTCTGTACAAATATAATACCCAATGATCACATTAATTGTATTGGTCTTTGATATACAGAATTCTGATTAACTTATTATTTCTTTTGAAGCTGGAATTAGTATAAATAAAACAAAATGCATAAATTTACATGTCTGAGATGTATGCATCCCTATTGAAATTGTGCCAGATGTTTTTTTTAGATTTTTATAAAATCCTATTCTAATTTAAATAGGAATACATAATCATAATCTAATTTTCTGTGCTGTAAATATATAGAAAATGAATTAACAATGGAAAAAACATTTTACAGTAACGAATCTTGAGCAAATTCTTTAAGAAAAGGATAATTCATAAGATAAAAAAACTTACAGATGAACAAGGGATGTGAGATGAGTAATACTGGAAGGTATGTTTGTAATTCCTTTACTCGAGAGATTCCTGAAATCCAAATCAATTAAATAACATATACAACTAATAAAATTTCAAAATTTGGACATGTGTATATATGTCGATGAGCATTGTAATTTGCGTGTGAAGATTTTCTGTGCTAATTCTCTGATTTTATAATGCAGAGTAGAATGGTGATTGTAATCATTTTTTTTTTTTGTATTGATCTCTAAATACAAGGACCCTGGATAAGATTTTGTGTTTGTAACGGGACCAGTCTTCAAAGAAAGACGCAGGTCGAAATCTGACTTTGGGCGAACTAGATAAAAAGTGAGAACACAGTTTCTATAAACTTCGTCGAGTAGCGTAGATAAGAGGAAGTCGATGCAGAGTGGGCTTGGGGAAGAGTTGAACCCAAATCGAATTTGGGTTTCTTGATTGCAGCAAGGGACACTCTCTGCGTATATTTGGCTGAAGTCAAATCTTGTGGAACGCAGAGTAGTTAAATCAAATTAAATCAAACTATTGCTCAATAGATTTGATCAAATTAAATCAAATCAAATTACTACTGTGGTAGAATTGATCACTTGCCAAGATAGAATCGATCCATTGGTGAATGTTGGCAATTAATTGACCCACTATCATGAAGTAAATCGCCAGTGGGAGAATTGATTGATTTCTTAGGGATGCCCCCAGCCTATTGAAGATCATGTTCAGGGTAATCTAGCCGAGAGGGAAATTGACAAGAAATATCTTTGCGTCCAGCTCTTCATTCACAGCTATATAATGTGATTTGTCAAAGTAAATTTGTCATTTTAATTGTTGGAAAACTGTAGTGGTTGGTCGCTAAAGTGTGACAATGAATGTGTGGTTTTTAGTTGAGGAAAAGGAATAGCTCTACTCCATGTTTCCTGTATTTGAGAACAGTTCAAATTATATAAATATGCATTGATAAAACCCCACAGAGCATAATCAATTTCTAGCACTGTCTCAGAGACAGTTTATACTCTTATAGATGTTTTTAAAGTAAGCCTTATAAGTACATAGCGTTCTTTCATTTGAAAAAATGTACACAACGTTCCAATAAAGGTATCAGCGACAGAAGACAGGATTTTCTACAAATACTGTAGCAAAGTAATTGCTGGGTTTTATCTCCTCCGCATTAACAGGTTCATAAAATGATAGGGCTTCACCCTCCATTCCACTTTCCCATAACACTCAACTTCCCCACCCAGGGAAGGTTTATCTACTCAGTCCTGCTGGTAGATATGTATCTATACATGGTGTTGGAGTTGTTGGTTCTACTTAAACTAAAACAATGCCAACTTCCCACTTGTTCCACCTTTTGTGATAGATCCAAACAAACCTTCTCCAAGGACATCTGAATTTGGAATTCTACAATCTGTAAGAAATTGACATTAAATTGATACAACAAACAGTAACAGTCATGAAAGCGCATTTATTGTTGCTTGTGGATAGGACAACCATAGTCATACATGGTTAACTACATGGAAAAAACTCACAATCTAAGAGAACCACACAGACAAAGTACTCCATATCAAATTTTACCTATCCTTTGTCTTTGATCTACTCGTGGATCTCTATCTTTTGACCTTACATTTGATCTACCGGTAAAGTCTTCTTCAAATTATTTTGGGGCAAGTTAGATCTTTTTAACTCTCTTATGATGATGGAATTCATCATGCAAGAGATTTTGACTCAGAAGCGTAATCATAATAAAATGAAGTAAAATACAATAGGATTACTACCGAAAGCATACATCCCAACTCTAATTCAAAGTGCATAGAGAAATAAAAGCCTAAATATATACTTTATTTAAACAAGATCCATGAGGTTTTCCCCTCACCATCTCTGATACATGCGTATCCTTCTTTGGTACTGGTTCAACAATAACAAAGCCCTTCACCAGGGTTGATAGATTTTGTATTAGAAGAACCTGATTCCATGGCAGAAAAACACCTCGACAAAGACACAGGGAAAATAATAATATCATCAACAATGAAAAACTGTAAAAATTATACTGAGAGAGAACCTGGCCATAAAAATCCATCGAGCACTACAAAATGTAGTCTTACGTAATCTTCTCTGTCATTCTCCTAACCTCCCAAGTGTAATAGGTAGTTGGATTCTCAGTCGGATATGTGCTCCATGAACCATTTCTCAACCAGTGCGCACCCTCCTCCTGAACAAATGACTTGTTGGGCAGAAAAAATACAGTGAGTACTAGACCAAAGGAAACAATAATATATGTCCAAAAAGTTTTCAACCCATACTAGAAGAAGTTAATGGTGCTGAAATCAGGTGGTCTAGTGTGTCCCCCTGATTAAGCAGCACGGTGTTGTTCAAAGTTACTTATTCGATTTGCATCTGAACAAGTTACAATAGGCTTGTATGAAGTTCATGGCCAGAAAAAATAGCCCAAATAGCAGTGCTATAAACTTCCACGGCCTAGACAAAAACATCTCATAAGTTCAAAGTTGGTTATTCGATTTGCATCTGAACAAGTTACAGAAAATAGCAGCGCTATAAACTTCCATGGCCTAGACAAAAACTATAAGAACATAGTGTGTAGATAGACAAAAAATGTATTTGTATAAGAAGCCAAAATCCCCATATTATTCCAGTAGAACGCATTTCCATCCCTCTATTATAGAGTTCCAACACTCTTTCTAAAAACTATTCTGTCTATTGAAGAAAACACCAAAAAATAAAAACCTATGGAACATAGTTCTTACTTAGAGGAGAGAACAGGGTTTTATGATAGCTTGATTCTTCCTTTGGTTTGCACCACAATGGCCTCTCCACGCTGTGGCAAAGATCGATCCAAGATCCACGAATCTAATCTGCAGAAGTGCGTTCTATGTAAACAAAAATGGGCCTTTTCCCAATCCACCCTGGTATGGGATCTGTAAAGTAATGAAATATGGTTTTCCCCAAATTTGGTTCCCCCCCTCCAATTTTATTTCAATTCATGGTTTTCTCGCTGGTTTATTGGGTCACGATTAAAATGGGTTTGAAAAAGTCTTTAGCCAACCCTATTTCATATTGAGCCATGTGAAATCTTTTTATCGATCCCCAAACACCTCTACACCATACATTTAGCCTTGAGGATTATGTAATATAAAATATTTAAACATAAAAATATTGAAAATGAGGAGAGCTTTAAAACTTATAAAATAAATATTAAGAATGGTATAATCATTTATTAAGAATGAATTTGATAATTAACATTAAAAAAAAACTAAAATTATTATAAAAACATAAATAGAGATAAATAAGTCATAATATTTAAATGTCTTAAAAAAAACCATTTTAAGTTTAGTGATAAACAATAATTAAAGGTCATTGTAAAAAGTTAAAATATTACAATTTACAAGTGTTTTCATCTTGCAGCTTAAAAGGGTGGAGGTTAATTTATTGTTGCAATATTTTGGTCATATGATATTTTAGGTTTTGGTTTAGGC